>OX422221.1:203884693-204237193 GCA_949130495.1 Sambucus nigra | reverse complement strand
GTCATGTTTTAAAATGGAGCATCCCATGATGATGCGATTAGTTTCTACATGTTACATTGGTCCTATGGGGGTTTTTTTTTCCTATTACGGTGGTATTTGGGTCTGTTTTTCTTTTTCAACCTTCAATAATATGTTTTTCAGCCTAAGTTAAGCTATTTGCAATTTTAGGTCATCTTATCAAATCGTGCATCCCTTGACTATGTGAGCAGTTGCTACATGTTATGATCATCCCATGGGAAGTGTTTGTGCCTATAACGGGGGTAGTTGGGGACAGTTTTGCATTTTTACACTTCAACGGCATGTTTCAAGGCTAAGTCTAGCTATTTGTAATTTTTTATCATGTTCTTTAACTGGGCATCCTGTGACTATGCGGTCAGTTGCTACGTGTTACGTTGGTCCCGTGGGAGGTGTTTGTGCCTATTGCTGGGGCATTTGCGTGGTGCTTTGCATTTTGATCCTTCAATGCCATGTTTTCAAAAGCTAAGTCTATCTATTTGAAATTTTTGGTAATGTTCTCATACAGGATGTCCCGTGACTATGCGTTCATTTGCTACGTGTTATGTTGGTCCCATGGGAGGTCTTTTTACCTCTTACAAGGGCGTTCGGGGGTTATTTGGCATTTTCAAATTTCAATCGCACGTATTCAAGCCTAAGTCTAGTTATTTGTAATGTTCGGTCATGTTATCAAACAGAGCATCATGTGATAATGTGGTCAGTTGTGATGTGTTACGTTGGTTCCTGAGGAGGTCTTTGTGCCTCTTGGGGTTGCATTTGTGGGTTGTTTTGTATTTTCACCCTTCAGCGACATGTTTTTAGGACTAAGTCTAGCTATTTGTAAATTCTGGTCACATTCTAAAACCAGATGTCCCACGGCTATGCGGTTAGTTGCTACATGTTACGTTGGTCTCGTGGGATGCGTTTATGCCTCTCGCAGGGGCGTTTGGGGACTGTTTTGTATTTTCACCCTTCAACAGCATGTTTTCAAGCCTAAGTCAAGCGATTTGTAGTTTTTGGTCATGTTCTCAAATTGGGAATCCTATGACTACGCGACCAATTTTTACGTGTCTTGTTGATTCCGTGGGAGGTGTTTGGGGCCTGTTGGGGGACATTTGGGGGGTTGTTTTGCATTTTCATCCTTCAAAGGTATGTTTTCAATCCTAAGTCTAGTTATTGTGATTTTTTGTCATGTTCTAAAATCGAGCATCCATTCCGAGATCAGTAGCAACGTGTTACGTTAGTCCCGTGGCATGTGTTTGTGTCTATTATGGGGGCATTCGTGGGTTGTTTTGCATTTACATCCTTCAACGGCATGTTTTCAAGCCTAAGTCTAGATATTTGCAATTTCTGGTCATGTTCTCAAATCGAACATCCCTTGACTATATGATTAGTTGCTATGTGTTGCGTTGTCCCATGGGAGGTGGTTGTGCCCTTGTGGTGGAATTTTTTTTTCCATTTTCACCCTTCAACGACATGTTTTCAAGCATAAGTCTAGATATTTGCAATTTTTGTCCATGTTCTCGAACCGAGCACCCCGTGATGACATCGCCAATTGCTACGTGTTACATTGGTCCCATTAGAGATGTTTGTGCTTATTACGGGGCCGTTTGGGGGCTATTTTGTATTTTCATCCTCTAATGGCATGTTTTCAATCCTAAGTCTAGTTATTAGTAATTCTTGGTCAAGTTCTCAAATCGAGCATCCTATAACTACGTGGTTAGTTGCTATAATTACCTTGGTTCCTAGGAGGTGTTTGGGCCTATTGTAGTGGCATTTGGGGGCTGTTTTGCATTTTTACCCTTCAATGACATGTTTTTAGTCCTATGTCTAGCTATTTGCATTTTTTTGTCTTATTCTCAAACCGGATGTCCCGTGACTACATGGTCAATTTGCTACATGTTACGTTGGATACGTGGGAGATTATTGTGCCTATTATGGGGGTGTTTGGGGGCAATTTTGCATTTTTAACCTTCAACGGCATATTTTCACGTCTAAATCTAGTTATTTGTAATTTTTTGTCATACTCTTAAGTCGGGCATCCCATGACTACGTGGTCAGTTGGTCCCATTGGAGGTGTTTGTGCTTCTTATAGGGGGCTATTTTCATTTTCATCCTTCAACGGCATGTTTTCAGGCCTACGTCTAGGTGTTTGAATTTTTTTATCATTATCTAAACCAGAGTGCCCCATGACTATGCGGTCAGTTACTAAATGTTTCGGTCTCATGGGAAGTTTTTGCCCCTCTTGGGGGGCATTTGGGTGTCGTTTTTCCTTTTCACCCTTCAATGGCATGTTTAAAATCCTAAGTCTACCTATTTGTAATTTTTGGTCATATTCACAAATCGGGCATGTTGTGACTACGCGGTTAGTTTCTACATGTTATGTTGATCTTGTGGGAGGTGTTTATGCCTAATGCGGGGGCATTTGGGTTTTTTTGCATTTTCACCATTCAATCGCATGTTTTCAAAAGATCATCCGTCAATGGGGAATGCAGAAGATCCACAATGGGGAATGCGAGGCCCATATAAATGATCAGATGCTTGCCAAAAAGATCATCCGTCAAGGGTACTATTGGACCACCACATTTCAATATTGCAATGCATATGTTTAAACATGCCTTAAATGCCAAAGGTTTGACAATCTTATATACTTGCCTCCCCGTGAGCTATATAACATGATCTCTCCTTGGCCTTTCTCCACTTGGGGCATTGACATCATAGGGAAAGTTACTCCCAAAGCTTCAAACGGTCACAAATTTATATTGGTCACCATTGATTATTCACCAAATGGGTCAAAGTTAAGTCATATGCGGTGATGAATGCCAAGAAAATGACAAAATTTATCATAAAGAACATTATCGTAAAATCCCCCTCGAGTTAGTATCAAATAATGGGTTCCACTTCGAAGTTGAAGTTATAGAACTAATCGACGAGTACGGGATACAGAGACATAAATCTTCTCCCTACCGAAACCAAACCAATGGTGCTATCGAAGCCGATAATAAAAGCCTCAAAACCATAATCAACAGGATGGTTGAAAGTTACAGAGATTGGGATGATCGAATCCCTTCTGCCCTCTAGGACTACCGCATTTCAAATAGAACGCCTACTTGGGATACCCCTTATTCTCTAGTATACAACATAGAAGTGGTCCTACCCATCGAGCTGGAAATACCTTCCCTTTGCGTCTTTCTTGAAAGCAAAGTTGACGAAGAAGAATGGTATCAGAGTCGCTTTGATTAATTATCACTCTTGGATGAAAATAGGCTGAAGGCTTTATACCATATATAGGTGTACCATCTCCGCATAGCACAATCATTCAACAGGAAAGTCAAGGAGCATGGTGTTTAGGAAGGAGACCTTGCCCTCAAAGAGATCATAAAACCCCTCGAGTACCCCAAAGGGAAATTCAAGTCGGATTGGAGCGACCCCTATATTGTAAAGAAGATTCTATCAGGAGGCACCGCTATGCCCACAGACCTCGATGGAGAAGAGATGGCGCATTCAGTCAACCTGGACCGTCTCAAGAAATTTTACCCTTAGTACAAAATCTCGACGTGCTACGGCTCTCCTCATCCCCCTTATATTCTTAAAAAAATCTTAATTTTCCCTACCTAAAACTACGTGGTACCTTATCCCCTCAAAAACATTTTATTTTCAAAATGAAACTCATGAAATTTTTTAAAACCCCCAGAGGTATGTAGGCAGACAATATGCCATACATTGGTACGGTCCCCTTCTTTTCATAAAATACTATTCTTTTCTAACCTTTGAGAACGGAGGTTCAATTTATCATTTACATGAATAAAAGGATTATGTATACCTTAGCGATTAGTATATATAATTTAAAAGTGATACTCATCAAGAGGCACAACAAAATATGTTCAAAATCAACTTTTGTTTTTAATTAAGGAGAATACAGCGTTGTTACACGAAGTATCAGCGAAGGGAGTGAAACGAACCACCCCTCTTTGCAGACCAAACTATTCCTAAATAAAAACCTAACCAAACTACACAAAATCATCCCCAAATCCCAACCTTAACAAAATCTAATCACCATAGCTTCACAAAAATCACCAAAATATTCACTGCCTTCAATTGTAGAATGGCCCCGCTTTATCTTCATTACCAGCCCGTAGAGGCCCCCAAGTTTCCCACTCCTGATTGACATTCTATATACGCTCCATGGAGCAATATGCCCTAAAAAATCTAGACATAACCACAATATTATCTTCCATGATGTCAAAATCCATGAACTACCTTTGACCGATCTCTTCCACTATGACTTTCTCTACTACCCGCTTCTATGGGCATTTTAAGTAGTCCCTATATACATGTCAGGCCCCTCCCATGGACTGTGACGGATAGATGGACGGTCGATGGCACTGCCATAATGAGCCCAGCATCATCCCCTCACCGATTCAGTTAAATTATCCACCTAAAAGAAATGTATTATACGAGGGGTCAAGATTTGTTCCCACGTAACTTGGCATAGGATCCGTCAGGGGAAATAATAGGAAGTTTGTCTAAGGACCACTAATCGTACATACCAATAATCTCCAAGCTATAAGATATGTTAGTAAGTCCACCCACCATGACAGTGACCAACGAAGACACTTGGCTCCATGCTCTATAAGCCAGTTTAACCAACTCTCCACATATGGGATGAAGTTGAAAAAATGGTAGATAAAGAAATTGGGCACAACCGCCAAAGGGTAATCAAAAGGGTCCGTTAAGTGAAACCTCTTTGCAATACACATAAACAACATTACGGGGCTCCCCCTCAATAAGTCAGAACAGCCCTCCTTCCAAGCATCCAGGTCATTCAGGTTCTCAGCTAGCACCACCATTGCAGGATTACGGTGGTAAGACTTCCAGGACATTATACCGACAACCTGGGGATCTACATTCAAGTCCACCGTCACTAACAATAGCCTCACAATAAGGCCTAAGGTAATAGCCCCAGCATAGATGACATCCTGAAAACCCCCAGATGATCAGTACATAATATATTGAAGAGAAATTGCCCCTTCGATAACCAACGGTTTAGCCATTAAGGGAGAAATATGAAGCAACTCCGATAAGAAAACTCGAGGAGAAGGGGAGAAATCAGGCATAGAAATCGCCACACTGGGGAGGACCCCAACATTGCTAAGAACTCCTCATAGGTGTGACAGACCTCGTCCGGGACAAAATGGAAGACGTAGTCTTCATGGTAACAGAATTGTACCACTGCTACTAGCAGATTCCAGTATACGGCTCCGACCAAAATATTATTTGAAAAGTCTATCCGACACATCGGAATCATCAAAACCTAACAAAGGCGACAAGATCCACTTTACACCAACTTTTATATCTCCTCATCCATATACCAACCAGGCCTCCAAGGCTTTCCTCTATCCAAAAAATTCCAAAAATCCATTTTTCTTACTTTTTCCCAAAATAAGTCCCTTCAAAGAGAAGCTTTTTGAGACCAAGCCTCTGAGGCCTTCCTCTATTCAAAAATTCCCAAAACACAGTTTCCTACTTTTTCTCAAAAAAATCTCAATAGAAAATATAAAGTGCATATAGAGTAAGCCACTAAATCAAGATAATCAAATAAAAAAGATGCATATATTTTTACCTTCTTAAGTCTCTCGTTTTAGGTGCAAAGCCAATACATCAAGCGTGAAATATGGCCAATGCCAAGATCCCCTAGTTAATGACAGATTTTAAGAAAATATCAAAAAGAAAGAATAAAAAATGAATGTCACCTCATATGTAATCCCCATTAACCCAGACACCGCCTCATGCGCACATTTTCATACTTGTAGCCCCCACGGCCCCCGAAAGAAGAGGCTAATAGTAGAAGGTCACCTATATCCCCAACAAAGATTTGACAATCCATCTAGAAGCAAACTTCTCAAGCCTTTTGACCATGTTGGTCGGCAGTCATCTTTTCCCCTTCCTAAAGAAGCTCAAGAGTCCTTGCCCTTACTCATTATCACCCCCCAAGACTGCCTATTGGCACCCCCTCAAATTTCATATAGAAAATGCTAAAAAATTCAACAAAAAATCCCAAAAATTGCTCGAAAAATTCCTAAAAATCCCAGAAAAAATGGAACCTCATTTTCTCAAGAAAATCACTTTTGGAGCACTAAGGCCCTTATAAGACTCTTGAAATTCCAAGCAAGACTAATCTCATGCCCTTCTCCCCATCATAATCCCCGGTAGAATTAATCTTATAGATATATCCTCAACATATTCCACAAGCAGAACCAATAATGTGTCTGCATCCAAGTTTACTATTCCCCAGCCTAAACATCCCCCAGTGGAGTCTCAAGACAACATAATCCCTAGTCGGATATCTCAAAGATAAGTCTTTCCCTAGTAGAACCTTAAAATGACACAATCCTGGATGGAATAATAGATGCATCTGCACCCCTTAAAATTTCTTAGGAGAGCAACTCCCCGCGTTACAACTTAAGGTCCTTACAATTGAACTTGGCCCTCAGAATTGGTAGCTACAACTTTAGGTCCATAGAATTAACCTCGTCCCTCAGAATTGGTCATCACAACTTTAATTCTTCAGAATTGACCGCTTCCCTCAGAAATTAATCACCATAACTTAAGGTCCTCAAAATTGGCCTCGACCCTTGGGATCGGTCGTCATCACTTTAGGTCCTCAGAATTGACCTTAACCCTCAGAATTGGTCATCATAACTTTAGATCCTCATAACTAACCTCGGCCCTCAGAATAGTTTGCCACAACTGAAGTCCCTATGATTTAACCTCGACCCTCAGAGTTAATCGCCACAACAATAGGTTCGCATAATTGACTTCAACTCTTAGAATCGATCGTAATCACTTTAGGTCCTCATAATTAACCTCGTTCCTCAAAATTGTTCATCATAACTTTAGGTCCTCGAAATTGACCTCGATCCTCAGAAATTGATTTCCACATCTCAAGATCCTTAGACCTTAACCCTCGGAATTGATTTTCATCACTTTAGGTCCTCAAAATTAGTCATCAAAACTTAGGTCCTCAGAATTGACCTTGGCCCTCAAAAATTGATGGCCACAACTGAAGATCATCGAAATTTACCTCAGCCCTCGAAATCAGTCATCACAACTTAAGGTCCTCAGAATTGACCTCGACCCTTAGAATTGGTCATCATAACTTTAAGTCCTCATAATTTACCTCATCCCTCAGAATCGGTCATCATCACTTTAGGCCTCGACCCACAGAATCGTTCGTCACAACTTGAGGTCCTCAGGATTGGCCTCGACCCGCTAAATTGGTCATCCCTAGCATAACTTGAAAGTTAAATCGACCCATTGAATAGGTTATCCTCATCTCCTTAGGTCCCCAGAATCGACCTTGACTTGTCGAATTGGTCCCCCTACCCCTCTAGAACCAATATAAACACATCTTTAACTCATTGAATCTATCACCTTAGTACCCTTAGGTCTTCATAACTGACCTTGACCTGATGAATCAGTTATCCTCATCTCCCTAGATCTTCAAAATTGACCTTGACCCACTGAATCGGTCAACATCATCCTCTAGTTCCTCAGATCAACCTACAAGACCTCTTTCCCTACGTCGATGTGGTGTCTATCATTTAACGGCCTTCATTTATACCAAGATCACATTTCAGGGGGATCACTATAGACACCTCATTCTAGGAATCCCCTCCCCTCCAAGAACCTTCTTAAGTCCCTAGAACTCGCTCATTCACCACAAACCCTAAGTCACACCTCAAGTGCCGATCTAAAAGCCACCGAGCGCTCTTGAGTCCCGATTGACTCCAGTTAACTTTCTCGCCTAAGATAAATATAAAAAAATCTTCCAAGGTCTCTGAATTTCCTTTCCAAAGGACCACCATGTGCATAAATTGGCCTAAAGGTTTGGACGAACGGTCCATTTTACTACCGAAAACTGATCTGGATGCCACCGGGCGCTTTCGAGCCTCGTTTAACTCCTATCAACTTTCTCACCTGAGTGGAAGCTCAACGAATATTTGAAGGTCACTGAATACCTTTCAAATGGTCTACCCCATGCCCAATTGACCTTATAGTTCGAACAAACGATCCATTTTACTATCGAAAATAGATTTAGAGGACAACGGGCGCTCCTAAGACCCATTCTAACCCCAACAAACTTCCTTGCCTGAGAAAAAACTCAATTAATCTTCAAAGGGATCTAAAACCCCTTTCTAACAGTCCACCCCATGCATTAATCGACTTTAAGATTTGAAAAAATGATCTGTTTTACCCAAAAACTGATCTCGAGGCCACTGAGCGCTCTCAGACTCCATTTGACTCAAGTCAACTCTTCAAATCAAACAAAGCTTAATGAATATTTAAAACTGTCTAAATACCCTTTCCAATAGTCTGCCCCAGGCATAAATCATCCTTACGGTACGGACGAACGATTTATTTTACTTCCAAGGGTCACCGAGCATATTCAAGCCCCATTTGATCAAGGTCAACTCTCCGAACATAATGAAGTTGAGTGAAATCTCAAATCAAACTGAAAACCCTTTCCAACGGTCTATTCTATGTGTGAATCGGCCTTACGATTTGAAAAAATGATCCATTTACCTCCAAGAATGTCCTTTCTAGTGACCAGCGAACACTTCCAGGCCCCATTTGACTACAGTCAACTCCCGAAATTGGGATTGGATCAATGGATTATTGAAGGGGTCTAAATATCCTTTCCAACATGTAATACCTCGTATTTTTATGATATTTATTTATGGGATTAATTAAATTAAATGTGAATTAATTGAGAATTAATCCGGATAAAATATTAACGAGATGTGAGTTAGTATTTGATTATAATGTGTATATATGGAAATATATGAATATTGGAACTATCGAAATTGTCGCGAGATTGAAATACGGCAATTTGGGAAATTTTGTTGGGACGCACGTGACAGTCGCGTCAAGAATATATTTATTTGAATTAAAAAGTGAATTTTATTTCTATTAATCGTATGGTCATTTTGAGTGCGCCAACGTGTCCGGAAGGGTCGAAATAGTCAGAAAACACTAGCCGGGGGTTAAATTTGGGTCCCGGGGCATTATTGGGCCATACCGGTAACTTGTAAGGGCATTTTGGTAATTTCAGAAATTGGGTAATTAAAACCCACGAAAATTAGAAATAAAAATCTGACTTATTCTTTATCCACTAAACCCACTAACTACACTAAGGGACTTAATGGTCTACGGGAGAAGTTAAGAAATAGTTCTAATTTGCCAAAAACCAACCCCACCTCCATTGTCATCATCCTTAGAGAAGAACTTGTAGAGAGAGAGAGAGAGAGAGAGAGAGAGAGAGAAGAGAATTCTGCAGAGAGAGAGAGAAAGAACAACTCAGCCTTCAAGATTCAACATCAAATTCAGAGAAAGATTAGAGGCAAGTGGTTTAATTATAATTGATTCAATGCTATGTTTTTCCATGTTTAGGATAATCATCAAATTTATCTTGGAAGATTGATTAGACCCATGAATTTGAGGATTAAAACAATGAACTATGGTAGGAATTGCATGTAGAAACATTCTGGACGAATTATGTATTTAAAATAGAACCATTGATGATCTAAAAACGGATTTTTGAAGAAGTTTGTTAATGTTCTTGAAAGAAATAGAAATCTGGAATTCTTGATGAAGTTTTGATCTAAACAAAGCCCTTGAATGATGAATTATTTGTTTTAGAACGTTAATACTGTTGTAGGATGATTGTATGATGATATTATAACGTTATCTTAGAGTTTTATGCTTGTTAATGGTGTTTTGGGATGATTTGAAAACTGCAAAACGAAGCAGTCCGTAGCCATACCTGGTGCGTTCGATCGATCGACATTCATCAGTCGATCGATCGACCTTCCCAGAATGAGTCGATCGATCAATCGATCGACCTTCCCAGAATGAGTAAAGTTTTCCCTATGTAATTTTAATGATGTTAACCCTTGGGAAATATTATTGGAGACCTTATGAATACCCTTAAACTTAAGGAAGACCAGTAGGCATGGCTATGAAATTTAGACCTTAATAGAATTCAATTTGAGGAATTATTCTAAATCTAATGGAATTCGATAAGTGAGATGATATTTGGGTTAAAAGTGTAAATTTGAATAATTGATGAAATGAGGTTCGGGGCAGAAGTAAGGACCTTAGGAATGACGATGTTATATGTGGGAATAATAGGAGCTTAATAATCTATTTAAGATAGGTTTAAGTATAAGAACTATGACGTGTGACATGTCGGCAGTTTAAACTCTATATTATCGAGAGACTTAATATATATATAAAATTGGAATAATGGTATAAGGATGTAGAGTATACCTTTAATAATATTGAGGTATCTAAGATGTGTGAATGCTTAGTATATGATTTTATGTGTATGACACACCTACCATACTTGCTATCACGGGAGGTTTACGTTAGCTTAGGGCCCTCTAATCCTTGTGTTGCCCGGATTTAGACTGGTACCTCGATGAACATAGGTCAGAGAAGGACTTATTGGGATGTTAATAAGTCTGCTGATCGTGGGAGCGCAGGTATGTGTGTGACCCATGTGATGTGACTGTGTTCGCCTCCATTATTTGTGATGTTGTTATCTGAGAACGATTCCTGAGAGATTCGGAATACGTGATCCTTATGTACGTGATGTACTGGGATGGATAGCAGAGTATGTGTGCACCGCAGCTTAGTCTCGGGGTGCTTGTATTGTATATTTATGACGTGAATAATATACACGTAGATAATGGGAACTTTCATGTTGTTATTATGAATATAATTATGGTAATGTTTTGAGAAAACATAACGGGTTAACCGATAGTGAATTGTATTACAAATTGAGAATCTGAGTTTAAGTAAAGCTCTCTTTTTAAATTGATAACGCTAAAATGTAATATGGGGATTGAGTAGTAAGGGGTAGAACTTATTACGGTTTGGTTAGATATGGATGCACATGAATGGGTACAGGAACGTTAGGAGTGCACAGTTAGACGAGAGGTGAGTATTTCACATGAGAGCATGTCCTAACATGTATTTTACATTCATTGTTTTAAATGTTATTAAATCACTTGTTGCTTTTAAAATGATTTCCACTTTCGGGCTCTAACCCATTTGCTTTCAAATCTATTTTTGTAAAAACCATTTTAGGTGCCCTGCCACAAGGACACCATGCTTAGGATTCTCATTCAGGTGACGAGCTGTAGCTGTTTGTGGAAATTACAGGACCTTACTTGTAGACGCTTCATATATCTTGACTCTATATTCAGCATTTATCAGTTGTAGGGCATGTCGCCCATTTCTTTTAGAGACACTTCATTTATTTCAGTTGGTCAGACTTCTGGCATGTAATTAATTCAGGATTCAGACTTGTCATATTATTTTCAGTTGTGGGATTGTTGTGAGGAGTTTTCCTCCAGACTTATTACTATTTGTTGGTTATTTCATTACTTCGTTATGGTGAATGGATTATTTTGTTCTTCCATTATTCTTTTACTGCATATCAATCAGACTTAACTTAAAATTTGGCAACTTACTTTTTAAATACTAGGTGGTTAGTAATTATTAAAATGTTTTCGACAGTGATGCTATTAACTGAACCAACTTGGCATTTTGTATTGATTTAATAAAGGAGTAGCTACCCGATATTTAATTAGTCGGGGTGTCACACAACAATTTGCCCCGTGCATAATTCTGACTTATAGTTTCCATTTTACGATCATTTTTCTTGAAAAAACCGCCTTAATCTGACAATTGGCAACCCAAGGACCCTGCCTATCGATAGTGTGTCTAGGGTTCTATGTCGATAAGCAAGTCTAGGACCATACCGATTGGCCCCCCCTTGGCCCTATAAATAAAGGTCGTGACCTCACTTTGAAAAGCACTCTTGAACATCCCTCCTAGCAATTCAAAGAGAATTTCCTTGAATTCAAAGTTATTCTTTCCTTAAAAGCCCATTTCCCACATTCCTTCCATGACTTTCATACTCTTTTGAGTAAATTCCCACCCACTTCCTTAAACAACTATCACTTCATCTTGAGATCATCACGTCTATAAGCAAGATCTACTTCAAGTCTTCATAGGGAGGTTCATTTCTTCCCTCTTGTCTTTAAATTTTCTTGATTTTGCATTAGTGACTTCATTTTCGCTTTAGAATTTTACTTCATTACATCACACATCTTAATTCCAAACTTTTTATTATTAATATTCTCACATACTTTATAGAAAAACCCAAAAACAAGAAAAAATAAGGTTCACTTGTAAATTCCAAACGGGGATTTCTCATCACTTTTTCTCATACTAAAACTCATTTTTCTACACACACGCATATTATAAAGTTCCTAGTTGGATTTATGGTTTAAACCCCACATCGTATTGTCTTCGAACTATGTGGACTTTGATGCCCTTTGGGCAACGTAAGCATCTTGGGTGAATCCCTTGACTCATGTTCCCCCACATATATTTCTTACTTTATTCTCATCACATATTAATGATATATAAATTTTATATTCTTGTTTTCTTGTGCCTTGTCCGATATACGCAATCGTTCCTTCATAAAGACTTGTGAATCGACAAATACTTACATTTTATTTTTAATTATTATTTTGAAAATACTCCTAAGGATGACCTCGCTCTGCCTTTATCCATGACGCGAGTCGAGTGATTCGATCCTCCATTTATATTATGAACATAAGAACACACATCATAGATTTCTGCAAGAGAAGATTAACACATGCCTATGAGAGACCAAAGGGGTGGTATGGGTGCCAAACAGCTTTCCATTCCGTAACTTAGTCCCAGACTCTTGAACTACTTGGTTTCTCAAGCATGAGTACTATCCTTGATGCCATTCTCTTGAGGCGACAACATTTCTTTTTCCTATTTTGTGAAAAATAGGTTAGCGACTCTATCTCTACATATTATCCCACATCGACGATGGTCAAACGCTCCGATAAAGGATACAATCCCTCGGGCATGATTGAAAAAGGGAAGAAATGAGGGATACACCTCTGGAGACTACCCCTTCAGGATGGCCACACCTACCTTGAGGGGTATATTCCACCAAAGTTCAAAAAGTTCAATGGCAAGGGAGAAATATTCGAGAGCATGTAAAGAGGTTTATGGAATATTTAGGCGTGCATAAAAACGACAAGGACTTGAAGCTGAGGGAGTTCTCCAAGACTCTAACTGGAAAGGCATATTCATGGTATTCCCACATTGCACCCAATAGCATTCCCACTTGGTAGGAGATGAAAATGAAGTTCCTCCAAAACATTTTTGTGGTGTAAGATGAGTTCATATTGAGGCACCTCGCCCAAGAAGTGCAGAATCCCGGTGAAGAACTAATGCAGTATATCGAACATTTTCGCTAGAGGGTATTAGATGTTCATGAAGATGTGCCTAAAGAGACGTTACGGAAGATATGTGTCAAGGTGCTCCTAGAGGAGTACAAGCTTTATTTAGTCAATGAAACTATAGATTCGACATTTAGAGAAATCACTAGAGAATCTAGTAATATTGTTATGATCATAAAGCCCAGACAGTCAACTTGGAGGATACGAGTTCCTCTAACCTCAGGGAGGTTCTAGATCTCTAGGAGACAATAGGTTCTATATCTCTAGGATACAAGTTGTTAACTATTTATATGGGAACCCAAAGGATAAGAAAGGAGACTTAGGGTTTGAAGGAGGTAGCCCAGTAAATAAAAGGAAGTTTAGAGATGACATTCCACCACCGTTACCTTGTAGTGTGGTTGAGGCCATGGATTATTATCGCACTTTAGTGCGAGAGGGGAAAGAGGGTATACCCCACTCTAATAGGAAAATACCAACAACAGTAGACAAAGAAGATGCCAAATATTGTGAGTTGCACCAGAGAGTGTAGCACGCTACCAAAGATTGTTTCTATCTACGGTGGATCATTGAAGAGCAAGTGGCCAATGGTACTTTATAAATACCACCTGTAAATGTAAAATAAAACCCACTCCCAACACATCATTATGGAACTTTCAACATGGTGGTAGAATATGATGAAGAAGAGGAAGCTCTCAAACCAGCAAAGTGGAGAAATAATGAGACGTTGCCTGAAGAATGGTTTTTCAGCCCTGATCAAGAAGAGGTTAAACATGAGGGGGTTGAGAAAGTGAACCCCGCAGAAGGTAAAGAAGATGTAGTCCTAGATCTAAATGAAGGAGGAACATTTGAGTCAGAATAGGTTTTCAATACTCAAACTTATGAAGTAGATTTGGACTCTGAGTGCGAAGCCATATCAAGGAGTCCCAAGTTCAAATTGTTTTTCAACCAGATAGGGGTGAAGTATGACACCCGGGTGGTCGTTACAATAAAGATTCTGGAATCGGTGCAACAGCAAGGGGATCCCTCGCTAAATTGGTAGGGACCCATTGGGTAATTGATTAAAAGATACACTTCTGAGGTGGTCTATTCGAAGGCATATATACAAGTAACATATTTTCACAACAGTTCACTCTATGTGACAAGTTTGATTAATGGGATTGTTTTCCTCGGGGTATTAATGGATGGAGGAGCGTCCATCAACATCATGACCATCAACACAATATATAAGATAGGGATATCTTAAGACAATAGTGTTTGTACCATTGGTGAGTTTGGAGTTTGATAGTGCAGGAATGCAGTCACCGGGGTACGTCAATGCCAATATAAGATACTAGCTTCTCATAGGGTAAGTGAATGCACATTCATGGGATAATGACCTCCACATATCACCAATGTGCCAAAGCCAATATTCGAGGTACCGATCTTGTAATCAAAGCATTAAAAAAACTTATTTTTTTAGGAAGCCCATCTGGTGGATGTGGCATTCTATACTGAGGTTGATGAGGAGATAAAGATCTCGGTGAGAAAATTATAGGGGATCCAAGTGGTTGGAGAAAATACCCATATAACGACGTTTATTCATGATTGTTTTGGATAAAGAGTCATCCCCCAAATGGCAAAAGGAAAAAAAGGTAGAGGAGGTAGCCAAGCCCCCTCAAACATATATGAACATAGTCCTTTTGAACGGAAAAGTTATATACCGCTTGTAACAGTATGCACGGGATGCTTTTTACGATGGTAGCATCGTCCCAACACCAGAATGTTTCATGGTAGATGAGTCACATATTATAAAGCAAGTAGAGGAACTTAAAGAAGCGCCCAAAATACATGAAAGACGGTCCAAGAGAGAAGTTGTAGGAGCTAAAAAAGATAAACTTGGGTCTAAAAGGGGGAAAAAGTAGACCCATTCTAATTTCCAAAGGGTTGGGTCCAAAGCAGATAGAGATCATTGTTGTGCTCAAAGAATTCACCGGTGAGTTTGCTTGGAAGTATACGGAGATGCCTAGGATAGATCCGGAGTTGAGCTCCTATAAACTGAATATTCTTACCAATGCTCTACCAGTGAGGCAAGTCACCCGCACGTATAAAGCAGAGTTAAACCTCAAGATCAAGGAAGGCGTGGAAACTAGTAGCATGGTTCATCAATCCCATCCAATATGGATTTCCAGCAATGTGCCAGTGGAAAAGAAAGACAATGGTCAAATACAATTTGCGTGGACTTTCATAATTTGATTAGGTCCTGCCCAAAGGATGAATTCCCATTGACCAATATTGATAGCTTAGTGGATGCTACCGCGAGTCATGAAATGTATAGTTTAATGACCAGGTACATTGGCTACAATTAGATCAAAATGGATCCAGCTAATGTGGAAAAGACTGCCTTCCACACACCATTAGGAAATTTTCGCTACATAATCATGCCACTCGGGATGAAGAATACGGGTGCCACATATAAGCGCACTATAATGGAAATATTCCATGATTTGTTTCATGGCATATTAGAGTTATGTATGTATGACCTAGTGGTGAAATCAAAAAAGGAGAGCAAGCACATCCAAAACCTGAGGCGTGTGTTTCAAAGGTGCTACAAGTATAAGATGAAAATAAAACCTTCAAAATGTGCTTTTGGAGTAACAGCTGGAAAGTTCCTGGGTTTTGTAGTGAATTGGCAGGGGGTGAACATAGACGATGAAAAGAAGAAGGACATCCTACTACTCCCACTGCCAAAGAACCAGAGACAACTTAAAAGTTTCTGAGGGAAGGTTTCTTACCAAAAAAGGTTCATACCATCACTAGTAGAGGTGACCCATATGTTCGCTCCGCTGATGAAGGAAAAGGCCAAATGGGTTTCCGGAGATGTATAAAAGAAGGCCTTTGATAAATTTAAAGAGATATTAGCATCACCCTCAACTATGGTACCACCAGAGGTGGGTGAACCACTATTGCTCTACCTGACTTCAATGGAGAGGTCCATAGGAGATTTACTTGCCAAAGAAAGAGCAGAGGTAGAGAGACTCGTTTACTACTTATGAAGCATAATCTCAACTACTCAATCTATACACACCAATATAGAGAGGAACTGTCTGGCCATGGTGTTTGTTTCCCAGAAGTTAAGGCATTACCTGTTTATATTTATAGCCCATATTATCACCAGTTATGATCCTATCAAATACCTTATGTCCCAAACAGTATTAGTAGGAAGAGAACCAAGGTGGTTCTTAATCATGTCAAAGTATGATTTGAAGTGCGTAGTCCCTTAGGTTGTCAAGAGCTAAGTAGTATCAAATTTACTAGCCCATTTCCCAAGACATAATTTCGATCCTACTAGTGAGGAGATGTTAGGGGAAAACTTCCAAGCCTGCCTAGTGGAGGGAATGAGAATGAAAGATGGAATTTGATAGCTCTTGCACCCAGGGGACGGGTGGAGCAAGTATTATTATCTCAATGGGAAGGACAAGATCACCCTATCCTTCAAGATCGATTTCAAATGTTCAAACAACGAGGCTGAGTATGAAGCTCTCATTTTGGGATTACTGAAGGCACTGAGAATAGGCATTAGAGTGCTATGCATACGAGGTAACAATCTGATAGTAAAACAGCTTAACGGGGAGTTGACCCTCAAGCATGCCAACTTAGCACCATATAGGTCCATCATCCAAAGATTATTGAGAGAGTTCTTAAAGATCACCACTGAGAGCCACACCTGCATAATGAATAAACACTCAGATGCACTAGACACTATATCCCAGAAGTTAGAGATGGACAAGCCAAAAATGACCATAACGGTATGGCAAAGAACAATGCCTATTACAGTTAAGTCTTTATTTCCAAGTGAATAATTGGATGATTGTAGGTGCCCGGTAGTGAAGCAATTGGAAACCATGGAAGGAATGATAAAAATGTCAGAACTGACAAATTACCATCTACTCCAAAGGATGCTCTATTCCAAGATCCCCAAAGATATTGGTCCAGATGTATAGGAGAGGAAGAGGTTAGAGAGAGGTTGGCTACAATGCATGAAAAGCATTGCGGGGATACAGACATCCCCCTTTTACAATCGATTGCAGTGGGGGGATACTATTTGCCCACTATGATCACAGAGGTTGCTAGTATATAGCATGGATGATTGAAGTACCAGACCCAATTTGACCTACCAGCTGAGTCCAGTTTCGTATAAGTGTTTGAAGATTGGAGGAAACCCTACATATCATATCTGAGGGATGGAGAGTTGCTAGTGAAAAGAGCAAACGATATCTACCTTAAGAAGAGAGTGGCCCACTTCTACCTGGTAGAGGGGGAGATCTATAGGAAATGATATAAGGAGAAGGACCTAAAGTGTGTGGCTAAGGGGACATAAAAAGAGTGTTGAAGGAGGAACATGAGCCCTCTCATATAGGAGGTGCCAAGTTATATGATTAACTGATGACGTTAGGGTACTACTGGCTAATAATGGAGGTTGACTCTATCGGCTATATAAAGACGTGCATGGAAACATGGTGCATGTCCCCTCAGAAAGTATACAAAGCCTAGTATTTCCTTATCCCTTCTACACTTAGGCATTTGATTTTGTGGGAAAGATTAATCCATCCTCTCATGGAAAATCCTTCATCATTCTTGACACAGAGTTATACACTAAGTGGCCAGAAGCAATCCCTCTAAGGAGAGTGAATTCTCAAGTGGTGAACCAATTCATTAAGGAATATATCATATACATGTTTGGCATCCCTAAAGTGATCCTAATAGATAATGGGAAGAAGTTTGTGTGTAGGAGATGGGGCGCTTGACGGATAAGTATAAAATTGTACACAACTGTTCAATTATCTCATACCCGAAGGG
Organism: Sambucus nigra; assembly: GCA_949130495.1. NCBI lineage: Eukaryota > Viridiplantae > Streptophyta > Magnoliopsida > Dipsacales > Adoxaceae > Sambucus > Sambucus nigra. The sequence continues at coordinate 204,219,005 of OX422221.1, read as the reverse complement.
GAATGTCCGGGCGAAGGTTACAAATAAGACACTGATTAATATTCTGAAGAATATGCTTGAGGACATGCCTGGATCTTGGGATGAAAAGCTATCGATGGTGCCCACGATGGTGCTTTGGGCCTATAAAACTTGAAAGAGGAGGCTAATGGAGTTTAACCCATTCTCATTGATCTATGATACCAAAGTTATCCTATTGGAGGAGATGGTAGTACCCTCAGATCGGGTTTCTCTAAGCAATGGCCTTATACAAGATCCTCAACATGTACAATTAGAGGCATTGGATGTGAACAAAGATAAGGCTAGAGAAAATTTCAAGGTCTACACCCAGCAGTTTTCCAAGGCTTACGAGAACTTAATCAAGCCTACGGAGTTTCAAGTAGGAGACTTAGTTTTATATGCACGCACTCATTATCCAACAACTATATCAGCATCTAAGTTCAAACCTAACTGGTAAGGCCCCTCCGTGGTGCAAGGGGTAGGGAAGTCGGGTTACTGCTAGAATTCTGAATCTGAGAGTGATTTCCTACATTCTATCAACTGTAAGTGGTTGAAAAATTACTATGCCTAGTTCTTGTTAAGTTTCATTTCTTTTGAAAGTTTGAATAGCCTTCTTTAATACATAAACTTTTTTTGTAAAGATAGTCATGAGCACAGTTTTGTAAACAGTATACTGTACAAGAGAAATGAATATCAGTTATTTTGATCATTACTTGATAATTTGTGCATTATTTATTTACCCGCTTTACGAGGTGGGTACACCATATTAATGTTTTCTATTTCTTAAAAAATAAGAATGGTAAAACTCTCTACTAGATTAAAAGAGGGTCCAGCATTAAAAGAACTTTCCTCATTATGCTTAGGGGGTACATCCATCTCAAAGGTAAAAGTATAGTGAGCAAAGTTCCGATAGACACAACAGTTTAACTATTTTCAAGGACTAATAGGATAATGTTCTCCAATTAATAAAAAAACTATTGAAAGTATTTCCTACAGATAACCTTTGTTCCCAAGAATGTAAATTTTACTTGCTAGTTTACATGAAAATGCATAGAAGGGGGTCTTCCCCCTCGTTAAGAGGGAGATTTAAAAAAAAGAGTAAAAGTTCCCACATTAAAGTTTGGAACAAGGACCCCACGGACTAGGGTCAGTTTACTAAAAAAAAGAGAAATAGTTATTCTCTTTGCTTAGTTCCATTTTTATAATTGTCCTTTATGTATTTGGTAAGGAGAAGGGGGTCAACCTCCTCCAAATTGTTCCCTAAATATGTATATAAACTCAAGAGCCCTGCAGTTACAGGGGCAACTTTAAAAAGATAACTTGCTCAGCTCATATGCAAGTACCCCACAATTAAAGGGTCAATTCTAAAATCATAACTTGCTCAAATCATAGGCAAATAGCGCACAGACTACAGGGTAGTGAAATGTTGAAGTTCTTACAAAAAATTGAGCAACTCTCAATAAACAGATGATAAAATACATAAAGATAGAGAGAAGATAAATAAACGAAGACAAAATGGTTGCTTTCTTTAATATACCAGTAGCATTTTACACGTACAAGAAGTAATGCAAATCATACAGAAGAAAATGAAAAAATATACATCTTAAAACTACAACAAACAGATAAAATAAAAAAAGAGGCTCTCTTGCGAGTGCACGTCACTAAAAGAGGGGCATGCCACCTGCATGAAATATTCCTCCAGGCTGACCATCCCAGCCTCATCATCAGTATCACCAACCTCAAGCTTAGCCAAGTTGGCCTCTAGCAGCTGAATCTTGCCTCAAATTCGTGCAGTCTCAGCCTGGTGCTATTGAACTTTGGTGTGTCTAGAAGCATGAAGCCTCAACATCTTCCTACAAGGATCACTCAGAAAGTGACAAACTGTAACATCAAATTAGTCTAACTAGAAGTGCTATAATCACTGGAGGTTATGGAGAACCTTCAAGAAAAGTGAAGTCCTGTCTCTAGTCAGATCAACTGGAGGAAATGGATAAGAAATTATGAAGGTGACTGGTGTGGGACTTTGGGTTGAAGACCGTGAGGCTATCAATATTGAGCACACTCTAGGACATGAAAGTCTCAATATGATGCTCAAGGGTCATCTCTAGCACATCGCGCTCATGCTAACTAAACCTCACAAGTGGATCCATTTGCTATAAAGAGCTCATGAAAACCTCGGCTGCCACTACCTCGATATTATCATAGCCCGTGTTCTGGGATTCAAGCTCATAAAGAGGGAAGGAGGAATCCTCTCCATAACCAGCGGCACCATCTGAGTGAGTCGCCTCAAAACTCTACTCCTCGTCATTAGTTGCCACAGCAGGCTCACTCACCAGATCCTAAAAGTAAAAAATACAAAAATGCTAAGTCAACGATGGAAAGACAAAAAGTTTAAACAACTTTAGTCAGAAGAGAATAAGTAGCAAAAAGATCACCCCAAAGCCTATGGGGGTGAGTATGCAGCCACCGAAGTGGGAAGGTCCTCCAAGAGGCACATGCTAGCCTGGAAAAGATAAAACAAGTATAATGTCAGTAAATGTCTTTTTTAGTAATAGACTCTAGAGAAACACATTAAAGTAAATCAAGTATTAAAGTTCAATACTTGGGGAGTACTGAGCGCAACATTCCCAGCCAAATTCGCAGAACTAAGAACATCGGACTCATTAACCTAAAAATAAGGAAACATGGGTGTGATGGAAAGAACATTGCATAGTAAAAGCAAGAATGAGAAAAGGAAAGTAGAAAAGAGGAAGAGGTACTCACAGTTGTTGCCCCAAGTTGTCCCATAAGCATCGGAATAGTCACAACATTAACTTGAAAATAGGGAAACGAGTAAGTGGTGGAAAACACTTGCACAGAAAAAGCAAGTTGAAAAGAAAAAATGTATTAATTAAATACCTAGATAATCTCTCCCGAGATGAAAACCAGATGTTCCTTAGACACGAGAAACAATGTTACGCTAGCCTGAAAATAAAGAAGCAGGAAACTTTTAGCAAACACCTGCATAGAAAATCAAGATAGAAAGAAATAAAATAAAATAAGATAAATATAAAGGGAGTACCGGGGTATTCACTTCCCCGAAACTCATAGAAAGTACCGTCGATAATGGGACTTTAGCTATGTTGGTCTGATGGAAAGTAAGATTAGAGAAGTGTTACCAAAAGAGTGTCACAGAATAAGTTACTCTTATACAAGAAATATAGTACCTAGAGGGTCACCTCCATAGGACTTATAGAAGGGCCCACTGACAAAGGGGTTTCATCAACACTAATCTGAAAAAAGAAGAAAAATACAAGTGTTAAAAAATTTCTTATGTAGTGAAGGAAAATGTATAGAATTATTTTAAAGTAGAGATGACGTAGATATCGGGAGAGGCCCTGTGATGGTGCCTTCACTAGAACCTATGGAAGAAGAAGCCTCATTGGCTGTAGGGGTCCTTAGAGAAGAGGCCAAAGATGTGGTAGTGTAGGCCAACTAAAACATGAACAGACAGTGGCAAGTCATGAGAATAAAATTTCAATGATAAATAAAAATGAGTCAAGAATGGAATATTCAAAAAAACCTGAACTCCCACAAGAGAAGAAGGACGAAGGGTAACCACCGGAATGATAAACACGATAGCAATGGTCTATTTGTCATAAGATTATCAGAAACAAACACAAATCAAGGAAATAATTGATACTAGTAGGGACAAATAGTACCAGAGAACAAGTGATAGCCTGTAAGACATGCTCACTAGAAGCAATAGTAAAAACCGATTGCATGGGCAAGGGATGAATCTGGTGCCTGTAATCTATGGGCACACAAACTCGAGGAATAGGTATCCTCCCAGAGGATGATAGCCCCGAAATAGCAGCTCCAATAAGCAAAGTCATTCCCCCGATGAAAGAACATATGAACGAAAGGGAACCCTGTAAAACAACGAAACAAATACAATGGATACAATATAAGTTTAGTCATACAAGTGAATATAGACAAAAGAAAAAACCTAGAAGTAAAAGAATGACAAGAGTACCTCTAGAGATTAAGTGGAAGAGGGTTCAGCTGCAGAGACACTCACCACGGAAGAAGCGGGAAGTGGAGATGCGATCGGGAGAAATAGTCCTCTACAAGGATAGAAAAGAGATGTAAATAGAATAAACCTAAGAGGACACATATCAAAAAATAATGTTCAGAAATATTGATTATTACATGAATTGTGCGAGAGGATATAAAAGAGGCCCTCGTGCTGTTGGGGAACACAAAAGAAAATTCTAAGGCCAATAGAAGCTAGCCATGTTAGTCAAAAGATTGTAAAAGTAAAGAGAAAAAGTGTTATTAGTAGTGACAAGACAAACCTCTCTTGCCAAGCGTAGAAACCACCATGGAGTTCCTCTTAGGCAAGAAAGGAGTCCTATGGATAGGGGTAGGGGAGGACGAGAAGGAAGTCCTCACCCCTAACGTACCACTTGTACATAGAGAGGCAGCATGTTCTAAAGAAAGAAGATATCAAAGAAAATAAGTCAAGAATATAGCAAACCAAGTCAGAAAAGAGAAAGAGCTAGTATTAGAATTACTTATAGTAGAAGGGAGAGGAGCTTGTCCCTAAGGAAGATTCCCAGTTATAGGGCTTGTTATGGAAGAGGAGTGTATCATGTCATCCTCCTCCCTGAGGATCGGGTCCACATCCATCAGGAGGATCAATGACACCTATGTAATGTTAATAAGAACTGGTGTCATTATAGGAAGGAGTGCTTCCATAATCAACCAGTTACTCTTCAAGTGAGGTAAAAGGAGAACCATCAAGTGGAACCTCATGTTTAGTAGTTTCACTAAGTAAAGATGAGTTAACTAGAGTACCTTTAGCAACAAGGGAAGATGAAATAGATGGCTTCTCAATAGACGTGCCCAAGTCTTTATAGCCTTGCTTGCGGATGGTCCTATAGGTATCCACCACCCTAAGAGCATCAGAGTCTGACTCTTGATCTGGAGCAGAAGAAGGATCAGTAGTTTCAACACACTTTATTTTTCTTTTTACTTTCCCTAGTCCTCACAGGGTAAGTAGGGGAGGTAGATGTAGCAATAGAAGAATGAACAAAATTTGAGATATCTCTGTCTGAGTGTTTTCTGTTCGAAGGGGCCTTAGACTTAGCCTTCTCCTTTCCTTTTAGCCTTGGTTGGTTAGGGCTAAAGATGCTTGGCATAAATAGATTCCTCGCACAAAAGCCTCATTGATATGGGAGTGACCTGCTCGAGAGGGGTCTTTATAACTGAGTTACGAAACCATAATTATTTTTATGTCCTTTTGCCCAAATATTTATCAGTATTTGGAATTTTGTTAGGGGTGGCTTTATGGGGCACATCCTGGATGCAATTTTTGATAAGTGAATTTTGGTGTTGCCACGGGGAATACCACGAGTGGCTGAATGAGGGTAGATAGTCGCTAAAAGGTATAAAGAAGACACCAAATTTATCAATCCTCTAGAGCATCCCCTCAAAAGTGAAATGGCAATATGCATCCAAGTATAGTCAAGTGGGCCCAGTGCTCGAGGGTTAAATACGGGTGTAAACTCCATGGTCATACCCAAATTAACTTTTCACCCTCTGTGAATGATAAAATTCAACTCCCTGTCCAAGTTCAGTAAGCGAGGGGAGTAATAAAGGAAGGATTATACCCATGATAGAAATGTGGGGGTAGTCTACCACTGACTCCACATTAGAAGAAGGATAGAAAGTGTCGGCGATAGAGGAGAAGAAATCCCATGAGAAGGTGCCCCCCCACTCGCTTATAATAGGAGTTAAATGAAAATTCATCAATATTGTCAATTAGGGGACCCACATCTTGCTTGGGATTTTTCTTGTACCATTTGGTGTTACGAGTTGTAACGTTGTGCAACTGACGAGCCTCTAAGGCAAAGTTAGGGAACCTCTCAAACAGAAAGGGCATTAAAATAAAGAAATTTGCAAAGTTGATCACATCATAATGACCATGAGATCATTCCATATCCACATGAAGACGATTTAGCCAAGTATATAGAGAACCCAATGTAAGTGCTGCGAGGGGAACAACCCTCCCTCGAGTAAGCCTGACTGCGAGTCGAAATAACAACCCACGAGGGGAGTCAATTGGCCTCCCTTGAAATAAAAACCTACTTATGAAAGTAACAAAGAAAGCTTCTAAATAAGAAAAGGACCTGAGTTTGTGGTCATCTTGTCTTGAGGGGGTCGTGATCGAACTACCTTCTTTTGGAGTAGGCTTAAAATACCTAAACTAATATCTTTGCCACTTTGCAAAGGAGTACTTAATGGCCCTTGTATTGTTCATAGCAACATAACGAGGAAACCAAATAATGCTTGATGGATATCCTCGGACATTTCCTTCTCCACATTATCTTCATAGCCATCTGTGAACACATGATCTCCCAAAAGGTGAAGGGAAGTTAACTCACAAAGTATCTTCTAAGGTAAGATAAAATTCACCCCAGCTTATGATAATAGTATGTGAATTAATACTCCAGCAAGAGACCGGGAGATTGAGAGTGGTAGAGTGCCTAGAAATAGTATAACTCTGTAAATTATCGAAGGTCCTCGTCAAGTCTAGTTTCTTGATGACAACCTTATGGGTAGGCTTAGCTTGAACATATTCTACCTAATGAAACCACTCGTCAAAGGAACCTCCGAAGACATCCACGCTTAAGTTGGACTAGGTGAAATCACCTCTATCCACTCGCACTCTCAAAATATTGTTTGTTAACATTATCTCCGGATCAGCAGATTCAACAAACCTTAATACATGTTGCATGTTTACCTTATCCATGAACTCCTCCTCAAACTTTTCGAGGTTATCCATGAAAAATTAATTTTCCCCAAAGTAGGGTCCAGGCGGTAAAAGTTGAAATTCCTTTTTGTGGGATCGGCTAAGACTCCTTTTGGGATTTCTAGGGAGTGGAATTAGAACAGGGAATCCCAGCCAAAACATCCACTGAAGGCGAACTGCGTGTGTTGGCAGAGATGGAACCATTGATGGTGTTAGCTACTGGGTAACTCCAGTGGCTATCACAGTGGAAAAGGCGATAGAAATTGGAAAAAGTCCCACTAACAACTCGCTAGTGGCGATTGTGACGGCATAGGAAGAAATGTTTGATGAAAAATCCATGGGAACGAGTTTTTTTTTTAAGTTTTAGTAAGGGACGAAAACAGAGAATTTTTTATTTCTCTCTTTGATAAAGCCCTCAAGGGATTTGAAATGTTAGAAATAAAAATGAAATCTTACTTTTAATATGCCTTTTATACTAAAAGAGACCGACACATTTTGGCGGTCTAGAGGAGGAGAGATGATTACCTAAATGATGGTATGTTTGTTCCTAGCTTAACACGTGTCGCCTTGAGACTATAAATATGGGCTGGAGTGACAGGGTCATTTAATGCCAAGAGTGTAATGATGTAATGGTAGGAAACTTTTCATATTCCAAGATGAAGTGACCATTTTCTATAAAACCCTTTGGTTTACCCAGAACAAAGAACTTTGCATTAGTGAACTAATGTGTCTACCATGGGTGGCCTTTTCTACCAAACTCAGTGTAAGAGGTAACTTGTGGTGAGGGGGTCCACTTTGAGTTGCCCCGCAGCCAAGACCAGTGTAAATAACATTTCGAGGGCAAGAGGGTCCCATCAGATGGCCCCTTATCCAAGATATTCAACATCAATAGTTTTGTGGCGAAGGAGTCCACTACGAGTGTCCCCTCAACCAAGAGCAAGACAAACAATAACAACTGGTGGCGTGGAAGTCCACCACGAATGGCCCTTCAACCATAATCAACGTTAAAGGAGATTTTTGGTGAACGAATCCAAGACAAATGATCCCTCTGCCAAAGATAAATATAGAAACGAGAGGGTTCACCTCGAGTGGCCCCCCTCATACTACATAAATCGTGAAACAAGGAAAAATTTATTAGGGTGAGGGGACTCACCTTGAGTGGACCCTCTGCCCAAAAGAAATATTATAAAGAGAAATGACCGAGAAAGAGAGGGTCCACCACGAGTGGCCCCTCGTTCCGAGAATTGCTTACTTTTTAATAAATAAAATACTTATGTATTTTTTTCATAGATAGCCTAGTTGAGCAAGCAGGGCTCAAGCAGGTCAATTGGGATCTACTGGGAGTTTTGGCTTGGTGGTTAAGGGACAAGGTTTGTTGAGCAAGCTCAATCGTTTAGCATTTTAAGACAGACAGAATACTAATAGAGGGATTTTAGGAGTCACTCAAGTCCCCACACATCCACGATTAGTTATAATTGAAGTGAGTAGCCAAGAGGCTGCTCACAAGAAAAAGCACTTTTATAAAATGATTTTAGAGAGGGTGGCCCTCAAGGTCACTCTCAAGTATTACAAAATTTGTATAACAAGCCACTGTTTGAAATGATGTTTACTAAATCACACATTTTATCACCATTACAAGACATATTTTCTTTTTGACTTTGGTTTGCACCCAGGTGCCGCCTGTCAGAGGGGACAGGATGTTACAGACATATAGGGACAAAAGGTACATTGTAGACCTCGTCCCTCATATTTCCTTACATTTTTGGAGCCCAAATTAGCCCATGTATTGTCCTACAAATAAGACCCTTTGTAAAGGTCAAGTCAGAACAAGAAACTCAAGTTTAAGTCATTATTATGCCAAAATAACATCAGACCTAGTATTCTCTCCATGTTCTCTCTCTCTAAGTGTTAAGTTCTTGTCACTTCTGAAAAAGTACCACTTAAGTTGTTTAATACAAGATTAAACTATCTAAATGGCTCCAAACAGTTTGTTGAAGAAACTATTTTCTTAAAACAAATTTTAAACACAAGATGTGTAAAACTGTTATCAACGAGTAAGTTCAGTTATAGGTTTACCAGTTTTGAAAAATAAAACTTTTAAACAAAATAATCCAACACAACCTTAAGAAATGGATGAGAGAAAAAGGAAGTGTACACAAGAAATTTTAACATGGTAAGACCCCACCCAATTGGGGAAACATCCACGGTGACCTCTTGTGACACCCCGCCTAATAAAATACCGGGTGATCAGTCCTATACCAAATTAAAATAGGAATCCCAGTTCGTTCATCCTTAGCATCACTGTCGAAAACCTTTTTAAAACTCACAAACCACCTACTATTCCAAAAAGCTAGTGCCAAATTTTATCTTTTAAATTAAACAACCAATAACATGTGGAAAGATAATATGAGTCATACACCACGAGTGAATTAAATCAACTGAATAAATAATAAACTACATGTTGAATAAACTGTTGGTCACCAAAGTAAATAGTTCTATACAAACATCCAACACCTGAATAAATAAATCTGAAAACTGTATTGAAAAGTGTGGGTGACATGCCCTAAGTAAACTGAAATTAATAGATGATTCCTACTCAGGAAATAATGAATGAGGCATCTAATTCAATCTCCTGCTAGCATCCACATATGCCGCAGCTCCGTCCCTGTGGCTGGACACCTAAAAGGTTTTGAAAATAATTTTATAGCAAGGGTTAGAACCCAAAACATTTTGAAAATATTTAGCAAGTGAATTAACTGCAGTAATTAAAAATATATAGATGCGTTTCATATTTAAATTAGTGCCGCCTCCCTGGAGGACATACTTACCCCTCCACTAATGTGCACACCTAACGGTTACCTTAACCCCACCTAGTTGTACTACCCCGTCCAACTAGTCCTTATAATCCTCCCTTGCCTTTCTACTATAAACCGAGTATTATTATCCATTGGTTATAAGTTATCTCACCAATTAACTTAATTAATTTCTTTTAAATAATATCATATAACTGTGACACAAGTTATATAAAGTAAATACATCACGCACTATATTATTACCCGGATATAATATTTACTACTATTATATATGTACCTCTTCCACAACATTCACACATATATCATATGTATATCCATCCCTCTGAGTATACCCTCTCCGAATGATTGCCTCTAAAGTGCTATCTCACTAGGTGTGCTCACATAACCTAGTTACCCAAGCTGGAATTGCTCACCAACCTGGCCCAAAATATAAACGTAGTGGAGGCGGTCATATTCCTTCCCTGAAAGAGAGATAAACCCCCCACCCATATACCGAACTCTATGACCTAAGAATATACTCACCCTACTCCTCAAGCTAGGGGATTCACCCACATCGCGCAACCTCCCTTTATAGCACTAGAGTATATAAATTAATTAAATATCTAGTCACTGATATTTAATAGCACACACAATATATACACATATATATATACTATCACAACACTGTATATATATATATATATATATATATATATATATAGTATAAACCCCGGCTTTATCGTGCATTCAAAAACCCGTAACAATAGCCTGAAATTTCCCGAATCTCTGTCCCGACTAAACTTAATTAATTTTCTCACTTATTAATTTATGATCTTCTTGAAAAACTGTTACTAAAGACATTTAATACAAGATTAAACTATTTAAGTAACTCCGAAATATTTTTTGAAGAAACTCTTTTCTAGAAATCAAATCAGTTTTTAATCACGAGATGTGTTGAAAATTTGCACGATATCAGTTCAAGATTTGTTAACTAGTTTTGAAAAACAAAACTAAAATTGTTTTAAATCAGCACACTTATCATAATGAGATGAGGAGATGTAGAAAGATTAATTAAAAGATATTTTTAACGTGGTAAAACCTCACCCAACTGAGGAAACATCCACGACTCCCTCTACGGAGTAAAAAAAAATACACTAAAACAAAATATAACAGTTACAAACTATATAACACACATGCACACAAATCAGACCTATACAAGTTGAGGAATGTACCCACTGGTGTCCTTATAACTTTTCTGCAGTTCTGATTGCTGATGTTGTTCTCCCAGTTTGCTAACTTCAACTTTGTTTCAGTCTTTACGTCAACTCTTGTTTCAAGATCTTATTACCAACACTTTCAGTTTTGTAGTGTGTAAGTGTTTGTGATGGTAATCTAACATATGCAGGCACACACTCACACTTATTTTTACAAACAGTCCTAGCAAATTACAAAGCAGATCTATATGATGTGATTTTCAGTTTCTCTCTTCTTAGAAAACTTGAACCTTGTTTGACCTTTAAAATAAACCCAGAATCTACGGATATCTTGCTCAGAAGATGTTTCAAGATCTTAATCAATCTCAAGGTTTTAAACAGATTTTTGAAATTGAAAATCGCTAAGTGTGATTCCATCTAGGTCAAAGGTCTTGTTTCAAAAGAACTAGAAACAGAAAATGTTATTGTTGATTTTGAGTATGAAAACATTTACAGAAAATAATCAACAACAAATTTCTCAAGATGAGAAACAATATATGCAGATCTAGGTGTAATGTAACATAAAATGCTTAGATCTAAAAATTCTATGAAACAGAAATGCAGATCTAGCTTAATGCTTAAGTTGTAAACAAGATCTTAAAACAAAGAGGTTACAACACGAAACCAATATCAAACCACTCTCAAAACTCTCAAACACTCAAGGTTGTGTTTGGTATTTAAGTGGTTTTGATAAAAGAATTAGGGTTTGAAAAGGGTTTGGACGAATTTAAGGTTAGAGTTTCTAACTCTGGTTTCTCTCTCTCTCTCTTCTCTCTTCTCTCTTCTCTCTTCTCTCTTCTCTCTTCTCTCTCTAAAATGATGAAAGTGGCAAAAGTCTTCTAATGGCTGAGGGTTACCCTCCTTATATAGGGGGCTGAGAAGGATCTAGAAGGTATAGGTAAATAGAGGGCTGAGATTAAGTCAAGCAACCTTGACTTCCATCAAACGGTTAAAGATAAGCGGTTGGTTGTGAGGCTTGTGATTGGATGAGAGATGTTCGCAAGGATTGGGACAAGGATGCATGAAGATCATCGATAAGATCAATCCAAGGGCTAATAAAACATGTTGGTTTACTCTCTTAGAAGAAACACACATACATCCAATTGGGAAGCAACAGGTGTAAGGCAAACACGGGCTATCAAACGCGCGTCTAAACTTAATTACATAGACACCCTGAATTCTCTGTCGCTTTCGGTTCCTACCCAAGTGAACTTTACAAGGATAAAACCAATAATCAGAAATTATACAATGACCCCAAAACTTCTTAATTGCATTTTTAATTAAGAAAAAAATGTTTTAAAATTCCCAAAAAAATATAAAAATATATTTTTAAGTGAAATTAACACACGCAACACACATATAAACAATTTAAACAATAAGTGAACAATGTATGAAGTTGTAAAGTGTGTGAGTGTCGGTGAATATACCTTGATTAATCAAACAAGAGGAATGAATTGAATTGAAGATTATGAGGTTCTTTGGTATCTAGGATGGGGACTCAATTTTGTCTCTATTTCCAAACTAGATGAGCACTTATACAATGTAGACTCAAGTGAGTCAATAGTATAAGGTGCTTCACTTCTCAAGTCTATGGTCCGACTCTGATTTATTTAGTTCACACATAAATTAATATAATATTTCTCTCGAGTCTATGGTTCGACTCTAATATAAATACTTTACACATTAATCAATATAATACTTGTTCGAGTCTATTATTTGACTCTAATTTAATTAATTTACACATCAATCAATTTAATACTTGGTGTCGCCCAACCATTATACTCGGACTCGCTCACTTGGCCCGTACCATCGTTAATACCCGATTCTATATTTCTCCCCATAACTAATTAATTACACCTCAATTCCTTTAATAATGTAGTGCCACTCAACTACAATACCCGAATATTTTCCCTCAGTCCAAAATCAATACTTACGAATTATTTCCTAAAATTCATTTCATGGCATACAATTATCACCCTCCTAAACCCAATTATATCCCCTTATAATTGCTAAGGAATATATGCTACATATGTATTTATCACTCAATAAGAAGTAGGAGAAAATCTTAAATAACTTCCATTTATATCTAAAACTCGTGGACCTGCCAGAATTAGATCGATCCCCTCCATCGATCGATCGATAAATTGAATAGGTACCCTTCTTCTTCGACTTGTTGTTTCAGCCATTGTTAACCCAACCAAGCTTTTAGTTCCTCTCTTAACATCCTCTGGTCATAATCAATGATATTTTCACATGAAAACAGGTTCTAATCATTCTAGAAACCTTAATCCAACAACTAATTTCCATTAATTCTAACGGTTTCCCAATTTGGGTTTTATCCGGGTTTCAAATCTCCAATATGATTTTCATTCCTATTAACATAAATTTACCATCGATTCTTACTGATTTTAACATACGATTCATAACTCTACATTCCAGAATCATAAATATAATAAATTCCGCCCTTAATCCCATTAAAGTATAACAATTATCAAAAACCAAATTTTAGATGAATACCCACCTCAAAACGAATTTTGGTTTACTCCTCCCATAATATGAATTGATTATCATCAACTTAAGAATCACAGTAGTTAACCACTTGCCTGGAATCGTTCGTAGAGTCTGATCCGTTGGTGTAGAGAATGGTTGATGAAGAACACCCAATTTATCCCTCGATTTGTCTCCAAAATGCTTCTAGATTTGTTTCCTCTGTGTCTCTCTCAAACCCTAGGTTTAGAATTGTTAAATGCCGCTCAATAAGTCCCTCAATTAGGTTAAAAATCTTAATCCCTTTTTTGGCCACATGGGCCTAATTAAAATGGCCCGAATCACCCCGTGTGGGCTTGGCTATGCCCAAAAATATCCCGAGACTCGATTACTACCCCCGGGTACTCTTTTCTGACTATCTCGACCCATCCGGAATCAACCGTGTGCTCAAAATTGTCATCTGAAATATTTTATAACATTTCCAAATTTTGACCTCAAAATGCGACACATTAATTCGAACAATTTAACTTAAAGTCGCCAATTATAAATAATTCTTCCCACTCAAATAAATTCTCCAAATAAAAAATTTACGTTTCTTCAATTTACTTTTTTTTATATCTCCTAAAATAATTAAATATTAAATTCTCAAAATTACGGGGTGTTACATACTCCCCGCCTTACAAAGGTGTTTTGTCCCCGAAATTTAGATAAGCTTAGTACTCCAAGTCTCGAATATCACTCCCTATTTCTGTGCCTCTAAGTTCGCTACATCTATCTATCCTGCTTCTAACTATGAGTTACACAATTATGTATTTTAATTAACCAGGGCGCCCAAACACCCTACACCCGTGCTTAACCGCACGAAAGTTACCCTAATTAAATAGGGTGCCCATACACCCTGTCCCCGTGCTTAACCACACGACAGTTACCCGACTATGCTAGTCGTAACCCGTAATATAACTTCCAACCCGTAGTCATATCACATACATGAATAATAATCGGGGTACCCAACCTATGTACTAACGACCAAACATCTCCCTAGTTCCAACGTTGCACTAAGTTTCATGCGTGGGACATCTCGCAAGCGAAATCTAAATAAGGAACCCCCCGATACACTACTACCTAACATTATCGGTCTTTGAGATCTGTTAGACCCTCAGTCCATAGTACGTACCCCCAAATACTTTTCTCTTAACACAAAAGCATGCACGCTTACCCTTATGCTACCAAAGAGAACATAAAATACCACGCCCTTACTCTCAGTAGTTCTTGCGCAAAGTAAGCCCCGAGCTATCTCTCCCTGCTCGAAAATAAATCTAACACCCCTGATTCACTTCAGTAAACACCCCTACTAACCGAGATAAAATATGAGAACACAATACCTCACTATGTGTCTATCGCACCACACAATACAACATATATACACATATATATAGGCTAAACGCCCTCTCAGGTGATACCTAGAAAAAAATCATTCATACCCTGGTGTCGCGAACACCAAAACTTACCCTCACTATTCATAATAGTTCAAATCCATCGCTATCCAACCAATATTTAAAAATCATCTACCCTACTCCCATAATTCTTGAAAGTAGTGACCCCTTGCATAATTCAAACCTTCTCTCAGTGTACACCTCGACTCTCTCGTGGTTAGCACCAAAGGACTCCGCTACCCGAGGAAAACATTTTATCAACATACTATGGCTACTACAGCTAGCATACCCACTAAATCCGACTCACTCGCGAATTCTAGTAAAAATAATTTTATATTCTGACACCCTCACTGTCACCCAAAATATACCCCATGCCCATAGGATAAAAGATAATTACCTCCATAATCTAGCTGCAACGTCTAATCCTCAGGTTCCTGAGCAGCTTCCCCCTGCCCGAACGTACCCATGACTTATTGTAGTGGTTGTACATCCAGGACCTTATCTTGTAGTTGACCTCTGCCTCGCTTAAGACAATCTCTCTTCACATGTCTCGCTTCCCCACAAACGAAACACCTCCTAATAAAGTCACCCTGTCACTGATCCCTTCCTTGCGGCCTTGTCGAAAGTCCTGGCCATCTTGTCGATAGCCTCCAGACCTAAATCGCTTGGCCTGATTCCCCTGCCAGGAATCCTACCCCTGATTTTCCCCTGTCTGCTGCTGGGATACCCCACTGGTACTGTTCCCTCCGCTTTATCCGACTGACTGGGTTCCACTCCCCTCTTGCTTCCTTTCATGTTGAAGCGATATTCCTGACAGTGTAGGAGTGTTGCATTTATGACATCCATATAAGCTACTAATGCAGGATTACCAATCACATGTTGCCTGATCCTCTAGACTAGCCCACCCATGAACTTTGACTTCTTTCTTTCTTAATCGCGTACCTCATCCGGTACAAAATTTGCCAAACGAGTGAATTCTTCCTCGTAATCGGCCACTGAACGGTCCCCCTGATTCACCTCACTGAATTTTCTCTTCATTTCAGTTTCAACTGCTGGCGGGAAATACTAGCGGTCGAACCGCACCCAAAACTAGATAATAGTCAATGTGTCCATTTCCTCAACTGTGGTGATCGACTCCCACCACTGTAGCGTTGCTCCCACTAACCTAAAAGTGGTTAGCATATTCTTCTGCACGTCATTGCTATCTACCATGTGTAGGTGATGTTGGATATCTCTCTTCCACTGATACGCTAGCACCACATCTGAACCCCCTCAAAACTCTGGCGAATGCCCTTTTTGAAAAACCTCTCGTACTTGCTGCCACTCCGACTGCCCCAGTTGGGCCTGAACATCCGGTACCCCTAACGCCTCTGGCTGATCTCATGGAAAGTACCTTGCCATTTCGATCATCGTCACTTCAACTGCCTGCGCCACTAATTCAGTTACTTGTGCTGCCGAAATCATCTCTTGCTATTGCTGCGTTAACTCTTGTTCCTGATGAGTCTCTATAGTCTCACCTCCCCCTACTGCTCTCTCTCTCTCCTGGGCGGCATATGAAATGAGAATCGAATCGTATGAGTTCACCCTCAAATATAAAGTAATTGGAAGAAGAACGTAAATGCGCATACGTATAAGAATACAAAAATCCTATGATAGGGTTCTACATTAAAGAACACTAAGCTGAAACGTGAAAATCCGCACAGATCCTAAGGACACTAGAACCTGATGCTCTGATACCATCTGTGACACCCTGCCTAATAAAATACCGGGTGATCAGTCACATACCAAATTAAAATAGGAATCCCAATTAGTTCATCCTTAGCATCACTGTCGAAAACCTTTTTAAAACTTACTAATCACCTAGTATTCCAAAAAACCGGTGCCAAACTTTATCTTTTAAATTAAACAACCAATAACATGCGAAAAGATAATATGAGTTATACAACACGCCTGAATTAAATCAACTGAATAAATAATAAACTACATGCTGAATAAACCGTCGGTCACTAAAGTAAATAGTCTAATACAAACATCCAACACTTGAATAAATAAATCTGAAAACTGTACTGAAAAGTCTAGGCGACATGCCCTAAGTAAACTGAAATTGATAGATGATTCATACTCTAGGAAAGAATGAATGAGGTGTTTAATGCAAGCTCCTACTAGCATCCACATATGCCGTAGCTCCGTGTCCCTGGAATAGATATCAAGTCTCGCGTCCCTCTGGCTGGACACCTAAAAGGTTTTAAAAATAATTTTAAAGCAAGGGTTAGAACGCAAAACATTTTGAAAATATTTAGCAAGTGAATTAATTGCAGTAATTAAAAATATATGAATGCGCTTCATATTTAAGTTAGTGACGCACTCTCTTGAGGACATACTCACCCCTCCACTAATGTGCACACCTAACGGTTACCTTAACCCCACCTAGTTATACTATCCCATCCAACTAGTCCTTGTAATCCTCCATTGCCTTTCTACTCTAAACCGAGTATTATTATCCATGGGTTATAAGTTATCTCACTAATTAACTTAATTAATTTCTTTTAAATAATATCATATAACTGTGACACAAGTTGTATAAAGTAAATACATCACGCACTATATTATTACCCGCATATAATATTTACTACCATTATATACGTACCTCTTCAACAACATCCACACATATATCATGCGTATATCCATCCCTCTAAGTATACCCTCTCCGGATGATTCCCTCTAAAGTGCCATCTCACTAGGTGTCCTCACATAACCTAGTTACCCAAGCTGAAAAAGCTCACCAACCTGGCCCAAAATATAAACGTAGTGGAGGCAGTCATATTCCTTCCCTGAAAGTGAGATAAACCCCTCACCCATGACCTGGGGATATACTCACCCTAGTCCTCAAGCTAGGGGATTCACCCACATCACGCAACCTCCTTTTTAGCACTAGAGTATATAAATTAATTAAATATCTAGTCATTGATATTTAATAGCACACACACACACACACACACACACATATATATATATATCTATTACACCGTATATTTAGTATAAACCCTGGCTTTACCATGCATTCAAAAACCCGCAACAATAGCCTGAAATTTCCAGAGTCTCTGTCCTAACTCAACTTAATTAATTTTCTCACTTATTAATTTATGATATTCCCAAGTCTATGGTCCGACTCTGATTTATTTAGTTCAAACATCAATTAATATAATATTTCCCCCGAGTCTATGGTCCGACTCTAATATAAATTCTTTACACATTAATCAATATAATACTGATTAATTATACCTCAATTCCTTTAATAATGTAGTGCCACTCAAATACAATACCCGAATATTTTCCCTCAGTCCAAGATCAATACTTACGAATTATTTCCCGAAATTTATTCATTTCATGGCATACAATTATCACCCTCCTAAACCCAATTATATCCCCTTATGATTGATAAGGAATATATGCTAAATATGCATTTATCACTCAATAAGAAGTAGGAGAAAAATCTAAATTAATTTCCCTTTATATCTAAAACTGGCGGACCTGCCAGAATTCGATCAATCCCCTCCATCGATCGATCGATCAATCGAACAGGTACCCTTCTTCTCCGACTTGCTGTTTCAGCCATTGTTAACCCAACCAAGATTTTAGTTCCTCTCTTAACATCCTCTGGTGATAATCAACAATATTTTCACATGAAAACAGGTTCTAATCATTCTAGAAACCTTAATCCAACAACTAATTTCCATTAATTCCAACGTTTTCCCAATTTGAGTTTTACCCGGGTTTCAAATCTCCAATACGATTTTCATTCCTATTAACATAAATTTACCATCGATTCTTACTAATTTTAACATACGATTCATAACTCTACATTCCAGAATCATAAATATAATAAATTCCACCCTTAATCCCATTAAAAGTATAACAATTACCGAAAATCAAATTTTACATGAATACCCACCCCAAAACGAATTTTGGTTTACACCTCCCATAATATGAATTGATTATCATCAATTTAAGAATCACAACAGTTAACCACTTGCCTGGAATCGTTCGTAGAGTCTGATCCGTTGGTGTAGAGAATGGTTGATGAAGAACACCCAATTTGTCCCTCGATTTATCTCCAAAATTCTTCTAGATTTGTTTCCTCTGTGTCTCTCTCAAACCCTAGGTTTAGAATTGTTAAATCCCGTTCAATAAGTCCCTCAATTAGGTTAAAAACCTTAATCCCGTTTTTGGCCACATGGGCCTAATTAAAATGGCCCCAATCACCCCGTGTGGGCCTGGGTATGCCCAAAAATACCCTGAGACCCGATTACTACTCCCGAGTACTCTTTTTTGACTATCTCGACCCATCCGGACTCAACCGCGTGCTCAGAATTGTCATCCGAAATACTTTATAATATTTCCAAATTTCGACCTCAAAATGCGACACACATGTCGCCAATTATAAATAATTCTTCCCACTCAAATAAATTCTCCAAATCAAAAATTTACGATTCTTCAATTTAAATATTTTTATATCTCCTAAAAATAATTAAATATTAAATCCTCAAAATTACGGGGTGTTACATACTCCCCCCTACAAAGAAATTTTGTCCTCGAAATTTAGATAAGCTTAGTACTCCAAGTCTCGAATATCAATCCCTATTCCTGTGCCTCTAAGCTCGCTACATCTATCTCTCCCGCTTCTAACTATGAGTTACACAATTATGTATTTTAATTAACCAGGGCGCCCATACACCCTGTACCCGTGCTTAATCGCATGAAAGTAACCCTAATTAACCAGGGTGCCCATACACCCTGTCCCCGTGCTTAACCGCATGAAAGTTACCCGACTATGCTAGCCGTAACCCATAATATAACTTCCAACCCGTAGTCATATCACATATATGAATAATAACCGGGGTACCCAACCTAGGTACTAACGACCAAACATCTCCCTACTTCCAATGTTGTACTAAGTTTCATGCGTGGGACGTCTTCAATTTAAATATTTTTATATCTCCCAAAAATAATTAAATATTAAATCCTTAAAATTACGGGGTGTTACACATCTACGCCAAAAAAGTAAAAAATCCACTAAAAACGAGTAACATATTACAAGCTATATAACAATCAAACATATTCGAAGTTCAGAAATGTACCAATTCCTCTGGCGCGTTTTGACTTCTCCTAAGAATCTGATGTTGCTCATGTTCTTCGAGATTCTTATCTTAACTCCTTTTAGCTTTATGTCGATTCTAACAGTCCAGTATCTCAACACCAATACATTTTAGTGTATTAGTGTGAAGGTGTATGTGGTGTAGTGCTCTAAACTCATGCATGCAACTCACACACACTTCATTACAGAAAATATGAGTTATCAAATTACAAAAAGATCAATCAAAATTCAAGGGTTTTCTAAATCATCTTAGTCAAATAAGTCAAACTTTGGATCTTTCAAATAATTCGCAAATCAAGAAGGAATCCTGCTATACAAACTAGCCAATATCCTATGCACTTTCTTTGTTTAAAAATATTTAATCTGAAAGTGAAAACCCCAATCAAAATCTCAAAATTAGATCTCAGTCTAACAGTTTGATCAAGTTGAAATCAAAAAAGGTATTGTTGGTTTAGGGTTTGAAAACAACATTTATTTTGAAAAACAACCAACAAAAATAGATTTCTTGAAACAAGAAATCGGATCTAGCAAATAACGAAGTGATCTATATCATAGAAATTAAATCTCATATTTCTATACAAAGAAATAGAGACTTAATCAACGTGATGAAGTTGGTAAAGAGATATAAGACAGTAAAGGAAAAACTTCTCAGATCACGAACTATAAACACTCCGAAAATGATTTTCTGGTTTGGATTTGGTGTGAAGTTCGAGTTAGGGTTTGAAAAAAACTTTTTGAACTCTTTTTCTCTCTCTCTCTCTAACTCTTTCTCTATCTTCTCCCTTATCTCTCTCTTTTATCTCAAATGATACAATGACCAAAAGTTACAAAATTAAAGACAAAGTCTCCTTTTATACTGAGAGAAGAAGGATCTGGAAGCTCGAAGGGAAAAGAACGATCATGATTGATTCAAAGTCAATTTAATGGCTACCAAGCCATCTCAATTAAAACAGATTTGATTGGTTGAAAATCAAACACGGGGATTATAAGAAAACACATACAGATCGTTGATTAAAATGATCCAATGGTGCACAGTGAGTCTCAAGAATGTGAGTGTAAGAAAACACACATCTGATCGTTATAAAGGCAACATGTGTAAGGCTGAGATCGAGAGAAAAATGCGTGTTTAGAATTCTAAAAAATACAAATTGCACCCACAATATTCTCAAGCACTTTCAGTTTCTACGCAACCAGATTTTAAGCCTTAAAAACAAATTGCAAATCAGCCCCAAAGGTTTTAAAACCATTATTTTTAAGTTCTAAAAATCAATTTTAAAATCTTAGAACTTATTTAAAAATTCCAAAAATAGTAAAAAAATATTTTTAAGGGAATTAACTCACACACAACCAAAAATAGCATGATATGATGTATGTATGCAATCCTAGTGTATGGTGTTGGTGAGCTACCTTTAAAGAACTTATAGAGGAATTAAATGAAGAGTCTGAGGTTTTTTGGTAACTAGGGATGCGACTCAAATTTTATCACAATTTCCAAACTAGATGAGCACCTATATCGTATAGACTTACGTAAGGCAAAGATATAGGGTGCTTCAATCTCCCCCTTTGGAAATATGAGACAAAATCTCCTTTGAGTCAACGAGGACTCGTAGGGATACAAAAGAAATAAGAAAATCATATTCCTATACAACTATTTCTATCTACCCAATATCCTAGAAAGATAAAATTACATAACTTAACTAATTACAAAAAAATACCCTAATAAAATATGGTGAAACTGATGGTACTGATTCCTGAAGATAAACACTAAGATCAAGCTTTTTAGTTGAGAATATACAAAAAAATATCCAAGAGGACTCAAATTTCTCCCCCATTTTGTCTTTAAATGGACCAAGGGTAAAGAAAAACTAGAAAGAATAATAATTCAATTTTCTGCCATGACCATACCATAGATTTGCGTAACGATTCAAATCGAAGAAAGTCTAAAGGTTTAGTAAATAGATCAGCTAACTGTAATTCAGTAGGAAGGTAATTTATTCCTAATTCTTTAGATTCAACTAACTCGCGTATGAAATGATATCTGATTTTAATATGTTTAGTACGAGAGTGCTGGACAGGATTTTTAGAAATATTAATCGCGCTTTGATTGTCATAATATAAATGTAGCTTATCTTCAGTGATACCATAATCTTTTAGCTTTTATTTTAGCCAAAGTAATTAAGAGAAACAGCTTCCTGTTGCAATATATTTGGATTCATCAGTAGACAAGGAAGTGCAATTTTGTTTCTTACTACTCCATCCTACCAAGTTGTTACCAATATAGGAACACTCTCCTGAAGTACTCTTACTATCATCGATACAACCGTCCCAATTAGCATCGATGTAACCCACTATAGAACTTGATGTGTCTTTAGTGTACCAGAGTCCTAAGTTTAGATTGCATTTGATGTATTTCATAATTCTTTTAATGCACAAAAGGTTACTCTCTTTAGGATTATTTTAATATTGTGCACACACGCAGACAGAGGACATAATATCAAGACGGGAGGCAATAAGATAAAGAAAGCTTCCTATCATACTACGTTACAAGATGGTATCAATATATTTTCCATTCTCCTCTTTATAAAGTTTGACAGTGGTACTCATAAGAGTCCTAGCGTCTTTAATTATTTTTAGGCCAAACTTCTTAACAATTTCTTAAGCATATTAAATTGCAATAGAAATAATCCTTCTGTATTCTGTTTAACTTGGAGCCCTAAGAAGAATTGTAACTCCCCCATAAGTGACATCTGAAATTCTTTTAATGTGAGAGACGGCTTTAACTTCTAAAGGGGAGGTGGAACCAAAAATGATATCGTCAACATAAACTTAAGCAATAGTAATATTTTTGTCAAAATGTTTGACAATCAAGGTTTGGTCATTTCCTCCTCTCCTAAATCCATTATCTAAAAGGAAGGTGGATAGACGCTCATACCAAGCTCTAAGAGGTTGTTTTAACCCATAAAGATCTTTCTTAAGATGATAAATATAATTTGGGTGATGAGGGCCAATAAACCCTTTGGGTTGTTCTACATAGGTCACCTCTGTTAAAATTCCATTAAAGAAGGATGACTTAACATCCATTTGATAAAGAATGAAATGCAAAAGACATGCTATGGCAAAAAGTAAGCGAACAGATTCGAGGCAAGTGAAGGGGCAAAGGTTTCCTTGAAATCTATTCCTTCATTCTGAGAGTCTCCCTGGGTAATTAATCTAGCTTTGTTCTTAATAATCATCCCTGTTTCATCAGTCTTATTTTTAAAAATCCAATGTGTGCCAATAACCCTTTTATTTTCAGGCCCAGGTACAAGATACCAAACATCATGAATGACAAATTAGAGAAGTTCCTCCTTCATAGCACTTATCCACAAGTTGTCATTCCGGACTTCATTTATAGTTTTGGGCTCAATAAGAGACACAAAACATGCAAAATGAGCAATTTTATGAAGTTAAGATCTTGTACGAATAGGATCAGTAGGATTACCAATGACACTATCTAAAGGATGATATTTGGAAACCCAATTATGTACATCAGGGGTCTCAGTTGGTAACGATTCAACTATTTTTGGAGAGTCGTAATTTAAAATGTTTTCGAACTCATCCATGATAATTGATTCTTTGGGCTTACTTTCTACATTAGTGTCACTTACAACCACATTAATGGATTCCGTCATGGTTTTGGTACAAAGATTGTAGCACGATAGGCTCTACTGTTTGGAGAATATCCTAAAAACATGGCTTTATCACCTCTGGTTTTAAATTGAGACAGATGTTCTCTGTCCTTACATATAAAATAGGTACTACCAAAGGTTCTAAAGTATTTTAGGTTAGGTTTCTTTCCATACCAAAGCTCATAGGATGTTTGTTTGGTATTCTTCCTTAAGTAGACTCGATTGATTATATGGCATGCAGTACGAATGGATTCTACCCAAAAATATTTTGGTAGGTTTTTTGCATGAATCATCACATGGGCCATTTCTTGAAGAGTGCGATTTTTACGCTCCATAATCCCATTTTGTTGAGGTTTCTTAGGAGCACTAAATTCATGTTTGTAACCATTATAGTCACAATATTCTATGATACCTGAATCTACGAATTCTCGTCCTCTATCACTACGAATTATATCTACTTGGGTACTTTTTCGTTTTCTATACGAACTAAGATTTTTAAAAAAAATTGAAAAGTTTTTTATTTATGTTTTAAGAAGGCAAACTAGGTAAATCGAGTGAAATCATCAACCATAACAAGGATGTAACTGTTGCCACAATGACTAACAATACGAGAATGACCCATTAGGTTCATATGGATGACTTCTAGAGGTTTAGTGGATAAAACTTCTTTAACTTTCTTATGGGGAGCCTTGACAATTTTCCCTTCTTGACATGGACCACAAATAATATTTGAAATTGGTTTGATTTTGGGAAGACCTCTAACTATCTCTTGGAAGCATAATTTGCCAAGATTATCATAGTTGATGTGACCCAACCTATTATGTCATATCTCATTATCATCCATTCTGGAAATGTTACTGTAATACCCCGTATTTTTTGCGATATTTATTTTTAGTATTAATTAATTAAATGAGAATTAATTGAGAATTAATCCGGATAAAATACTAGCGAGATGTGAGTTGGTATTTGACTATATTGAGCATATATGATGTTATATGAATATTGAATTATGAAATTTGTCATCAGATTGATATACGGCAATTTGGACATTTTATTGGGTCGCGTGAGACAGTCGCGTCAGGAGATAATTATTTTAATTATAAAAGTGAAATTAAATTCTATTAACCGTACGGTCATTTTGAGTGCGCCAAAGCGTCCGGAAGGGTCGAGATAGTCAGAAAACACTAGCCGGGGGTTTAGTTTGGGTCCCGAGGTATTTTTAGGCCATACCGGCAACATATAGGGGTAGTTTGGTAATTTTGCACTTTTGAGAATTAAAAGTGACGAAAATTAGTAAATTATATATGAGGTGGATTTGACCCACTAAACCACTAACCAACTCATTTTAACCTAATAGGCTACACAGTTTATTAGAATTAGGTTTCTAACTTTTCCCAAAACAAAACCCTAGCCACCATAGCCATTGGAGAAGAAAGCTTGAAGAAGGAGAGAAAGAGGAGATTCTGCAGAGAGAGAGAGAGTATACTTCATCAAATTCGTCATCAAATAAGAGATACATATAAGGCAAGTGATTTAATTCCGTTTAATTCAGAGAATGTTTCTTCCATATTAGATAATTCTAAGATTTACATTTGTTCTTGAAAGTTAATGAAAAACCCATGAGTTTGGAATTAGAATACTATATTTTGAGGACGAGATTGCATGTAGAATCGTATTTAGAGGACTAATCTGATGTTGATATATATTGCAAGAAACAAAAACGGATTTATTTATGGGAATGGAAGATTTAAAATTCTAGGGTTTATGTTCTTGAGAATTTGGGGAAAAGTGATGAGACTTGATGATTTAATGATGTGAGGATGAATCAATCTTTTAAAACACGTTAGTATGTGACTTTAATATGTTTAGGATTGATTAGAGACCTTAAAACATTGTTGGGACGAATTTTGGTTGAGATTTGAGGTGTAGAAATTGGTGAAAAACGAATATAGAAAATCTGGGCTCGAATCTGGTCGCTCGTTAGAAGACCTGCGCTTCTAACGAGTTGACCATTGACTTCTAACGAGGGTGAAGTTCGTTCGATGGGTTCGTTCGAATGAGATCTCGTTAGAAAGCCCACTTCATTCGAACTAGATCTCGTTAGAAGACTCAGTTCGTTCGAACGAAGTCTCGTTCGAACAGCCTCGTTCGAACGAGACTTCGAACGAGTTGACAGTTTAGGCTTTTTAGCCTGTTTTGATCCCGAGTGCCCCGTAACCTTGTGTATATATAGAGATAGCCCTTCCTTGATGAGTAATTGTTATACTTGGGATATTTGGGATATTATGAGGAGTCAAACCTAGAAGGGTAGTTTGAACCTAAGGGAAAATACGAAGTAGGACGTGAGCGTCTATTACGATGTGAGCTCTTGACGGCCTAATTTAATATTAACCGGGAACATATAAATTGTGTAGTATTATATGTCGGTACGAGAATGAGAAGTGTACCACCAATATATATTATGGTGATTACTAAGACGTGTGCATACTTAGTATATGTATTGATTTTATGTGTATGACATACCTACCATACTTGCTATCACGGGAGGTTTGCGTTCGCTTAGGGCCCTCTAATCCTTGTGTTGCCCGAATTTAGACTGGTTACCTCGATGAACATAGGTCAGAGAATGACTTATTGGGATGTTAATAAGTCTGCTGATCGTGGGAGCGTAGGTATGTGCGTGACCCGTGTGATGTGACTGTGTTCGCCTCCACTGTTTGTGATTTGTGTTATCTGAACTATTCCTAAGAGATTCGGAATACGTGATTCCTTATGTACGTGATGTACCGGGATGGATAGCAGAGTATGTGTGCACCGCAGCTTAGTCTCGGGGTGCTTATATTGTATATTTATGTTGTGGAAAATATACACTTAATAAACTGGGATCTTTCATATGGTATTGTGTGTATAACTATGGAATGACAAAAGGGATAATCTAAAATGAGTTGTATTACTTTTATGTGAGAACCTGAATTTACGTTAAGCCCCCTATTTAATTGAGATCGTTATAATGTTGATGGCAACCGAGTAATAAGGGTAGAACCTATGACAGTCTAGCTAGATATGATGTCACTTAGCTAGTGGTTTGTGTCATTTTAGATGGGTACTTATGTTAGGAGTGCACAGTTAGACGAGAGGTGAGAATTTCATGTGAGTGCACGTCCTAACATGTACTTTGCATCTAATGTTTTAAATGTTTTTAAAGCACTTGCAGGTTTTTAAAATATCTCCACATTCGGGCTCTGACCCGTTTGCTTTCAAATCTATTTTTTTGTAAAACCATTTTAGGTGCCCAGCCACAAGGACACCATGCATAGGATACTCATTCAGGTGACGAGTTGTAGCTGTTTGTGGAAGCTACAGGGATTTGCTTTTAGATGCTTCTATCATTTGGATTCCATATTCAGTATTCTTCAGTTGTAGGGCATGTTGCCCAAATTCTATTAGACACATTTCCATTTCAGTTTTTCAGACTTTGGCATGTATTAATTCAGTATTCAGTATTTCGTTACTTATTTCAATTGTGGGATTTATTGTGAGGAGTTTTCCTCCGGATTTATTCATATCATGTGATGGTCATTCTATTATTTCGTTATGGTGAATGGTGATGTTATTCTTGCTTTAAATCTTTTTATGCATGTTAATCAGACTTTAATTAAAATTTGACAACTTACTTTTTAAATACTAGGTGGTTAGTAATAATAAAATGTTTTCGACAGTGATGCTATTAACTGAGCCAACTTGGCATTTTGATTTAATTTAATAAAGGAGTAGCTACCCGGTATTTAATTAGGCGGGGTGTCACAGGTGGTATCAGAGCATCAGGTTCTAGTGTCCTTTAGGATCTGTACGGCTATTATGTTTTCGCTAAGTTTTCTTTGATGTAGAGCCCTATATTTTAGGACTGTTGTACTCTTTTTGTGTATGTTTCGTTCTTCAGCTATTTTAAGTTTATAAACTGTGAACTTATAAACTTTAGTCTTATTTCAGATGCCTCCACGATGTGCACAACGAGTTCCCAGGGATGCAACGCCCGAACCCCAGCCCACTCCAGTTCAGGGCATGATGAACGCCGCTGAGGTTGCAGCCATTGTAGCCCAAGCGGTAAATGCCACAATTGCCGTAGTTCAGCAGGAACCACCTCAGGCGCCGGTTGCCGCGCCAGTATAGGCAAATGCATTCCCGTCTGCTTGGGAACGTGTACGTGACGCTTTTCAGAAAGCGCATCCGCCAGAGTTTGCAGGTAGCTCAGATGTGGTAGTCTCGAGCTAGTGGAGGAAAGATATGCAGAGGCACTTGAGGATGTATGAGTGCACGGATGTTCAGAAGCAGGTGCTAGCTACTTTCAAGCTAGTTGGATCTGCACTGCAGTGGTGGGAGTCTATTACCACCATGGAGGAGAGGGATACTCTCACTATTCAGGACTTTTGGGTGCGGTTTGACCGCAAGTACTTTCCGTCCGCTGTTCATACGGAAATAAGGAGGAAATTGATGAGTCTGAAGCAGGAGGGTAAGACCGTGGCCAAGTATGAGGCCGAGTTCACGAATCTGTTGAATATCGTTCCGGATGAGATACCGACAGAAAAGAAGAAGATTGAGAAATTCACCGACGGGTTGACATGGAGGATCCGTCAGCATCTGTTAGGGAACCTTTCGTTGGCCACTTATTCGGATGTGGTTAACGCAGCTTTGTTACACTGTCAGGATCACCGCTTTCATATGGCTGAGGGTAAGAGATCGGGAGAGTCTAGCCATCAGGGCAGGACTGGAGGACATGGTGCTAGTGGGGCACAATCTGTTCAGGGGCAGAGACAGGGTGAGCAGGGTTCCCAGCAGGGGGATCAGAAGAGGTTCAGATCAGGGAATTACAGGCATGGACAGGGAGGTTTCCGTCAGGGCCATCAGGGTCCAAACGACCATCAGAGCCAACAAGGGCAGAATGGGCAGCAGTTTCAGCAGGGCCAGCAGGGCCAAGGGAGGAACGGTAACGGCCACCAGGGCCGGGGACAGCAGGGGCAGAGAGGAGGGAACTTCCCAGGGAAGTGTTATGTTTGTGGCAAGACTGGCCATAAATGACAGGATTGTCCTGATAAGGGCAGGGCCCCACAGCAGCAGCATCAGGGTGCTCGCCAGGAGCCGCAGAGGCCTATGTTTCCCGCCGTTCTCCCCGCACAGCCACAGATGGCAGCATTTCCACCTATCCCAGCAGCTCCAGTTCAGCAGGGGCAGCTACAGTATGGACGTGTCTATAATGTCCACCAGGAAGCAGTTACACAGGCACCGCCCGCGATTGAGGGTACGTTTCCTATCCATGGCACTATGGGTCGGGTATTGTTTGATATGGGGGATACCCATTGTTTTATATCTACACATTTCGCGAAGGCTTTAGGGTTATTATCCACAGCGGAGAGCACAGTGACATCTGTCGACTCACCATTGGGGAATGGGTCACTTATATTCTTTATATGCCGGGGAGTGGGGTTAGAGATTGGTGGTTTGGTATTGCCTGCAGACATGTTGGTATTAGATATGCATGTGCACGATGTGATTTCGGTATGGATTGGCTCGTAGCTTATAGGGCCATGATTGATTGCTTCAGCGGGAGCATTTTTTTTGCCATTCTGGGGCAAGAGATGTTTGTAGTGGCGATGCCTCGCACAGAGGGAGGTTCGACCGCTCATCTGTATTACATAGAGGAGGATACCTCTAAGGAGGTTGTGATTCCTTTCGATTCGATCCCAGTTGTCAGGGAGTATTCGGATGTGTTTCAGGAGATACCAGGCCTACCCCCCAGTCGAGAGATAGACTTTGTTATAGACTTATTACCAGGTACGAGACCTATAGCACGCGCACCGTACCGTATGGCTCCGGCAAAGATGCGAGAGCTACGAGATCAGATAGAGCAGCTATTAGGTCAGGGGTTTATTCGGAGGAGTACTTCACCGTGGGGTTCCCCTGTGTTGTTCGTGAAGAAGAGAGATGGTTCACTGAGATTGTGTGTGGACTACCGAGAGTTGAATAAGGTCACGATACGGAATAAGTATCCGTTGCTTCGAATCGATGACTTATTCGATCAGTTGAGAGGAACTTCTTTCTTCTCGAAGATTGATTTGAGATCGGGATACCATCAGTTGCGTATCAGGGAGGAGGATGTCTCGAAGACTGCGTTCTTAATGAGATATGGATCTTACGAGTTTCGGGTTATGCCTTTTGGTTTGACCAACGCTCCAGCAGTGTTTATGGACTTGATGAATAGGGTGTTCAGAGAGTTCCTTGATCAGTTTGTCATTGTCTTCATTGATGATATTCTGGTTTACTCCCAGACAGAGGAGGAGCATGCCGAACATTTGAGGCAGGTTTTGCAGACACTGTGTCAGAACTAACTGTATGCAAAGTTTGAGAAGTGCGGGTTTTGGTTGAAGGAGGTCCAGTTTTTGGGACACATTATTTTCGACCGGGGGATATCTGTTGATCCGGGGAAGGTATCCGCGGTGAGGGAGTGGGGACAGCCCACGACGCCGATAGAGATTCGTAGTTTCTTGGGCCTAGCAGGATACTACAGTAGGTTCATTCGGGGATTCTCGAAGATAGCAGGTCCCTTGACACATCTGACTCGTAAGGGTGTGCCATTCATCTAGAGTGATGCCTGTCAGTTGGCATTCGATGAATTGAAGGATAAGTTGACCTCAGCACCTGTGTTAGCATTGCCGAGACCGGGAGTTGAGTATTTGGTTTACACTGATGCGTCTTTGCAAGGACTTGGAGGTGTATTGCAGCAGGAGAGACAGACCATAGCTTATGCTTCCCGTAAGCTTAAGCCTCACGAGAAGAATTACCCCACTCATGATTTGGAGTTGGCAGCAGTGGTATTTGCCCTACGGATTTGGAGACACTATCTTTTGGGGGAGAAGTTCCAATTGTTCACGGACCACAAGTCCCTACAGTACCTGTTCACGCAGAAGGAGTTGAACATGCGGCAAAGGAGGTGGCTTGAGTTTGTGAAGGACTACCAGTTCGATATCCAGTATCACCCGGGTAAGGCTAACGTGGTAGCAGACGCGTTGAGCCGTAGGCCAGCAGATGAGGTGGCAGGGGTGTGGAAAACAAAGTGGAAGGAGTTGGGACACCAGGATGCAGTGGCCCGATCTTTCATGTCTGTGATGACCGTTACATCGCAGATTGTCACGAAGGCAGTACGGGCACAGGCTAATAACTCGTTCTGTCAGGAACAGATAGTTCGATTACTAGCAGAGGGAGATGAGTCCTATACCGTTAGCTCAGACGGGGGATTACGCTTCAATGGGAGATTGGTGGTTCCGGAATGGGAGGAATTGCGACACGAGGTGATGGCAGAGTCGCACGGCTCACGGTTCGTGGTACATCCCGAAGGGGATAAAATGTACCAAGACATGAGACGCCAGTATTGGTGGAGCGGTATGAAGAGAGATATCGTTGTGTTTGTTTCGAAATGCGCCACTTGTTAGCTAGTAAAAGTGGATCATCAGAGACTGACAGGACTTCTACAGCCGTTAGAGGTTCCGAGGTGGATGTGGGAGAGCATATCCATGGACTTTATCACGGGGTTGCCTACGTCGCAGAGGGGTCACGACTCCGTTTGGGTAATTGTGGACAGGTTGTCTAAAGTAGCTCACTTTTTACCCGTAAGGACTGACTACACTACGGGACAGTATGCCCAGCTCTTCATTTCAGAGATTGTGAGACTTCACGGTGTACCCCTAAATATCGTGTCTGACAGAGACAAGATATTTGTTTCGCAGTTTTGGGAGAGTTTCCAGGAGGCCATGGGCACGGAATTGCGGTTGAGTACGGCTTATCATCCGCACACCGATGGGCAGACCGAGCGCACAAATCAGATGTTAGAGGACATGCTACGCATGTGCATTATTGACTTTGGAGGTGGATGGGAGCAGTACCTTCCAATGGTGGAGTTTGCTTACAACAACTCCTATCAGTTCACTATTGGCATGGCTCCGTTTGAGGCGTTGTACGGTAGACCTTGTCGTTCCCCAGCATGTTGGTTGGAGGTGGGGGACAACAAACTACTTGGGTCGGAAGTGATTCAGGATACTTCGGCAAGGATTGAGTTGATTCGGAGTCGCATTCGGGTAGCTCAAGACCGGCAGAAGAGTTATGCTGATGCGAAGAGATCTTTCAGGGAGTTCCAAGTGGGGGACCAGGTTTTGCTCAGAGTATCTCCTATGAAGGGGATTATGCGTTTCGGGAAGAAGGGGAAGTTGGCACCGAGGTATGTGGGGCCGTTTCCTATTATTGAGCGGATTGGACTAGTTGCGTATAGACTCGGGTTATCGGAGCACTTACACCGGATTCACGACGTGTTTCATATTTCCTCGCTAAGGAAATATCTCAGAGACGATTTGTCTCATTCTCACATCGCTTTGGAGGAGATTGATCTACAGCCTGATAGCTCCTACGAGGAGGGGCCGATTGCTATTTTGGACCGAAGTGAAAGGAAGCTGCGGTCAAAGATAGTTCCGTTAGTGCGTGTTCAGTGGCGACATCACAATGTCGAGGAGTCCACATGGGAACGCGAGGATGAGATGCGCGAACGTTATCCAGAGTTGTTTTTATCAGGTACTTTCTAGTTCCGAATTTCGGGACGAAATTCTGTTATTAGGGGGGAAGTATGTAATACCCCGTATTTTTGGCGATATTTATTTTTGGGATTAATTAATTAAATGAGAATTAATTGGGAATTAATCCGGATAAAATACTAGCGAGATGTGAGTTGGTATTTGACTATATTGAGCATATATGATGTTATATGAATATTGAATTATGAAATTTGTCGTCAGATTGATATACGGCAATTTGGACATTTTATTGGGACGCGTGAGACAGTCGCGTCAGGAGATAATTATTTTAATTATAAAAGTGAAATTAAATTCTATTAACCGTATGGTCGTTTTGAGTGCGCCAACGCGTCCGGAAGGGTCGAGATA
Organism: Sambucus nigra; assembly: GCA_949130495.1. NCBI lineage: Eukaryota > Viridiplantae > Streptophyta > Magnoliopsida > Dipsacales > Adoxaceae > Sambucus > Sambucus nigra. The sequence goes on along the minus strand of OX422221.1, from coordinate 204,186,443 downwards.
GTCAGAAAACACTAGCCGGGGGTTTAGTTTGGGTCCTGGAGTATTTTTAGGCCATACCGGCAATATATAGGGGTAGTTTGGTAATTTTGAACTTTTGAGAATTAAAAGTGAAGAAAATTAGTAAATTATATCTGAGGTGGATTTGACCCACTAAACCACTAACCAACTCATTTTAACCTAATAGGCTACGTAGGTTATTAGAATTAGGTTTCTAACTTTTCCCAAAACAAAACCCTAGCCACCATAGCCATTGGAGAAGAAAGCTTGAAGAAGGAGAGAAAGAGGAGATTCTGCAGAGAGAGAGAGTATACTTCATCAAATTCGTCATCAAATCAGAGATACATATAAGGCAAGTGATTTAATTCCGTTTAATTCAGAGAATGTTTCTTCCATGTTAGATAATTCTAAGATTTACATTTGTTCTTGAAAGTTAATGAAAAACCCATGAGTTTGGAATTAGAATACTATATTTTGAGGACGAGATTGCATGTAGAATCGTATTTAGAGGACTAATCTGATGTTGATATATCTTGCAAGAAACAAAAACGGATTTATTTATGGGAATGGAAGATTTAAAATTCTAGGGTTTATGTTCTTGAGAATTTGGGGAAAAGTGATGAGACTTGATGATTTAATGATGTGAGGATGAATTAATCCTTTAAAACACGTTAGTATGTGACTTTAATATGTTTAGGATTGATTAGAGACCTTAAAACATTGTTAGGACGAATTTTGGTTGAGATTTGAGGTGTAGAAATTGGTGAAAAACGAATATAGAAAATCTGGGCTCGAATCTGGTCGCTCGTTAGAAGACCTGTCCAGGTCGTTCGAACGAGCTTCTAACGAGTTGACCATTGACTTCTAACGACGGTGAAGTTCGTTCGATGGGTTCGTTCGAACGAGATCTCGTTAGAAAGCCCACTTCGTTCGAATGAGATCTCGTTAGAAGACTCAGTTCGTTCGAACGAAGTCTCGTTCGAACAGCCTCGTTCGAACGAGACTTCGAACGAGTTGACAGTTTAGGCTTTTTAGCCTGTTTTGATCCCGAGTGCCCCGTAACCTTGTGTATAGGTAGAGATAGACCTTCCTTGATGAGTAATTGTTATACTTGGGATGTTTGGGATATTATGAGGAGTCAAACCTAGAAGGGTAGTTTGAACCTAAGGGAAAATACGAAGTAGGACGTGAGCGTCTATTACGATGTGAGCTCTTGACGGCCTAATTTAATATTAACCGGGAACATATAAATTGTGTAGTATTATATGTCGGTACGAGAATGAGAAGTGTACCACCAATATATATTATGGTGATTACTAAGACGTGTGCATACTTAGTATATGTATTGATTTTATGTGTATGACATACCTACCATACTTGCTATCACGGGAGGTTTGCGTTCGCTTAGGGCCCTCTAATCCTTGTGTTGCTCGGATTTAGACTGGTTACCTCGATGAACATAGGTCAGAGAAGGACTTATTGGGATGTTAATAAGTCTGCTGATCGTGGGAGCGTAGGTATGTGCGTGACCCGTGTGATGTGATTGTGTTCGCCTCCACTGTTTGTGATTTGTGTTATCTGAACTATTCCTGAGAGATTCGGAATACGTGATTCCTTATGTACGTGATGTACCGGGATGGATAGCAGAGTATGTGTGCACCGCAGCTTAGTCTCGGGGTGCTTATATTGTATATTTATGTTGTGGAAAATATACACTTAATAAACTGGGATCTTTCATATGGTATTGTGTGTATAACTATGGAATGACAAAAGGGATAATATATAATGAGTTGTATTACTTTTATGTGAGAACCTGAATTTACGTTAAGCCCCCTATTTAATTGAGATCGTTATAATGTTGATGGGAACCGAGTAATAAGGGTAGAACCTATGACCGTCTAGCTAGATATGATGTCACTTAGCTAGTGGTTTGTGTCATTTTAGATGGGTACTTACGTTAGGAGTGCACAGTTAGACGAGAGGTGAGAATTTCATGTGAGTGCACGTCATAACATGTACTTTGCATTTAATGTTTTAAATGTTTTTAAAGCACTTGCAGGTTTTTAAAATATCTCCACATTCGGGCTCTGACCCGTTTGCTTTCAAATCTATTTTTTGTAAAACCATTTTAGGTGCCCAGCCACAAGGACACCATGCATAGGATACTCATTCAGGTGACGAGCTGTAGATGTTTGTGGAAGCTACAGGGATTTGCTTTTAGACGCTTCTATCATTTGAATTCCATATTCAGTATTCTTCAGTTGTAGGGCATGTTGCCCAAATTCTATTAGACACATTTCCATTTCAGTTTTTCAGACTTTGGCATGTATTAATTCAGTATTCAGTATTTCGTTACTTATTTTAGTTGTGAGATTTGTTGTGAGGAGTTTTCCTCCGGATTTATTCATATCATGTGATGGTCATTCTATTATTTCGTTATGGTGAATGGTGATGTTATTCTTGCTTTAAATCTTTTTCTGCATGTTAATCAGACTTTAATTAAAATTTGACAACTTACTTTTTAAATACTAGGTGGTTAGTAATAATAAAATGTTTTCGACAGTGATGCTATTAACTGAGCCAACTTGGCATTTTGATTTAATTTAATAAAGGAGTAGCTACCCGGTATTTTATTAGTCGGGGTATCACAGTTACAAACCTCTGTACTTGGATTAACTGTGTAACAGTTATCTGGAGTACGGAGTCCTATAATAATGCAGTCACCTTTTTTATTTAAAATTTTACAATTGTTGTTTGAAAAAGTGCTAGTATGGTTGGAGTTAAAAAACTGTGATATACTCAGTAAATTGGCTTTAAGTCCTTTTACAAAGAGAACATTCTCAAAAATGGGTATTCCTTCTTCATGGAGTGTTCCTTTACCAATGATCTGGGCTGATACACCATCTCCAAATAAGATTTTTCCTACGAAGAAGTTTATTTTATTTGAGAGTTTGTAATAATCCTCGGTCATATGTTTGGAACATACTGAGTCTAAATACTATCCACTTGTAGTGTGTTCATCTCTAAAAGCACTAATCACTATATTGCATTTTAAGTGGGGTAAAAGATCATCTTTTCTAACCCAAATTGCTATAGTTTTCAATTTGCGCTTATTAGCTCGTATTTGATAAAACTTACCAGCTTCAGCCTTTTCTTTAAAAGATTTTTGCACAATTTTATTGTTGTTATAAACAGTTGGAGCAATTGGTCTAGAATAGAATCTAGGATTCCTTCTTGTAGATTGTCTTTTAGTATTAGTCATTTTCCTTATATTACGATAGTTAGTGTTTTTGTCTGGCTATCTAGGAAGGACATAATTGTTTCGGCTTCTCCTCGAATAGTTGAAGTTGTGGTAAATAGGAGAAGTGTAGATTGGATTACATAGGTGTTTGGAATAGCAACCATCAAGGGAATGTCCATATACGTCATAATAGGAATAGTAAAGATGGCACGTGGAACTCATAACCTTAGGAAAGTTATTATACAAAGGTTTGTCTAGGTTTTGATCTCTAGTCCTATTCCTAGGTGGCATAGGATGAAACATAGATTCTGCTTGTCGTATAGGGGGCAGATATATTTGGTGTTTTATTAAACATTATTCTTAGAGTTACTTGATTCACCAATGTCAAACTTCAGTTGATTTTTATTAAAATCATTTTTTAAACCTTGAAAATCTGGACAAGTTTTAATAGGCCTTTTGCCACTAGACACAAACTTTATGGTTTCAAAGTTTGGGTTTGTCTTAGATTGGGACAAAATCCTATTCCAGTTCGGTCATCAGAATTAGTTTTGCTTTCAGATACATAATCTTCAAAACACATAGAATTATTTTTAAATTTAGGAAAATTTTTGAAGACCGTGGATGTCTTTTCTTTTGTTTGTTACAATTCTAACAATGTTCCTTTGTATTTCTCTTCCAGAATTTCATTTGAGTTAGACAACTCTTTCAATTTTTGTTCAAAATTTTTGGTTTCAATCTCATGAGTTAGACATTGAGTAGTATACTCATTAGCATTTTATTTGATCATCAGACTTGAGATTTCTATCTTTGGGGTAAGATCCTTGACAGTTTTTTCAAGCCTAGTGCTTTTCTTGATAGTTTTTGTGTACAGTGTGTGAATGTCAGGAAGGTCATCATTTTTGGAGTTGCTAAGTGTATAGTGTGCAGTGTCCCCTAGCAGTTCATTTTTAGGACTCACACACCCATTGACATCAACAATGGTGCGTTCCCTTTGACTCACACACACAACGTTTAAAGCATTATCAACATTCTCAAGAAATAAAGCAAATTGACCAGTAGGCATACTATCAGTCATGGTATGATCAAATTCTTCATCATCATTGTAGATTATCTTAGAAAATAATGACATGCAAGGGTAAAAAGTTTTAGATGACTCAGGTTCATCACTTGAGTCATCCCAAGTCTTGGTTAAACGATCCCTATTATATTTGTAAATTTTGTCTAAGTTAACTCTACAGTCACTAGCCATGTGTCCTAGCTTTCCACATCTATAGAATTCAACATTTTTAATGTCTTTCTCAAGTCTCTTGTTATTATCAGAGTAGTGTTTGTCTTGTCTTCTCTCATGAGGCATGTTATGAGATTGATTTGGATAAGTAGGGTTGCCTTGTTTCTTTGCTATCTTATTTTAAAAGTTCACAGTTTTCTTAAACTGTTTAAACATTAAGGCAATCTGATTATCCAAAGTACCTAAACTACGGTCCTCATCAGAGTCTAAGTCAATGTTAGGTATGCTAAATTCAGGTGTGCTCAACTTAAATGAAAAAACAAGATTGGAAGTAGACTGTCTTTTTTGGGACTGGGTTAATTGTTCCTTAAATTCTAATTCCATTTCCACAATTCTCAATTTGCTATTGAGGAGTTCAGGTGTAAGATTTTGATCATCCATGTCCTCAATTGCATATCTTTTATTATCATTTTTTTGTGGAAGGGATCTTAGAATTTTAAAGACAATTTCCTTTCTATCATAAACAATCCCATTAGCATGCAATTTGGTCATAATGTCTATCAATCTAATATAGAAGTCATCAAATGACTCGATCTCATCCATGAACAAGGAGTTATATTGCTGGATAAGCATTTGAGTTTTAGTAGCTTTAACTTTGGTATCACCCTCATGTGCAGTCACTAGGGGTGTCCCAAGCTTCTTTAGAGGTAGAACAGAATGATAACCCCTTAAATTCGTGTTCATTAATTGACATGAATATGGAATTTTTTCCTTTATTGTTATTAAGTGAAACCTGTTTCTCTTCTTTAGTGAATTCACTTAGTAACTTTATAATCCTCACATTACTTCCTTCAATGGCTGGTTTAGTAGGAAAGGTGTAACTGTTTTCAATAACTTCTCTGACATCATCTCCCAAAGTCCCTTGGATGAATGTAACCATCCTTAGCTTCTAGTAAGGAAAGTTGGTTCCATCAAAGAGAGGCGGCCTGAACAAGTTACCTAATCTCTCAAATTTCTCGTCCATAATATGTCTTGAGAAAACAATTTCAGAAATACAAGATCTAAAGAATTTTTTAAAAACCAAAGCTCCGATATCAATTGAAAAAGTAACACTCAAGTTATTTAATACAAGATTAAACTATCTAAAAGGCTCTGAACAGTTTGTTGAAGAAACTTTTTTCTTAAAACAAATTTTAAACACAAGATGTGTAAAACACTTATGAACGAGTAATTTTAGTTATAGGTTTACCTGTTTTGAAAAAAAAAACTTTTAAACAAAATAAACCAACACAGCCTTAAGAAATGGATGAGAGAAAAAGGAAGTGTACACAAGAAATTTTAATGTGGTAAAACCCCATCCAATTGAGGAAACATCCACGGTGACCTCTACGCCACAAAAGTAAAAAAATCCACTAAAAACGAGTAACAGATTATAAGCTATATAACAATCAAGACACAATTAAACCTACTCTATGTTAAGAAATGTATCAACTCCTCTGGCATGTTCTGACTTCTCCTAAGGTTCTTGATAAGCACCCAAAAGTGTCTATTTTATACCTCAAATAGATGCATTTTAGTCACTAGTTTTAATTAAAATTAGCCTTATGTTCGTATTTTATCATTTTGCAGGTCAATATGCAGTTGCGGTACAAATAATGCTAAATCAGTACAATTGCGACTCAATAGCGGTCAAAAGCTTGCATCAAAGAAATCAAAGGAGATCGCGAAGTCTGGAGTCCTATTTGAGCGTGCCGAGATGTGTTCCGATGCCCCGAACTAGTCCCGTAACCTTAACCTAGCCCAGACCGAGCCCAGACCATTCTTCGAGCCCCGTGTGTGTTGAGTTTGAACCTTTATTATTTTTCTAGATTTTTATTTTTAGTCATTTTATTTTTAGAATTTATTTAGATTTATTTAGAATTTTTTAGAATTTATTTTCTATTTTTCTAATTCTTTATTTTGATTTTGATTTTTATTAGTTTTCAATTTGTAATCTTTATTTAATTTTAATTTTCTTAGGATTAATTTTTAGGAATTTATTTCATTTTGTTTTTAGTTTTAATTTAGTTAGTTAGGCTTTTTAGTTTTTATAGAGTTTTATTTACTTATTATTATTATTTCTTTTTATATTTTTTTAGTCTCTTAGTAATAAATTTAAGTTTTATTTCTAGGTTTATATTTTTTTATTTCAGTTCTAATTTTTTTTTTTTTTAGTGTCATTTTTTTTAGGAGTGCAAATTAAACATATACAACCTCTTTTACACCAAAACTAAACACTCACACACACTTATATTCCATACACACACACACACCCCCAACCGGACCTGCTCACCTCACACCGGCGACGACAAACTCCGACCACCCAAGCCGCTACACCAGCCAAACCCAGCCCCCAACCGGTCGGACCTGAAACCAACCCAAAACGCGAACAACCCGATCCACCTCAACACCGGCGGCGACCTGACCAGCCACGACTCCACCCATTTCCAGCCCGATCCGATGAAACCCCAAACCGTCAGAACTTCTTCCCTCCGGCGCTGACCCCTTTAAACCCGCGACAGACCCAAACCAAAACCATCTGGCCAGCCTGAACCAATTTCCGCCCAGCTCAAGTCATCGCGACCCTGGCCCGAATCCAACCCGAGCTCGGTACAACCTAAAATCCGAATCCGGGTCTGCCCAACATGAAAATCGGAACTTCCTCCATTTCAAACCTACAACAAAATCTGAACCCAAATCTGCTACTCCATGAAAAGAGGGATCGAAGTTATTTGCCAAGAAAAACTTAAATCCAAGTGAACTTGATTTGGATATAGTTGAAATCCCACAAAAATCTCTCCCACAAAAGAAGGAATCGTGGGTCAATAAAGACAAGAGCAAGGGCTTCTCATAAACAAGAATCTCATCAGGCAACAAAAAGAGAGATACGTAGAGAGAGAAAAAGATACTGTATAATATGTACATAGTAGGTTCATAAAAAATTCCAGAATAATACAAAAAGAATTAGTTTAATTTTAGAATAAATTTTAGGTTTGTTTTTTATTCTTTTTAGTGTAATCAAGTGCTGAAAATTGTGACGAAATTGGACGCGTGTTACGGCGGATTTCAAGACAAATTTGGGAAAAAAATTGCGTATTGTATTTCTATATTCTCTTTTCAATTTATTTCCTTCTTGAAATATTATCTATTGTTGTTTATGCACACATGAGAATGTTTGGCTAAACATCCCGTTCAAGGGGTGGGATGCACTGCGTATGATGTTACTTTAATTAATTGGTTTCATTAATTTTATAATTTTAGGTAAATTAATTTTAACTGTCGCCGATTAATTTATGTAACGAGAGTTAGTAAATTAATTGAACAAATTAATGTTTGAATTTATGAATCGAACTAGAGATAGGTTTTTTCGATATTTGAATATTAATTCGGTATTGAAATTTGAGGATTGATATTGTTTTCTTTAAATTGATCCTAGCGGGTAATTTTCTGAAAATAGTATAAGTTCTAATTTTTCATCGTGTGACATTTTTAAATTAATTTTCTGAATTTTTTTTATTAAATTTATAATTTTAACGAGAGTTAGATTATGGATTTAATATTATCTCGAAATATTTCAAATTAATAAATTGAGAAATTAAAATAATTGAAAATGCAGTGTAATCCCATCTCTTGACCTTCTCACATATTTCACACTCGGTTGCACACACTTTTTCATTATTTAGTCATTTTATAATTTTTTGTATTTGTTAGTTAATTTTTCCCTTTAAATTGCTTTTAAAAATAAATAAAAAATAAAAAAATATTTTCATAAAACAAATTGGAATTGCACGTTTTCACATTAATTGTTTCACCTTGAAAGTTGGATTGATACCCGTACTTACCGCAATACGAGTTATTTTTAGACAAGTTTTGTAGGTACTCAAGAGAATTTTGAGAGTGTCTTTTTCACAAACAACGATACATACGCAAAAAGCCTACTTATCAAATGGCGCCGTTGTCGCTTTCTTGGCTTGGAGACATGATTGAAGACTTATAATTTTATTTATCTTTTTTTAGTGTAGTTATTCCTCCTCCCTCCTCCTTAGACTGGTTGTATATGATTTTTTTTTAAGTTTGTGTATTTATTTGGGGTGAATTTTGACACCGATTTATTTGTAATAATTATTCATATAAAAAAAGCGAAAAGGGAAACCAGACAAGGTAGAGAGAGGGCGTCCAAGGCGAGAAAATTTGAAGCCTCTTTACTTTGGGTCGGTAGGACTCACGCGGACGACTGAGATAGGAGAAATCTTTTATTTATTTATTTTTTTTCTTTTTTTTTGCGATGCATATTTTTTTTCTTTCCTTAAAAAAATGAAGACAATTTACATGGAAAATTTCAAACACTCTTTTTCTAAAAAAACGATGGAAATGATGGATGGTATTTGGGACATATGGATAAGGGAAATATGGAAAATGATAATGGGTGAATGATAATGTGATAGGGAAAATGGTAAGTGTATGGAAAATCGGTTTAGTGCTCGGGACAAACTACAAGACACATGTTTCTTACAAGTCGAAAGTAATGTCATTCTCAGTGATTAAGCCAAATTTGAAAAAATAATGAGATCTTTCAACGACTAAATGTAGTACCCAAAGAAAGTTGAGTCAACTTGTGACTCTGAGAAAACCCTCAAAAAGGTGAAAAGCTCAAATCTCATGGGTTTAAGTCGCCACTAGTGATCTTTTAAGGATTTCTTGAGAATATAGTTACGCTTCAACTTTTGATTGTAAAAGTGATAGTGCAAATTGCCGAGTTTAGGAATTCATGGTGCAAGTACGCTTTTAAGAGGTATTAATTAATTTATAGTTAAAAGCGTAATTTTTGGATTAAACACATGTATTCCGAGATTTCTAAAAGAGGGATGATAGAAAAATCATATCATAAAAATTTAAATTTAACTGCACAAAATTTTTAAAATCACTTGTTTCTAAAAATTTTCAAAAGAGGTACGATTTTGATAAATTTCCCACCCCCAAACAAAAGAGAACATCGTCCTCGATGTTTAAAATCATGTATAAAAATGAAAGCACAAGGGAGGAAAAATATTACCATAAATGACCACGGGTGAAGATGTACCGCGTGAGGGAGCAGAGATGAAACCTGAAGAACATAGGCGATACAAAAGTATGCATAAGTCTATAAAGCATGTGAAAATCATTGGGCGGTGTGAAACACCACCCCCAAATAGGATAAGACTCATACTCAGAAACAATGAACAACGGGCTGCCTCCCGATAGCGCTAAGTTTAATGTCTTCAGCCAGACCAAACCAATCTCATCCTAAGGATATGAACTATGAAAAGCATAGTGCGGCAGAAAAATTGGGTGAAGAAAATCACCCCCAAACAAGACTGAAGCGTCAGTCTTGTTGGATAAAGGCGAAAACGGGTCAATGCACCTATATAGCAAAGTATATCACTCGATGCAAAGCATCGGTGGACCAGGGGTGGGTGGGTATTAGGGTACATGGACGAAGGGTAAGGGTGAGGGTGAACAGGCACCGGTCACGAGCCTTATTGAGCGTAAACGTGAGGGCAACAAGGGACCTATAAGAATGGTTCTCAAGTTGGTGAGGGAGGTGAAAGGGTTTGACAATAATGATGGGGTGGGCCTCAGAGAAAGTGCACGACCATTCTATAAATGGACGATGATAATGGACACGCCGTGACACGTCACGGAGCTGTCGATAGAAAACATCAACACCACAAGAGAGTGGTGGGCATAGAATAACAAGCTCGGTGTCACGGAAGTGGAGAGTATCAAGAATGCTCACATGTATGGTGGGGTCAATGAAAAGGGAACAAATGGGATCGTGGAGCACTAGGGTGGAGGATGGATGTAGGTGAGGACCTAAATACGTAGATGGGAATAGGGGAGGTGCAATAACAAGGTCCAAACCAAGCGGTTATGGAAAAATCAAGCGAGTTATCCAAAGCCGAGACAGAAGAATCAACATTCATATATGACTCAATGGGAGCCAAACATGGTGGGACATTATCCATATCCAAAGAGGTAGAAACCATCTCGGATGCAATCTCAAGACAGTGGGTAGCACTCGCAGCCGAAGCTAACCTAGGATGAAGTGGTTCCTTAGGAACACACGCAGTGGGCTCAGTAGGTGTAAGCTCGGGCATAAGTAAGGATTCTATGGAAGGGGAAAGACAAACCGCAATGGTGGGTTCTAGGGGATAGGGCGGTGTGGGATCAGTCTCATAAACAGTGGATATGTCAAAACAATTGTCAACTTGGTGCTCGGACCACAGGGTGGTCTCAACGTCGAGATTCTAAGGATAACAGGGTTGGTCACACTCAAAATCAGTGGCACTAGACGACACATCATCATACCACGCGGGGTCAATAATGGGTTGACTTGGGGTGGAATCCGTCTCGTTCACACACTCAAACTCATATAATCGTTGTTCAAGCCTTTGGAGTGATTCAGTTTGAGATTGAAGAGTGTGTGCAAACTTGTGTAAAAGACTTTTAAGAGCGGATGTGCAAGGTGGTGGTGAAGTGGTAGCGGGTGGTGACGGTGGGTGAGGTGGACACAACTCGCTAGAAACATGCGGATATGGAGAATACTCATATGAAGTGTGTGGAGCAGGGTCAAGTGAAGCATTCACGGGAGAAGCATCTCCATGGGGGACAAAAGTGTGATCAGTATGAGGAGTATAGGAAGGGGACTGATATGTATGAGGTGCACGAGGTGGCGAGGATGACTGTTGGAGACCGTAAGGATCCACAACATGGTGTTGGGAGTCATATTGCATGGAAGGGTGATCAGGCCGCCATGAATAGTTGGGGTGCTCATACCCCTCGACAATAGATATGTCGTGACAATACGTCGAGGGTGGGTCCAAAACAGTGTCATATGGACGCACATGTTCCATAGTGGATTCAGATGGAGAGAATATAAATCGACATTCATGGGACAAGTGATCGCTAAGAAAGCAGTATGTGCACGGTGAAGCATGGGATGGGTTGACACTCGTCACCGGAGGTGGTGGAAGATGGGATGTGTGCATGGACGACACAGGAGTATCAACGGTGTGTGTTTGAGAGTTAAAGCCCTGAATTAATGAATCAAGGGTCGAGTCAGGCTTATCATCAAACAAACTTCAAGAGAATGTGAAATGGCCAAAGTATTCCCGTAAAGGACGTTCTTCGACCATGACAAGAGGAATATTTTTTTGGTTTTTAAATATTTTTCAAAAGAAAAGAAAATCTTTTGTGATTTTTGAAAATAAGAAAAGGAAAATATTTTTGGTATTTTAATTATGGAAAAAAAAGAAAATATTTTTGGGATTTTGGAAAAGAAAATATTTTTGGGATTTTTCGAAAAATTGAAAAAAAAGAAAATGGAAAAATAAAGCATGCGATCATAAATTCAAATGATGAAGACAATATTTATTCAAAGTATGTCACACTCTTCTCAAAAACCCTATCATTCATCTTCTTCATTTCGTTATCCTCTCATACCATTCATAAACCCCATTTTTCACCCTTGGTAAAGTGTTCGGGCAAACGAAAAGATTATATGGTGAATAACTCGACATTCTCGACATAGTGGTTAGCATTCCTTCATGAGATCAGATTTTTTTCACCTATCCGTCCTTTTTATAAAGTGTGTGAGACGTTTGAACTTGTTTATATTTACTCACCTCCTCACACACTAGAGAGATACACTTACCCAATTCTCAGAGAGTTAGATTCAGAGAGATATATCCAGTGAGAATTGAAGTCAAAGCGTTGATTCTATAAAGGCAATCTAGGAATTACTCTAATGATACTTAAGATTGTTTCACACTACACACGCTGAGTTTTAGAAAGGATTATGCTTTTGGTATTAAGTAATTTTATATCTCATTTTGAAAGTTGAATATGGTGTTCCTTGATGTCCTTTTAAAGTTGGATTGTATAGAAGTTCATCATCTACTCAGATACTGAATTTAAAAAAAAAGTTTTCAAATTTTGTGCGTACATTCATTGCAAACCCTCACGAGACACCACTCGTCCTGTAGGGCAACTTACAGGTTTAACGGCTTGTTGCACATACTAAGTGCAATCGCCAGTGCCTGCGAAAGTAGCACACTTTTGGTTACTTATCTCTGTTTTCTCTCTTATTTTTGTTCGAGGACTAGCAATGTTCTGTTTGGGGGTGGTGTGATAAGCACCCAAAAGTGTCTATTTTATACCCCGAATAGATGCATTTTAGTCGCTCGTTTTAATTAAAATTGGCCTTATGTTCGTATTTTATCATTTTACAGGTCAATACGCAATTGCGGTACAAATAATGCTAAATCAGTACAATTGCGACTCAATAGCGGTCAAAAGCTTGCGTTAAAGAAATCAAAGGAGACCGCGAAGTCTGGAGTCCTATTGAGCGTGTAGAGATGTGTTCCGATGCCCCGAACTAGTCTCGTAACCTTAATCTAGCCCAGACAGAGCCCAGACCATTCTCCGAGCCTCATGTGTGTTGAGTTTGTACCTTTATTATTTTTCAAGATTTTTATTTTTAGTCATTTTATTTTTAGGATTTATTTAGAATTTTTTAGGATTTATTTTCTATTTTTCTAATTCTTTATTGATTTTTATTAGTTTTCAATTTGTAATCTTTATTTAATTTTATTTTTCTTAGGATTAATTTTAAGGAATTTATTTCATTTAGTTTTTAGTTTTAATTTATTTAGTTAGGCTTTTTAGTTTTTTTTTTTGTTTTTATAGAGTTTTATTTACTTATTATTTTTCCTTTTTATATTTTTTTAGTCTCTTAGTAATAAATTTAAGTTTTATTTCTAGTTTTTTATTTTTTTATTTTAGTTCTACTTTTATTTATTTTTAGTGTCATTTTTTTTAGGGGTGCAAATTAAACACATACAAACTCTTTTACACCAAAACTAAACACTCACACACACATATTCCATACACAACACACACCTAACCATCCCCTCCATTCATTTTCTTCCCTCATCACCCACGACACTCTCTCACCTCCATTACCAAAATACCCACCAAACACCATAAACCTTACACCCACTCTCTTTCCTCTTTCCACCATAACCAAACATCCACAAACCCTTTAGCCCCCTTATACCCCCAACTGGATCTGCTCACCTCACGCCGGCGACGACAAACTCCGACCACCCAACCCGCTACACCAGCCAAACCCGATCCCCAACCGGTCGGACCTCAAACCAAACCAAAACGCGAACAACCTGATCCACCTCAACACCGGCGGCGGCCTGACCAGCCACGACTCCACCCATTTCCAGCCCGATCCGATGAAGCCCCAAACCACCGAAACGTCTTCCCTCTGGCACTGACCCCTTTAAGCCCGCGACAGACCCGAACCGAAACCATCTGGCCTGTCTGAACCCATTTTCGCCCAGCTCCAGCCATCACGACCCTGGCCCAGATCCAACCCGAGCTTGGTACAACCTGGAATCCGAATCCGGGTCTGGCCAACATGAAAATCGAAACTTCCTCCATTTCAAACCCACAACAAAATCGGAACCCAAATCGGCTACTCCATGAAAATAGGGATCAAAGTTATTTGCCAAGAAAAACTTAAATCCAAGTGCACTTGATTTGGATATAGTTGAAATCCCACAAAAATCTCTCCCACAAAAGAAGGAATCGTGGGTCAATAAAGACAAGAGCAAGGGCTTCTCATAAACAAGAATCTCATCAGGCAACAAAAAGAGAGATACGTAGAGAGAGAAAAAGACAGTGTATAATATGTACATAGTAGGTTCAAAAAAAATTCCAGAAAAATACAAAAAAACAATAGTTTAGTTTTAGAATAATTTTTAGATTTGTTTTTTTATTCTTTTTAGTGTAATCAAGTGCTGGAAATTGTGACGAAGTTGGACGCGTATCAAGGCGCATTTCAAGACAAATTTGGGAAAAAAATTGCGTATTGTATTTCTATATTCTCTTTTCAATTTATTTCCTTCTTGACATATTATCTATTGTTGTTTATGCACACATGAGAATGTTTGGTTAAACACCCCGTTCAAGGGGTGGGATGCACTGCGTATGATGTTACTTTAATTAATTGGTTTCATTAATTTTATAATTCTAGGTAAATTAATTTTAATTGTCGACGATTAATTTATGTAACGAGTGTTAGTAAATTAATTGAACAAATTAATGTTTGAATTTATGAATCGAACTAGAGATAGGTTTTTCCAATATTTAAATATTAATTCGGTATTGAAATTTGAGGATTGATATTGTTTTCTTTAAATTGATCCTAGCGGGTAATTTTCTGAAAATAGTATAAGTTCTAATTTTTCATCGTGTGACATTTTTAAATTAATTTTCTGAATTTTTTTTATTAAATTTATAATTTTAACGGAAGTTAGATTATGGATTTAATATTATCTCGAAATATTTCAAATTAATAAATTGAGAAATTAAAACAATTGAAAATGCAGTGTAATCCCATCTTTTGACCTTCTCACATATTTCACACTCGGTTGCACACACTTTTTTATTATTTAGTCATTTTATAATTTTTTGCATTTGTTAGTTAATTTTTCCCTTCAAATTGCTTTTAAAAATAAAAAAATACTTTCATAAAAAAAATTGGAATTGCACATTTTCACATCAATTGCTTCACCCTGAAAGTTGGATTGATACCCGTACTTACCGCAATACGAGTTATTTTTAGACAAGTTTTGTAGGTACTCAAGGGAATTTGGAGAGTGACTTTTGCAAAAACAACGATATATATGCCAAAAGCCTACTTATCAGTTCTGATGTTGCTGATGTTCTCCCAGCTTCTTATCTTTACTCCTTTTAGCTTTACGCTGACTCTAATAGTCCAGTATCTCAACACCAACACATTTCAGTGTAGTAATGTGAAGGTGTATGTGGTGTAGTGCTCTAAACTCATGCATGCAACTCACACACACTTAATTACAGATAATATGAGTTATCAAATTACAAACAGATCTCTCAAAATGCAAGGGTTTCTAAAATCAGCTTAGTCAAATAAGTCAAACTTTGGATCTTTCAAATATTTCGCAGATCAAGAAGGAATCTTGCTATACAAACTAGCCAAGATCATATGCACTTTCTTTGTTTAAAAATATTTAATCTGAAAGTGAAAACCCCAATCAAGATCTTAAAACTAGATCTAAGTCTGACATTTTTAGCAAGTTGAAATCAGAAAAGGTATTGTTGGTTTAGGGTTTGAAAACAACATTTAGTTTGAAAAACAACCAACAAAAATAGATTCTCAAAACAAGAAATCGGATCTAGCAAATAACTAAGTGATCTATTTCACAGAAATTAAATCTTAGATTTCTATACAAAGAAATAGAGACTTAATCAACGTGATTAAATTGGTAAAGAGATATAAGATAGTAGAGGAAAAACTTATCAAATCACGAACTATAAACACTTAGAAAAAGATTTTCTAGTTTGGACTTGGTGTCAAGTTTGAGTTAGGGTTTGAAAAAAAACTTTTGAACTCTCCCTCTCTCTCTAACTCTTTCTCTCTCTTCTTTCTTCTCTCTCTTTTCTATCAGGGGATATAATGACCAAAAGTTATAAAATTGAAGACGAAGTCTCCTTTTATACTGAGAGAAGAAGGATTTGGAAGATCGAAGGAAAAAGAACGATCATGATCGATTTGAAGTCAATCTAATGGCTACCAGGCAACCATAATTAAAATAGATTTAATTGGTTGAAAATCAAACACAGGGATTATAAAAAAACACATGCAGATCGTTGATTAAAATGATCCAATGGTGCACAATGAGTCTCAAGAATGTAAGTGTGAGAAAACACACATCTGATCGTTATAAAGGCAACACATGTAAGGCTGAGATCGAGAGAAAAATGTGTGTTTTATAATTCTAAAAAATACAAATTCCACCCACAATATTCTCAAGCGCTTTCGATTTCTACCCAACCAGATTTTAAGCCTTAAAAACAAATTGCAAATAATCCCCAAAGGTTTTTAAACCATTATTTTTAAGTTCTAAAAATTATTTTAAAATCTTACAAATTATTTAAAAGTTCCCAAAAATAGTAGAAAATTAATTTTAAGGGAATTAACTCACACACAACCAAAAATAGCATGATATGATGTATGTATGCAATCCTAGTGTGTGGTGTTGGTGAGCTACCTTTTAAAAACTTATAGAGGAACTAAATGAAAAGTCTGAGGTTCTTTGGTAACTAGGGATGGGACTTAAATTTTGTCACAATTTCCAATCTAGATGAGCACCTATATAGTATAGACTTAAGTAAGTCAAAGATATAGGGTGCTTCAACTTCACTCCCATCATTATAGCCATCATTCTCCGGAGATCTCTCTCTCAAAGTTACCATTATTATTTTTAAAGTTCATCTTCTTGCAGGAAGAGGTCAAAGGATTTACTCCATTTTTACCAGAAGATGAAGGTTTTCTATCATAGCTGCTCCTGAGACTTTATGGACCTTAAAGACAGAGCCCATTGGAGTAAGCCACACCTCACTCATTCTAGTTATTTACAAACCCTAGTCATACAGCCCTCTTACACATGTTCTCAAATTGGGTATCCGGTAACTATGCGATCAGTCGTTACATGTTACATTGGTCCCGTTGGAGGTTTGTATGCCTATTGCGGGAGTGTTATGAGGCAATTTTGCATATTCACCCTGCATCGAAAATTTTTTAAGCCTAAATATAGGTATTTGCAAATTTTTATTGTGTTCTCTAACTGTACATCCCATGACTACGCGATCATTTCTTACTTGTTACGTTGTTCCTATGGGAGGTGTTTCTGCAAGGAGCGTTTGGGGGCTGTTTTTTATTTTCACCCTTCAACGGTATATTTTAAAGCCTAAGTGTATATATTTGCAATTTTTCATCACGTTCTCAAACTGAGCATCCAAACGCAATTTGTTGCTAGGTGTTACTTTGGTCCTGTGAGAGGTGTTTGTGCCTCTTGCGAGGGCCATATAGGGGTGGTTTTGCAATTTCACCCTTCAACGGCATGTTTTAAAACCTAAATGTAGCTATTTGCAACTTTTAGTTATATTCTCAAACCGAGTGTCATGCGACTACGTGTCTCATTGCTAAGGGTTACATTTCTCCTGTGGGAGGTGTTTCTACCTCTTGCCAATTCGTTTAGAGGTTGTTTTGTATTTTCACCCTTCAACGACATGTTTTCAAACTTAATTCTTACTATTTGCAATTTTTGGTCATGTTGTAAAATCGGGCATCCCATAACTATGCAGTCAGTTTCTACAACATACGTTGGTCCCTAGGAGGTGTTGGTGCCTAGTACGGGGGCATTTGGGGGCTATTTTGCATTTTTTTCCCTTAAACGACATCTTTTTAAGCCTAAGTCTAGGTATTTGTAATTTTTAGTCGTGTTCTCAAACCGGGCGTCCGGTGACTACGCGGTCAGTAGCTACGCATTACATTCCTTCTGTGGGAGATTTTTGTGCCTATTGTGGGGGTGTTTGGGGTCTATTTTATATTTTTACCCTTCAACGACAAGTTTCAAGTCTAAGTCTATCTTTTTCCATTTTTTGGTCATTTTCTCGAACTGGTCGTCCCATGACTATGTCGTCAGTTACTATGTGTTATGTTGATCCCATCGGAGGTGTTTCTGCTTCTTACGAGGGCATTTGGGTGCTATTTTCAATGGCATGTTTTTAAGTAGCTATTTGTAATTTTTGAACATGTTCTCAAAAAAGACATCTCGTGACTATGTGGTCTATTGCTACGTGTTACGTTGGTCTCGTGGTAGGTGCTTGTGCCTATTGTAGGGTCATTTGGAGGTTGTTTTGTTTTTTAACCCTTCAATGGCATGTTTTCAAGCCTAAGTCTAGCTATTTGTTACATTGGTCAATTTCATCCCATGATAATGCGGTCAGTTACTACATGTTACATTGGTCCTGTGGGAGATGTTTATGTTCTTACGAGGGAATTTTGGGGTTGTTTTGCATTTTCACCCTTCAACATCATGTTTTCAAATATAAGTCTATATATTTGTAATTTTGGGTCATGTTCTTAAGTCGGGTATCCCTTGACTATGAAATCAGTTGCTACGTATTGTGTTGGTCCCATTGGAGGTGCTTGTGCCTATTGCGGGGGTGTTTGGGGGTTATTTTGCGCTTCCACCTTTCAATGGCATATTTTCAAGCCAAACTCTAACTATTTGCAATTTTTGGTCATGTTCTCAACCCGGGCATCCTGTGACTAGGCGGTCAGTTGTTTTATATTATTTGGTTCTCAGAGGAGGTGTTTGTGCCTATTTCGGGGGCTTTTGTGGGCTGTTTTACATTTTGACCCTTAAATGACAAGTTTTCAAGCCTTAGTCTAGCTAGTTATAATTTTTTATCATGTTTAATAATCGGGTGTCCCGTGACTACACAGTTAGTTGCAGCATGTTATGTTTGTCTTATGGGAGGAGTTTGTTCCTATTGCGTGGGCGTTAAGGAATTGTTTTGTGTTTTCACCCTTCAACGTCATGTTTTCAAATTGAAATCTAACTATTTGGAATTTTCTATTACACTCTCGAATCGAGCGTCTGAAGACTATGCGGTCAGTTGTTACATGTTACGTTGGTCCCGTGGGAGGTATTTGTCCCTCTTGTCGAGGCGTTTGGGGGTTGTTTTGCATTTTCATCCTTCAATGGCATGTTGTCAAGCCTAAGTCTACCTATATGTAATTTTTGCTCATGTTTTCAAATGGGGCGTCCCATGACTATGCGATCAGTTGCTATGTGTAACGTTGGTCCTGTGGCAGGTGTTTGTATCTCTTGTAATGGCGTTTGGTGGTTGTTTTGCCTTTTAAATCTTCAACGCCATGTTTTCAAGACAAAGTCTAGCACTTTGCAATTCCTGATAATGTTCTCAAATTGAGCATCCTATGACTATGCAATTAGTTGTTACATGTTATGTTGGTCTCGTGAGAGGTGTTTATGCCTCTTACGGGGCACTTGGTGGTTATTTTGCGTTTTCACCCTTCAACGACATGTTTTCAAGTCGAAGTCTAGTTATTTATAATTTTTGGTCATGTTATCAAACCGGGCATCCCATGACTATGATGTCAGTTTCTATGAATCATGTTGGTCCCTAAGAGGTATTCGTGCCTCTTGCAGGGGCGTTTGGTTTTTTTTTACGTCATCACCGTTCAACGGAAAATTTTCGAGCCTAAGTATAGGTATTTACAATTTTTGGTCAGGTTATCAAACTGGGCATCCCATGAAGATTCGGTTAGTTACTACATGTTTTGTTAGTCCCGTGGGAGGTGTTTATGCCTCTTCCGTGGGCGTTTGGTGTTGTTTTGCATTTTCACCCTTCAACGACATGTTTTCAAGCCTAAGTTTGGCTATTTGCAATTTTTGGTCATGTTCTAAAATCGGGCATCCGGTGATAATTCAGTTGGTTTCTACTTGTTGTGTTGATCTCAAGGGAGGTGGTTGGGCCTATTCTGCGGGCGTTTGGGGGTTGTTTTGCGTTTTCACCCTTCGACGACGTATTTTCAAGGCTAAGTTAAGCTATTTGTAATTTTTGACCATGTTCTCAAACCGGACATCCCGTGACTATGTGGTCAGTTGCTAAATGTTAAGTTGATCCCGTGGGAGGAATTTGTGCCTATTGACGAGCATTTGGGGGTTATTTTTCATTTTCACCCTTCAACGTCATGTTTTCAATTCTAAGTCTTGATATTTTTAATTTTTGATCATGTCGGTCAGTTCTACATGTAACATAGGTCCCGTAGGATGTGTTTGTGCCTATTGTGGGGGTGTTTGGGGTTGTTTTGTGTTTTAACGCTCAATGGCATGTTTTCAAGCCTAAGTCTAGCTATTTGAAATTTTTGTTCATGTTCTCAAACCTTGCATTCCGTGACTACGCAATCAGTTGCTACATGATGTGTTGGTCTCATGGGACGTGTGTATGCCTCTTACAGTGCTGTTTGAGGGTTGTTCTACATTTTCACCCTTCAACAACATGTTTTCAAGACAAAGTCTAACTATTTTCAATTTTTGGACATGTTCTCAAATCGAACGCCCTGTGGAAATTCGATCAGTTTTTACGTATTATGTTGGTCCCGTGGGAGGCATTTGTGTTTTGCATTTTCACCCTTCAACGACACATTTTTAAGCCTAAGTCTAGATATTTAGAATTTTTGGTTATATTCTTAAACCGAGCATCCCATGATGACGCGATCAGTTGCTATATGTTACGTTGGTCCCGTGGAGGTGTTTATGCCTATTGCTCTGGTTTTTAGGGTTGTTTTGCATTTTCAACCTTCAATAGAATGTTTTCAAGTCTACGTCCAGTTATTTGTAATTTTAGATCATGTCATCAAATCATGCATATCATGACTACGTAATCAGTTGCTACGTGTTACATTCGTCCCGTGGAAGGTGTTCGTGCTTATTACGAGGGTGTTTGGGGGTTATTTTACGTTTTCACCCTTCAAAGACATGCTTTCAATCCTAAGTCTTGCTATTTATAATTTTTGGTCATGATCTAAAATCGAGCATCCTATGACTACGCGGTCAGTTACAACATGTTACGTTGATCCCGTGGGAGGTGTTTGTGCCTCTTTCGGGGGCGTTTGTGGTTGTTTGCATTTTCACCCTCAACTGGCATATCTTCAAGCCTAAGTCTAGATATTTTCAATTTTGTATCATGTTCCCAAATCGTACATTCCCTGACTATGAGGCCAATTGCTACGTGTAACGTTGGTCCCTTAGGTGTTTGTGCCTATTGCGGGGGTGTTTGGGGGATGTTTTGTGTTTTACCTTTCAATGGCATATTTTCAAGCCTAAGTCTAGTTATTTGAAATTTTTGGTCACGTTCTCAAACTAAGTATCCCGTGACTACGCGATCTGTTGCTACGGGTTGTGTTGGTCTCGTGGGGGGTGTTTGTGCCTCTAACAGGGAGCATTTGGAGAGTAATTTTCGTTTTCACCTTTCAATGGCATGTTTTTAAGTAGAAGTCTAGCTATTTGTAATTTTTGCTCATGTTCTCAAATCGGGCATCCCCTGATTATGCGATCAGTTACTACGTGTTATGTTGGACCCGTGGGTGATGTTTGTGCCTATTTTTGTTTCGTTTTGGGGTTATTTGTATTTTAACCCTTCAACGGAACGTTTTCAATCCTAGGTCTAGCTATTGGAAATTTTTGGTTATGTTCTCAAATTGGGCCTCCCGTGACTACACGATCAGTTGCTATAGGTTACATTGATCCCATGGGAGGTGTTTGTACATCTTCCATGGGTGTTTATGGTTGTTTTTCCTTTTTCACCCTTCAGCAGCATGTTTCCAAGCCTAAGTCTAGTTATTTGTAATTTTTGGTCATGTTATCAAATTGAGTGTCCCGTGACTACGCGATCAGTAGCTAAGTGTTACGTTGGTCTCGTGGGTGGTGCTTTTGCCTATTGCAGTGCGTTTGGGGGTTGTTTTGTGTTTTCACCCTTCAACATCATCTTTCTAAGCCTAAATCTAGTTATTTGCAATTTTTGGTCATGTTCTCAAACAGAGCGTCCCGTGACTACATGATCAGTTACTACGTGTTATGTTGGTCCTATGAGAAGTGTTTGTTCCTATTATGGGGGCGTTTTGGGCTGTTTTGCATTTCACCCTTCAATATTATGTTTTCAGGGCTAAGTCTAGCCATTTGTAATTATTTGTCATGTTCTCAAGTCGGGCATTCCGGGACTATACGATCAGTTGCTATATGTTATGTTGGTCTCGTGGGAGGTGTTTGTGCCTTTTGTGGGGGAGTTTGGGGGTTGCTTTATATTTTCACCCTTCAATGACATATTTTCAAGCCTAAGTCTAGATATTTGCAATTTCTGGTCATGTTCTCAAACCGGTCATTATTTTGCATTTTCACCCTTCAACAGTATGTTTTCAAGCCTAAGTCAATTTACTTGTAACTGGGCATCCCGTGACTACACGGTCAGTTGCTACGTGTTATGTTGGTCCTGTGGGTCTCCTTTGTGCATATTAAGATGGCGTTTGGGGGTTGTTTTGTATTTGTAACCTTCTACTAATTATTTTCAAGACTAAGTGAAGTTATTTGTAATTTTTAGTCATGTTCTCAAACCGAGCATCCCGTGACTGTGCAGTTAGCTGCTAAGTGTTACTACGTGGGAAACGTTTGTGCCTATTGTTACGTAGTCGGTTGTAACGTGTTATGTTGGACCCACGGGAGGTGTTCGTACCTATTATGGGAGTGTTTGAGGGTTGTTTTGCATTTCACCCTTCAACAATATGTTTTAAAGCCTAAGTCTAGCTATTTGTAATTTTTGGTCACGTATTTAGTCCGGATGTCATGTGACTACGCGATCAGTTTCTATATGTTACGGTTGTCCCGTGGGAGGTATTTGTGCCTGTTGCGGGGGAATTTGGGGGCTATTTTTTTTTAGCCCTCAATGTCATGTCTTCAAGCTTAATTCTAGCTATTTGTAATTTTTTGTTGTGTTCTCAAATCAGACGCCTCATGAGTACGCAGTCAGTTGCTAAGTGTTACATTAGTCCTGAGGCATGTCGTTTTCCTTTTACGGGGGCATTTAGTTTTTGTTTTGGATTTTCACCCTTTAATGGCATGTTTTTAAGCCTAAGTCTAGATATTTGCAATTTTTGGTCATGTTCTCAAATAGAGCATTTGGTGACTACGCAGTCAGTTGTTACGTGTTATGTCGGTCCAATTGGGGTGTTTGTTCCTCTTACGGGGTCATTTTTAGTTGTTTGGCATTTTCACCCTTCAACGATAAGTTTTCAAGCCTAAGTCTAACTATTTGCAATTTTTGGTCATGTTCTCAAACCGGGCATCCCATGAATATGTGGTCAATTTTTACATGTTACATTGGTCTCGTGGGAGGTGTTTGTTCCTCTTGCAGGGGCATTTGAGGGTTATTTTTCATTTTTCACCTTTCAACGACATGTTTTCAACCCTAAGTCTAGCTATTTGTAATTTTTGGTCACGTTTTCAAGTCGGTCATCCCGTGACTACATGTTACGTTACTCCCTTAGGAGGTCATTGTTCCTCTTGCACGACGTTTAGGAGATATTTTGCATTCCACCCTACAACGGCTTGTTTTCAAGCCTAAGTCTAGCTATTTACAATGTTTGGTCATGTTATCGAACCAGACTAAACATTCGTAAATCAAAATAAACATTCATATATCAAACTAAATATTCGTAAATCAAAATAAACAATCATAAATCAAACAAATATGATAAAACTTGGATATAAATCAAAATAAACATTCATAATTTAAGTTTTTGTACTTAATCTTCATTTAAATCTACTAAAAGATCCTTAAAATTAGGATTGTCTGTAATACCCGTAATTTTGAGGGCTTTATTTATGAATATGGCATGTAATTTTAGTAATATTATTATTTTTTAATCGGGACTTATTTATGAATAGGGCTTTATTTAATAGGGCTTTATTTATTAGAATTAATTTGAGGACTTTAGTGTGTGATTTTGGGAAATAGAATCGAGTAGCATTTTATTTCGAGTGTTAGGTTTCGTCGAATTTCGAGGACGAAATTCCTTTTCAATGGGGGAAGTATGTAATACCCCATAATTTTGAGGGCTTTATTTATGAATATGGTATATAATTTTAGTAATATTATTATTTTTTAATAGAAAATAAAAAAATTATTTTGGTTTGAAATTGAATCAAACATTTAAATTTAAATTAGTTTTGGAAATTTTATAATGGTTTAAGTATATAAACTAGGCGATTTTGAATTAAAGGGCAATATAGTAATATAGGTTAGCTTAGGCACCAAGCTAGGGTTTGACAGAGAGACTATATAAGGAATATTATGGGTGATTATAAGGAAAGGGAGATGAAAAAGAGAGGCTAAAAATGAAATCCAAAGAGGCAAAAACGAGTGAAATGAGAATAGCCAATTTGGAAGGTTTAGATCTTCTTTTTGAGTGCATTCGAATGAGATTTGAAAAAAATCCAAAACATATACCTGACTCAATTTTCCGTGTAGAATTCAAATCTAAAGTCGGATTGATGATTCAAATAATTTTTGGATCTGATTTTTCTGAGTTCTTAAAATAGGACTATTTGGGGTTATCTCGTGTTGGGGCTAGAACATGATTTGATTATTTTCGCGAGAGGAACGTGATGGCTCGATCAGATTTTAAGGCTGAATTTATGTGGAGATTAATGCAATGGTTTCAAGGTATGGGGTTTTACACAATATGCTCCTTTAAATCTCTCGAGAGTTTATTCCGTTGATTTCTTATTAATTGAACTCATATTTGAATTGATAAATTCATTGAAATCTGAAAAAATAATTGTTGAATTATTTTGATTCATGTTGTATCCTTATATTGTTGTTGAGCACGTTGTCATGAGATTTTTATATGGCACGGACGTTGGGCAGCCGCCAAAATTCCTGCTTCCCGGGCTATGTCTTGATAAAGCATATGCGGATGGGGTGAGGCCTGGTTTCCCATTGATGTGTTGTTGAGGAATTTATTGATAAATGCTATAGAGATTTAAATTTGATTTGAATATTCGTACTCGTTTTGTTACGCTTTATTCATCGCTAACATATATTTTTTGAGCATCTTTCCTGTCATATTGTGTACTTCCCCATATTTTCTTTAGTTGGCAGGTTAGCGTGGATTGGGACGCTATGGACCAATTGGGATGATTTTTAGTGTGGATTATTTAGGATGAATTTTTAATACAAGATGATCAGACTTGCATTTATTTATTTTGATGTATAGAGCATTGTAGATTTACATTAGTTGTTTTATTCGAGAGAATATTGTTGTATTAATTTGAGGAGTTTGAGATTAGTGGATTATCTTGTTTTGTGGGATTTTATTTAGATGCTCTATACCTTGTTATATTGTGGATTAGTTTAGTTTCATTGATAATGGCGCTTCGTTCGCTCTCCCTGAGCGGGCGGGGTGTTACAAATGGTATTAGAGCTTAGGTATACGATAACCCTCGGGTCTTGGGTATTGGGTATTGGGTCTAGCATGCGGGTTAGATATGTTTTCCTTGGAGATAGAAAATTTTTGAGGATGTGTTATGCGTCGTGGTGAGGATGTTTAGAATTAATTTGAGGACTTTAGTGTGTGATTTTGGGAAATAGAATCGAGTAGCATTTTATTTCGAGTGTTAGGTTTCGTCGAATTTCGAGGACGAAATTCCTTTTCAATGGGGGAAGTATGTAATACCCCATAATTTTGAGGGCTTTATTTATGAATATGGTATATAATTTTAGTAATATTATTATTTTTTAATAGAAAATAAAAAAATTATTTTGGTTTGAAAGTGAATCAAACATTTAAATTTAAATTATTTTTGGAAATTTTATAATGGTTTAAGTATATAAACTAGACGATTTTGAATTAAAGGGCAATATGGTAATATAGGTTAGCTTAGGCACCAAGCTAGGGTTTGACAGAGAGACTATATAAGGAATATTATGGGTGATTATAAGGAAAAGGAGATGAAAAGGAGAGGCTAAAAATGAAATCCAAAGAGGCAAGAACGAGTGGAATGAGAATAGCCAATTTGGAAGGTTTAGATCTTCTTTTTGAGTGCGTTTGAATGAGATTTGAGAAAAATCCAAAACACATACCTGACTCAATTTTTCGTGTAGAATTCAAATCTAAAGTCACATTGGTGATTCAAATAATTTTTGGATCTGATTTTTCTGAGTTCTTAAAATAGGACTATTTGGGGTTATCTCGTGTTGGGGCTAGAACATGATTTGATTATTTTTGCGAGAGGAACGTGATGGCTCGATCATATTTTAAGGCTGAATTTATGTGGATATTAATGCAATGATTTTAAGGTATGTGGTTTTACACAATATGCTCCTTTAAATCTCTCGAGAGTTTATTTCGTTGATTTCTTATTAATTGAACTCATATTTGAATTGATAAATTCATTGAAATCTGAAAAAATAATTGTTGAATTATTTTGATTCATGTGGTATCCATATATTGTTGTTGAGCACGTTGTCATGAGATTTTTATATGGCACATACGTTGGGCACCGGCCAAAATTCCTGCTTCCCGGGCTATATCTTGATAAAGCATATGCGGATGGGGTGAGGCTTGGTTTCCCAATGATGTGTTGTTGAGGAATTTATTGATAAATGCTATTGAGATTTGCATTTGATTTGAATATTCGTACTCATGTTGTTAAGCTTTATTCATCGCTAACATATATTTGTTGAGAATCTTTCCTGTCGTATTGTGTACTTCCCCATATTTTCTTTAGTTGGCAGGTTAGCGTGGATTGGGACGCTATGGACCAATTGGTACGATTTTTAGCGTGGATTATTTGGGAAGAATTTTTAATACAAGATGATCAGACTTGTATTTATTTATTTTGATGTATAGAGCATTGTAGATTTACTTTAGTTGTTTTATTCGAGAGAATATTGTTGTATTAATTTGAGGAGTTTGAGATTAGTGGACTCTCTTATTTTGTGGGATTTTATTTAGATGCTCTATACCTTGTTATATTGTGGATTAGTTTAGTTTTATCGATAATGGTGCTTCGTTCGCTCTCCCCGGGCGGGCAGAGTGTTACATTGTCATCAAGAGTAGACTGGAATACTTTAGGAGCCTTTAATTCCTCTACTTGTGTAGTCATACCCTTTGGTTCAGGAAAAACTATACACCAATTGTGCACTTTAAGTAGAATACCTTCTTTATAATTTGAAAGGGAGAAATAAAAGTCTTGTCGACTATGAGATCTTTACTCTTCATCTTTGATAAATCTACTATGATAATTTTTGAGTCAAAAACAACTTTACAAGCATTTGTAGCGTCGTCCACCTTCACCCGGTCACAATAGAATACAGATTCTGTGAAATCTAAATAATCGAGTTTCGTATTTATTGGACAATCCATAATATATTAACACTATATCTTTTGGGTTTTTATTTCTTTTCCTAGCGACACAGGTACTTAACATAGAAAACTAAATTTTGCTATTTTGCGCCAAAAGCGTTTCCTCAAATAGGGCTGCAACGAAATCAAAGTCATTGGTGTGGAATTTCTTAAACTCTTTCGCTTGAAATTTGGGACCGTTTTCTAGGCGTGCAAGCCTTGAAGATACATCACCTCTTTTTAGAAAGTCGAATTTAATAAAAAAAATTATATGATTATATGATTTTATCACACGTGATTAAATAACCACACATATAAGTAGTGGAAATCACCTCTTTTAAGATCAATGCTCTAAAATCATTCGCCGTGTAACTAATCCTTTGATTTTTAGAAATTTCATTCTCGTACTTTTAAAGGTAAATTGTAGAGTCTAGATCGTAATAATAGAATACATAAAATCAAATAAGAGTAATTCATTTAATCATGTAGCTACTTACTCTCTCTATACTTCAACTTCATCTTGCGATTCGAAGACATAACGAATTGCTTGCTCGTATTGTAAATTAGTGAGACTCACCTCTTTAGGATCACCAAAAGGAAATTCATCCTCAAAATCATCAAGTCCCTCAATCACTCGTTCACCACGAGGATTGAATCTCCTCAACTCTTGTTCTGGCTTATGTGCCTGAGCGTATAGGGATGATTCCACAGTTACGCATTCTTCAGCAATTGACCCTCTAATATACCATGTACTCTTTACATAATCCATGAATATTTTCATCAAGCGCTTTAAAGGATACATCCAGCGAAACCTAATGGTACCACACAATAGAACCTCATCACATAAATGCACAAGCAAGTGGATGCTGATATCGAAAAATGACAAAGAAAAATATTTCTCTAATACACAAACTGGATTATCTAAAGTTAATTTCATGAATCTAATGTTATTTATGTTTACCACTTTTTCATAAAGTAGGGTAAAGTACAAACTGATTTGCATAATTTCCCGACGGAGATCTTTGTGTTCAGAGAAACAATGCCTAAATAGTACAGGGATTAATTGGATGATTACGTGCCAGTCGTGAGACTTAAACTGTTTCAAGTCATTTGCTTGGTAGCTTACTATCCTGTGTAAATTTTTGGAATAACTAGTTGGAGTCTTCAAATTGAACAATGTGTCTAAGAGGATCTTCTTCTCACTTGTATTCAAGGTGAAAGCAACCGAGGGGATAGAAATTCTTCCTGTTATAGGATCATTTTTTAACCATAATTTCTTTTTTATTTTCATATTGTAGATCGTTGAGGGCCCGTTCTCCATATTTTGAATGAGAGATCCACCCATACATATTCCAATCATATGTTATGCAACATTATTCTCTATGTGCATGAAATCAATTACAGTCTTTACACGATGATGTTATGGATACGACAAGTAAAAAAATATTAAACATGTAGTCTTGTGAGAGATGAACTCCACGATTTGTAAGGTAATTAAATTGTTCAATTTTCCTATTACTATAGATGTAAATTGGAGTTCCCTCTATACGTCACTCACTAATGAAAGATGTTTTAGTGTGGTCAAATTGCACCCTCTCGTACTCTTGTTTCTAATAACTACTACTGTAACTCATTTTTCCTGAGAAAATATATACATATAAGAGCGTGAAGACACAATAAATGACTTTATTCTAAACAATATACCATTTACTTAAAGGTTTATTATAAAAAAAATTAATAGAGTGAGCATTGTAAGTATCCGTCATCTGTATCAAACCATCAACCCAACAATCCGACACAAGATTATCCTGTACTCCTTATAAATTATTTATTTGATTGATTTGCAAGAACATATTTATACAATTCTAAGGGTTTCATATACAATTCTAAGGGTTTCATATACATTGATTTCCAATACAACAATTTCTAAGGGTTTCATATAGCCATATAAAATTTACAATGGTAAATAATCATGTACAATTTCGAAGGGTAAATACATAAACAATTTCATATGATTAAATAGCAATATGGAATTTCATATACATCAAATTTCAACACAAAAATTTATAAGGGTTTCATATACATTGAGCACGCACACATGCACACACGAATACATAGAGAGAGAGACACACACATACACACATACACACACACACACACACACACACAAACGCCTAACACAAATACATATTGAACACACACACACAAACAAGAAAATGAAAATAAAATGTAGGTTTTCAATTGAACCTTTGGGTGGAGAGAGCCAAGTTGATAGAGAAAGAGAGAGAAGTGGTCGGAGATAAAGAGAAAAGTCACCGAGAGAGAGAATAAATTTCGAAGAGG
Organism: Sambucus nigra; assembly: GCA_949130495.1. Classification (NCBI taxonomy): domain Eukaryota; kingdom Viridiplantae; phylum Streptophyta; class Magnoliopsida; order Dipsacales; family Adoxaceae; genus Sambucus; species Sambucus nigra. Next base: position 204,156,728 of record OX422221.1, on the reverse strand, counting down.
GAGATTGTTGTGTTTACCAAGGTTAAATAAAAAGAAGGGTTTTGATTTGACTTGATTTATACCTTAAAACGGGTCACGGTCATGGTTCATGACCTGTTGTGTGACCCCTTAATAAGATAATTGGTCACGGTTAAATACTGTGACCCGAAAGGTGACCAATTAAAATTCGAGATTTGGTCACAGTCCCAGACCGTCACCATGATAAAGTGACCATTTTAAACTAGAATTTGTGGTTATGGTTATGGACCATGACTTCTGTTCACTATAAATTATCATAGACGTATCACGATTGATGATCGTGACCACCTTCGTGACTGAAATGGAGGGAATATTGGTGCCAAAATAAAATTGTTTACGGCATTTGTTCTTCGTGGGTCACAAGTTGTGACCATAACAAACAATTTGACTAAAAAGGTCGGACATTTGGCATCATACTAGGTCACGGACGCGTTATGGGTGCTGACCATGACCCAGTTTCTTTTGGTTCTAGACCATGACTTGCCCCTTAAATATGTCACCCGTAGCCTTGGTGACTTATTTGGTTATAGAGAATGGTCTTGGGTCACAGGTTTGGACCGTGACCCCTTGGTCATGGGTGGTGACCGCGACCTATGATCTGTGACTATTTTAGAATTTTATTACAGTGGATACTCTCCAACTCACTCAGTAAGGTACTAACACGGTGAAAGATTCTAAGCTACAAAATCTCACCACGCGGTTTGAAACTATCACTATGCTAGAATCTGAGAGTTTTGATGAGTTTTATGCTTGATTATTTGATATAGTAAATTTTAATTTAAATTTGGGTGATAGAATTCCTAGGACATGTGTTGTAAAAAGGATTTTGAGATCCCTTCTGTTCCGATTTATCCCTGAGGTTGTTGTCCTTAATTTATTGGGAATTTTATATACTCTTAGGTTAGAAGAACTCGTAGGATACCTTCAAACTTATGAAATCGATCTTCCCTAAAATTGAAATGACGAAAGAAAAAGGGATTGCTTTTAAATCTCAATCTAAAAAGAAAGAAAATGTCTCTTCTTACTCCGAATTTGATTTTGATCTCGATGATCTTTCCCTTTTTGCGAAAAAGTTCAAAAATTTCTAAAAAATAAAATTCCTCAAAGAAAATAAAAGTTTTGAGAAAAATAAAGATTTTAAATCAAGAAAGAAAAATTTGAAATGGCAATCGGAGAGTATATTAAGAAAGATGAAGAGAGATATTACTAGTGCGAAGGTAAGGGTCATAAATCTCACGAGTGTTCTATGAGGTTAAAGAGATAGGGCAAGAGCAAACTGCCTATAATGCCACTCTTAGCGATGGTGAGGTCGAGTTAGTGAATTCTCAACACAAATAACTGCATGGATGTAACTTCACCGCGTTCATGGCTAGTTCGGTTAGTACATCATGTACACCTCACACCGATGAGGAAGTTTCTATACATAATAACCTCGATAGTGTGTCTAGTCATTCCGGAAAAAGTGAGGGACATGACGAGTGAGTGAGGGATCCTTTAAAATGAAAAGTTAAAATAAAAATGTAGCGCTTAGGGTGTTATCTCAAGAGATAAAGTTAAAAGAGAGAGACAGAGACAGAGATTCCTCGATGAGAGTCATTTTAGTGGAGACTTGACCAACAAGGTGGCTAGTCTTAAGTGAGTTCTTCAAGTATTCATCAAGACTCATGAGAAACTTAAAGCCCTTTTATCCCAACTCGAGAAAGATCTCGAACATGTCTGGGAGGATAAAGTTACTATATAATATACATCGAATAAGGTAAGTGAGATGTTCCTCGGTCCCACTTTAAGTTTTAGGGAGAGTCAAGGAATAGGTTACGATGTTGCATCCACTTCCCATACAGCACCAGAACCAGTTCCTAAATTTGTAGTAGATCCTTATGCGCCTCGACCTATACCACAAAAGAAAGCTCAACCTAAACGAGTGAACTAAGGTATAACTAGGCAAGTCTATATTTTCACCTATTAGAAAAGGAGAGGTCACCTTAGGGAATATTTCTACAGGTTAGGAAGAACTCAATGTACATATACTCCTGCGCACTGCTATAGTGACTGTGCTAGTCTTAGAGAGAAAGTTGAGTTCCTAGTTGCCATTTTTAAATATTAATGGAAGAAGTTCAAAGGATTTTTTTTCCTTTTGATAATGTTTCTAACACTACGACTAGATCCAATAACGATAAGGGCAAACAAAATATTACCTCTATAGGGGTATTTAAGGAAGACGACAAAGCCTTTGTTGGTTACATTTCTCTCAAGGTTCAAAATTGTTCCCGATGGTATTTTGATAGTGGGAACTCTAGTCACGTGACTGGTTGCAAGTCGCATTTTATCGACGTTGTAGATTGCATGGAAGGCAAAGTCACATTTGGAGATTGGAGTATGTTTAGTATTTTAGGACGTGGTTGTGTTGAGATTATCGAATTTTCTAAACTAGACCGGTCCAATTGTAACATGGATGATCAATCTGGTGAACTATTACTTCAAAGAGTGTAGATCGATGATAATTGTTATGGGATCATTCCCAAGTCCTCCTTTGTGTGCAATAATTCCATGGTCCTCTAAATGGAGCTTTGTCATCAATGACTAGGTCATGTAAAATTTAAAAATCTTGAGATATTAGTGAAGAAAAACCTAGTTGATGGATTACCATCGAATTGGAAACCAACTTCATCGATTTATGGTCCTTTCCAACAAGGAAAACAAATTCAAGTCCGCATAGAAAATCGAATACCATTACCTCCTCTCATATGTTGGAGTTGATACATATGAATTTTATGGGTCCTTCTCGTACGGTGAGCATAGGTGATAAGAGGTACATTCTTGTGATGGTTGGTGACTTTTCAAGATACTCTATCATGGTTTTCTTTAGAGAAAAGTCCAATGTAGTTGAGTTCCTAACAACCCAGTGTCGTGTCCTACAAAAACCAACACAATGTCATTATTATTTGGATGCAAAGTAACAACGATACAAAATTTAAAAAAGTCAGACTAGATAGCTACTGTGAAGGAGTGGGTATCTGTAAGGACACAAATTTCCAATTGAGTCCTTTGTAGTTTTGGCTAAATTCTGGACAAAAACGTTTGAGTCACAGGATAGAGTTAATTGATCATCCTTAAAGCCTATGACGTATTTGTTGAAGACGTAGCGGCCAAGAGTATAAAGCTTCATCAAATTGTCGAGTTTAAACTGCCTTGTTTCTATGTCATCAACTTGGTTCCATTTCACCTAAGGTATGAATGCATTTTAATATATATATATATATATATAGGAGCTTGGAACACTTTATATTGGGTGAACGTTTATTTAAAACTGTTGTTTAATTTCAGAAAGATTTTATTAGAACTTTAAAATCAAGTTTATAAAGTTTCTAGGCTAAAAATTGTATTTTTCAAACTTTCGGGAAGTTCGTTCGAAGTGATGTTCGAACGAGTTTGTCGTTCAAACCACATTGTCATTCGAACGAGTTTGCCAACGAGTTTCGCAAAATGCCACTGGAATGTCGTTTGAAGTGTCGTTCGAACGAACATGATGTTCGAACGAGATTTCCAATGATATTTCTCACAAGTTCAAACTGTAATTTTGTTAGAAGCCTCGTTCGAACGAGACTTCGTTCGAACGAAAATGTCGTTCGAACGAGTTTTGGCGAGAACAGGTATTTGGCAGTTTTGAGCAGTTTTTCCCAAGTTTTCCACTACTTTACCCCACTAACTTTTGACAGAATATCCATATGCTGGAACCAACCTTTTTGGTTTAGCTTTTTCACATCCTACAACCTCTAAGAGAGTGCTTTGAGAGAGAAATTAAAAAGGGAGAAAGTTCATTATTTGTTAGTGTTGAATTCTTCAAGAAAAATCATTTAAACACTTGTTTACACCCAATTGTTGTTTAATCCAAGTTCCATATATATACACTTTGCTTGGAGTGTTTAGCACCTATTTTTCATATCTACCATTTGAAGAGACATTTGGGTTTGCTTCTACATCCCACAAAAAGAAGATGTTTGCGTTGATTTATCCACGTGGAGAAAGGCTCCTAGTTTGGGTGACGGTGACCATTTAAAGTCTCATCGGAAGATTCCAAGACTGCGGTGGAGCTCCATGATTATTGGCTAGGAATAGGTTGATATAAGAAGATGCGTCGGGGCTTGAGAGGGATCGAGTCGAGTGTTGTAAGTCATCTTGCTAGTATTTATAAATTCCGTAATTAGTGGATTTGAGTCTAGGGCCGTCTGAGGTTTTTTCTTAGTTTTGGGTTTTTCCTCATATATCGCGACGTAGTGGTTTAATTGTTTATTTTATCTTGAGCAAACTCACCTAGAACGCATGCTTAGGTAATTCAAGATAAAATTTGGTTTTAATCACTACATGTTCAATTTGGTGCTATATTAAATATTGGGTAATGTTTAGTTAATTTAATTCAAGTCATTTAATTTAATTTGATAAAATTGGTTTGGCCTAATTTGGTAAAATTGAGAAATATGACTTAGGCAAATTTTCTAGGACTTGGGTTAAATTAAATTGTTTTAAGTGAAATTTAAGTTGTGTGTGTGTTTAAGTTAATTTCACTTTATTTAATTTTAATTTGAGAAAAATTAAATTTTGTTAAGTTGTTTTTAATTTGAACCATCATCTTCGCTTCCGCATATCTAAAAAGGAAATTATATTCTTCAAGTATAAAAGAACTTATTTATTTAAAAGATTTTGGGGCCTCCTACTTTTCAAATTGGTATCTGAGCCAAAATGATAAATATTTCATTAAGATCCTTTAAAATGTTTTTGCTAAAATGGAATTTTCCCCATTCTTAAAATTTCCTATTTTCGATGGTTCTAATTACGCGTACTGGAAAGCGTGAATGAAATTGGCACTTAAATCTATTAACGAAAGGGTTTGGTTATCTGTAGTTAACGGGTGGTCTCCATCAACTCATTTAGTAGATAATGAACGTGTTCCCAAACCGGCCGATAGATAGAGTAAGAATGAGTTTAAACTTTCAAACTTTAATTTGCGAGGTTTAAACGCCTTGTTTAGCGATGTCACACCGGATGAATTCCGTCGAACTATGCCGTGTGAGACCGCTAAAGAAGCGTGGGATATTTTACAACTCACTCATGAAGGTACAAGTGTCGTAAAAGCTTCAAAACTCCAAAACCTCACCACTCAATTTGAAACTATCAAAATGAACGAAAAAGAAACTTTTGATGAATTTTATACTAGACTTTCAGATATTGTTAATTCATCTTTTAACTTGGTAGAGAAGATACCCGACAACCGGGTAGTGAAGAAAATTTTAAGGTCCCTTCCCGATAGATTTATTCCAAAAGTGACCGTGTTAAATTCTTTACCATCTTTAGCCTCTATGAAATTAGAGCTCGTAGATGATTTACAAACATATGAACTGAACATGTTTCCCTCTAAAACCGAAAAGAAAACTGAAAATGTCATTGCTTTAAAAGCCCGAAAAGAGGAGTGATAGTGACTCGGAAGATATGGCCTTGTTTGCGAAGAAATTTTGAAAGTTTCTTAAAATTAACAAAGATAAATTTAAAAATGACTTTAAGAAATTAGAAGCTTCTAAGCATGACAAAGCCGAGAGGATCCCTAAAAATTCTAAAGAAAATTTAAATAGGGACGAGTCGAAAAAATGTTTTGGATGTGAAGGTTATGGCCATAGGGCTTTTGAGTGCCCCACTAAACTAAGGAGAGAGGATAAGAAACCAATTTATTTTAATGAAACCCTTAGTGATAGTGATAATGAAGAGGTACCCGATTCCCCCAGTAAGCCCAACTTTGTGGCATTTATGGCTAGTCATGTGAGTGATAGTGAGAACTCGTCCATTGATGAAACTTTAACACATGACACTTCCAAGGTCATAGTTTATGATTCCCTTATTTTTTTATGATAGTGAGAGTGAAGAAGAAAGAGAGAGTGAAATGAAGAATAGGTTAACGTGAGTGAACTTTAAAATTATTTTCAAGAACTATATGAAGAATCAATTAAATTAAAAAGAGCAAATTTGAAGTTTGAAGCAAGTTTCAGAGAGCGTATCAAGGTCATTGATGATAGTGTGTTGGTAGAAGACCTTAGGACATGAGAGAGAACTCTTTGAGAGAAGCTAGAATATATAGAAGGTGAGAGAGATAGCCTTAGAGGTTTAATAGAATCCTTAAAAAATGATCTTCTCGAGTTTGAAGAGAGAAATGGTTTGTTAGAGTGTAGAATTTTACAATTAGAAGAAAAATTAAAAGACTCTAGTAATGACAAATTTGATTTGGAGTGTAGGTCCGAAAAAACTTGATAAAATATTAGGCACGGTCCAAATAAAAAATGACACTTGTGTTTTAGGCTTCGATACGTGTAAGGAATCTACTCAAAAAGACAAAACCAACGTTTTAGGAGAATTGCCTAGGAAAGCCTTTAGAGATCACTCCATAGGTGAATCTTTTCGCCGTGAGTTCAAGTGTTCACATTGTGGTCGAAAAGGTCATCTTAAGAAATTTTGTTTTGATCTTAAAAGATTTTCTAGAAAATCCTAACGTAAGGCAACCAAGGTAGCCAAGATTCCTACACCCCGATATAGACACTATGCATTAGTTTGGGTTAGGATATCTGACTTGGTCGCTTTACAAGATAGTGTATTCGATTCTCATTTACTTTCACATGCTTCCTCCCTTGTAAAATCTAAAGGTTGAATGTGTAGGTTTTATTTGCATACTTTAGCTTTTATACTTCATGTTATATTCACATGCTAAATGTATTCTTGTTTAATCATTTTCTAGTCTATGCTCCATGCTTAATCACATGCTAGAATTATGATATTTGTTTATCTTTTCTATTACATTTCCTTCATTATTTTTCCATTAAATGAAAAATACAAAAAGATTTTTGTTTATCATTTGGGTTTTTATCTCTTGGAATTTAAACTTAATGAAAAATTCAAATGATTTTTGTGTGTCTTTTGAGTATATATTTTTATTTTTGGTCAAAAATTTGAAAAACTCAAAAAGATTTTTTTTGGTGTGTATTTTAGTTTGACACACTTTATGTGGCATATACTTGTGTTAGAATCCCATCTTTTATGCTCCCATGTGGCTAGAACTTTTGGTTTAGATTGTCAACCCTTATTATGTTCTTTACCCACATTTCTCTCAAGGTTAAAAATTGTTCCCGATGGTATTTTGATAGTGGGAACTCTAGTCACGTGACTGGTTGCAAGTCGCATTTTATCGACGTTGTAGATTGCAAGGAAGGCAAAGTTACATTTGGAGATTGGAGTATGTTTAGTATTTTAGGACGTGGTTGTGGTGAGATTTTCGAATTTCCTAAACTAGACCGGTCCAATTGTAACATGGATGATCGATCTGGTGAACTATTACTTCAAAGAGTGCACATCGATGATTATTGTTATGGGATCATTCCCAAGTCCTCCTTTGTGTGCAATAATTCCATGGTCCTCTAAATGGACCTTTGGCATCAATGACTAGGTCATGTGAAATTTAAAAATCTTGAGATATTAGTGAAGAAAAACCTAGTTCATGGATTACCATCGAATTTGAAACCAACTTCATCGATTTATGGTCCTTTCCAACAAGGAAAACAAATTCAAAGTCCACATAGAAAATCAAATACCATTACCACCTCTCATATGTTGGAGTTGATACATATGAATTTTATGGGTCCTGCTCGTACGGTGGGCATAGGTTATAAGACGTACATTCTCGTGATGGTCGATGACTTTTCCACATACTCTATCATGGGTTTTTAAGAGAAAAGTACAATGTAGTTGAGTTCCTAACAACCCAGTGTCGTGTCCTACGAAAACCAACACAGTGTCATTATTATTTGGATGCATAATAACAACATTACAGAATTTAAAAAAGTCAGACTGGATAGCTAATGTGAAGGAGTGGGTATCTGTAAGGACACAAATTACCACATGAGTCCTTTGTAGTTTTGGCTCAATTCTGGACAAAACGTTTGAGCATAGAATAGAGTTAATTGATTATCCTTCAAGGATATGACGTATTTGTTGTAGACGTAGCGGCCAAGAGTACATAGCTTCATCAAATTGCCGAGTTTAAAGTGCCTTGTTTCTACGTCATCAACTTGGTTCCATTGCTCATAAGGTATGAATGTATTTTAATATATATATATAGGAGCTTGGAACCTTTTATATTGGGTGAACGTTTATTTAAAACTGCTGTTTAATTTCAGAAAGATTTTATTAAAACTTTAAAATCAAGTTTATAAAGTTTCTAGGCTAAAAATTGAATTTTTCAAACTTTCTGGAATTTCGTTCGAAGTGTCGTTCGAACGAGTTTGTCATTCGAACCACATTGTCGTTCGAACGAGTTTGCCAACGAGTTTCCCAAAAGGCCACTGGAATGTCGTTCAAACGAACATGATGTTCGAATGATATTTCCAATGAGATTTCTAACGAGTTCACACTGGAACATCGTTAGAAGCCTCATTCGAACGAGACTTCGTTGGAACGAAAATGTCGTTCGAACGAGATTTGGCGAGAACAGGTATTTGGCAGTTTTGAGTTGTTTTTCCCAAGTTTTCCACTACTTTACCTCACTAACTTTTGACAGAATATCCATATGCGGGAACCAACCTTTTTTGTTTGACTTTTTCACATCCTATAACCTCTAAGAGAGTGTTTTGAGAGAGAAATTAAAAAGGGAGAAAGTTCATTGTTTTTTAGTGTTTAATTCTTCAAGAAAAATCTTTTGAACACTTGTTTACACCCAATTATTGTTTAATCCAAGTTCCATATATATACACTTTTCTTGGAGTGTTTAGCACCTATTTTTCATCTCTAGCGTTTGAAGAGACATTTGGGTTTTCTTCTATATCCCAAAAAGAAGAAGATGTTTGCGTTGATTTACCCACATGGAGAAAGGCTCCTAGTTTGGGTGACGGTGACCATATAAAATCTCATCGGAAGATTTCGAGACCGCGGTGGAGCTCCATGGTTATTCGCTAGGAAGAGGTTGATACAAGAAGATGCGTCGGGACTTGAGAGGGATCGAGTCGAGTGTTGTAAGTCATCTTACTTGTATTTGTAAATTTCGTACTTAGTGGATTTGAGGCTAGGGTGGTCCGAGGTTTTTTCTTAGTTATGGGGTTTTCCTCGTACATCGCGACGTAGTGGTTTCATTGATTATTTTATCTTGGGCAAACTCACCTAGAATGCATGCTTAGGTAATCCAAGATAAAATTTGGTTTTAATCACTACATGTTTAATTGGGTGCTATATTAAATATTCGGTAATGTTTAGTTAATTTAATTCAAGTCATTTAATTTAATTTGATAAAATTGGTTAGGCCTAATTTGGTAAAATTGAGAAGTATGACTTAGGCAAATTTTCTAGGACTTGGGTTAAATTAAATTGGTTTAAGTGAAATTTAAGTTGTGTGTGTGTTTAAGTTAATTTCACTTTATTTAATTTTAATTTGAGAAAATTAAATTTTGTTAAGTTATTTTTAATTTGAACCATCATCTTCGCTTCTGCATATCTAAAAAGGAAATTATCTTTTTAAAGTATAAAAGAACTTATTTGTTTAAAAGATTTGGGGGCCTCCTACTTTTCAAATTGGTATCTGAGCCAAAACGATAAATTATTTCGTTAAGATCCTGTAAAATATTTTTGCTAAAATGGAATTTTCCCCATTCTTAAAATTTCTAATTTTCGATGGTTCTAATTACGTGTACTGGAAAATGCGAATGAAATCGGCACTTAAATCTATCGATGAAAGGGTTTGGTTATCTGTAGTTAACGGGTGGTCTCCATCAACTCATTTAGTAGATAATGAACCTGTTCCCAAACCGGACGATAGATGGGGTGAGAATGAATTTACACTTTCAAACTTTAACTCGCGAGGTTTAAACGCCTTGTTTAGCGATGTCACACTGGATGAATTCCGTCGCATTATGACGTGTGAGACCGCTAAAGAAGCGTGGAATATTTTACAACTCACTCATGAAGGTACAAGTGTCGTAAAAGCTTCAAAACTCCAAAACCTCACCACTCAATTTGAAATTATCAAAATGAACAAAAAAGAAAGTTTTGATGAATTTTATGCTACACTTTCTGATATTGTTAATTCATCTTTTAACTTGGGAGAGAAGATACCCGACAACCGAGTTGTCAAGAAAATTTTAAGGTCCCTTCCCGATAGATTTATTCCAAAAGTGACCGTGTTAAATTCTTTACCATCTTTAGCCTATATAAAATTAGAAGAGCTCGTAGATAATTTACAAACATATGAACTGGACATGTTTCCCTCTAAAATCGAAAAGAAAATTGAAAAGGGCATTGCTTTAAAATCCCAAAAGAGGAAAAATAAGAGAGTGATAGTGACTCGGAAGATATGGCCTTGTTTGCGAGAAAATTTCAAAAGTTTCTTAAAATTAACAAAGATAAATTTAAAAATGATTTTAATAAATTTGATGCTTCTAAGCATGACAAAGCCGAGAGTATCCCTGAAACTTCTAAAGAAAATTTAAATAGGGACGAGTCGAAAAAATGTTTTGGATGTGAAGGTTATGGCCATAGGGATTTTGAGTGCCCCACTAAACTAAGGAGAGAGGCTAAGAAACTAAATTATTTTAATTCAACCCTTAGTCATAGTGATAATGAAGAGGTACCCGATTCCCCCACTAAGCCCAAATTTGTGGCATTTATGGCTAGTCATGTGAGTGATAGTGAGAACTCGTCCATTGATGAAACTTTAACACATGACACTCCCAAGGTCATAGTTTATGATTCCCTTATTTTTTATGATAGTGAGAGTGGAGAAGAAAGAGAGAGTGAAAATGAAGAAGAGGTTAATGTGAGTGAACTTCAAAATTCTTTTCAAGAACTATATGAAGAATCAATTCAATTAAAAAGAGCAAATTTGAGGTTAGAATCAAGTTTAAGAGAGCGTGTCAAGGTCGTTGATGATAGTGTGTTGGTAAAAGACCTTAAGACACGAGAGAGAACTCTTTGAGAGAAGCTAGAATATATAGAAGGCGAGAGAGATAGCCTTAGAGGTTTAATGGAACCCTTGAAAAATAAGCTTCTCGAGTTTGAAGAGATAAATGGTGGGTTAGAGTCTAGAATTTTACAATTAGAAGAACAATCAAAAGACTCTAGTAACGTCAAATTTGATTTGGAGTGTAGGTCAAAAAAACTTGATAAAATCTTAGGCACGGTCCAAATAAAAAAAGACACTTGTGTTTTAGGCTTTGATACGTGTAAGGAATCTACTCAAAAATCCAAAACTAATGTTTTAGGAGAATCGCCTAGGAAAGCCTTTAGAGATCACTCCATAGGTAAATCTTTTCGCCGTGAGTTCAAGTTTTCACATTGTGGTCGAAAAGGTCATCTTAAGAAATTTTGTTTTGATCTTAAAAGATTTTCTAGAAAATCCCAACGTAAGGCAACCAAGGTAGCGAAGATTCCTACACCCCAAAATAGTAACTCTTCATTACTTTGGGTTAGGATATCCGACTTGGTCGATTTACAAGACAGTGTATTTGATTCTCATTTACTTTCACATGCTTCCTCCCTTGTAAAATCTAAAGGTTGAATGTGCAGGTTTTATTTGCATACTTTAGATTTTATACTTCATGCTATATTCACATGCTAAATGTATACTTGTTTAATCATTTTCAAGTTTATGCTCCATGCTTAATCACATGCTAGAATTATGATATTTGTTTATCTTTTGTATTATATTTCCTTCATTATGTTTGCATTAAATGAAAAATACAAAAAGATTTTTGGTTATCATTTGGGTTTTTATCTCTTGGAATTTAAGCTTAATGAAAAATTCAAATGATTTTTGTGTGTCTTTTGAGTATATATTTTTATTTTTGGTCAAAAATTTGAAAAACTCAAAAAGATTTTTTTTTGGTGTGTGTTTTAGTTTGACACACTTTATGTGGCATATACTTGTGTTAGAATCCCATCTTTTACGCTCCCATATGGCTAGAACTTTTGGTTTAGATTGTCAATCCTTATTATGTTCTGTACCATGCTTACATGGAGTAGTTGGATTTTGTGTTGATTAAATGGATTCTATTTTTATATACCTCTTTTCACACATGCACGGGCTCGTTTGAAATTTTAACTTCATATGTATATTTGAGCTTTGTGAGGTGTTCTCCTACCAATCTTTTCATCTACATATTTGGGACCTAGGAGGACTAGTACATGTCAAAATCCGTTGCACTTGAGATTTGTGAGATATAAAAAATAATGTTTATAAATGTGCACGAGAAAGGGCTCCGGAAGGATTTATTATCCTTTGCGAATAGTAAGCCATCGTTTGTTTGGACCTAAAAGAAATACGTGGTGCAAAGGCCTAAAAGAAAATATGGCATTAAAAGAAAAATAATTTGCCAAGGCCTTATATGTTTGATTGATATATTCATTTAAAAATAATATATGCTTATTGAGGGAGATTGGATGGTATATCAACGGTTTCCACAATGTCCGTTTATCCTAGTTGCCTTTTGAATGTGAGGACTCTATTGGTTTGTAGAATCATCAACATGCTAGGTTTGTATGCATTGTGTATGTTTGTTCATTGAGTTCAATATATTTTGTCACAAGAGGTTATATTCAAATGTGATGAAGTTTGCAATCAATTGAGAACTCCGTGAACATGTTTTAAGTGATTGGGTCTAAATTTAATTGTTACTAGTTCACACCCCAACACTTCCATTTCCATATGACACATTTATGCTATAAGAGTGTGAAAAACTTATGTTATTTTGTTTTGTGTCATTTTGGTGCTTATATCGATATATGTGTACTTGAGTCTATTAGGTATATATTATGTATACATATATTTGATATTTTTGTTTAGTCTTTGCCTTGCTTTCTAGTCCATATATGCTTTAATTCATAATTGGTATCCATCTTATTGCATTCTTTATTGATATCACATGCTTAATACTTATGTATCATATTGGTATCTATTTCTTGGATCTTAGTTGGTATCCATTCTTATTTTTTGGATTAGTTATGATTTTGTTGCCCATGTGCTTTAACGTTCTCATCGCTTTAAGCACAATTACATGTTTTAGCTTGTTATCCCATTCTATTTATCCCTTGCTTATTTTAGATAAGTTATTTGGGTGTATATGCTTTATTTGGGGGAGATAAGTTAATTTTTTATTCTTTAGCCTTTGTCTATTCCTGAACAAAAAGGGGGATAATGATAGGGGGAGAAATGGTATCTAGTTCTACTGTTATCTTAATTTGGGGGATATTTATCTTAGGGGGGAGACGTCTTTCTAAGTTGATCATAGTTGATAAAGGGACAGAATTAATTTAGGGGGAGTACTTACTTTACTTGCATTAAATATTTTGATTTGATATTCCCTATGCGTGTAAGGTGTTTGCTTAAGCGTGCAGGAATTATATTATAAGTGGCAACTTTCACCGACAAAGATTGTGATCCTTGGGTTGTTTGAGTCAAGCATTGTATTTTTATTTTTTGTGGGAATTTTTGTCAGTCTAGTAAAGCTTGACGGCCCTTTAGGATTTTTTATTTGGTTTTTGTCCGGGAATAACCAAAGGGGGAGATTTGTAAGGACATAAATTTCCAATTGAGTCCTTTGTAGTTTTGGCTCAATTCCGGACAAAAATATTTGAGTCATAGGATAGAGTTAATTGATCATCCTTCAAGCCTATGACGTGTTTGTTGAAGACGTAGCGGCCAAGAGTATAAAGCTTCATCCAATTGCCGAGTTTAAAGTGCCTTGTTTCTACGTCATCAACTTGGTTCCATTGCTCTTAAGGTATGAAAGCATTTTAATATATATATATATAAGAGCTTGGAACATTTTATATTCGGTGAACGTTTATTTAAAACTGTTGTTTAATTTAGGAAGATTTTATTAAAACTTTAAAATCATGTTTATAAAGTTTCTAGGCTACAAATTGAATTTTTCAGACTTTCTAGAAGTTCGTTCGAAGTGTCGTTCGAACGAGTTTGTCATTCGAACTACATTGTCGTTCGAACGAGTTTGCCAACCAGTACCCCAAAGGGCCACTGGAATGTCGTTCGAAGTGTCTTTTGAACGAACATGATGTTCGAACGAGATTTCCAATGAGATTTCTCACGAGTTCACACTGGAACTTCGTTAGAAGCCTCATTCGAACGAGACTTCGTTTGAACGAAAATGTCGTTCGAACGAGATTTGGCGAGAACGGGTATTTAGCAATTTTGAGCTATTTTTCCCAAGTTTTCCACTACTTTACCCCACTAATTTTTGACAGAATATCCATGTGCGGGAACCAACCTTTTTTTTTTAACTTTTTCACTTCCTACAACCTCTAAGAGAGTGTTTTGAGAGAGAAATTAAAAAGGGAAAAACTTTATTTTTTTTACTGTTTAATTCTTCAAGAAAAATCTTTTAAACACTTGTTTACACCCAATTGTTGTTTAATCCAAGTTCCATATATATACACTTTGCTTGGAGTGTTTAGCACCTGTTTTTCATCTCTACCGTTTGAAGAGACGTTTGAGTTTGCTTCTATACCCCATAAAGAAGAAGATGCCTGCGTTGATTTACCCACGTGGAGAAAGGCTCCTAGTTTGGGTGACGGTGACCATATAAAATCTCATCGGAAGATTTCGAGACTGCGATGAAGCTTCGTGGTTATTCGCTAGGCATAAGTTGATACAAGAAGACGCGTCAGGGATTGAGAGGGATCGAGTCGAGTGTTGTAAGTCATATTTCTTGTATTTGTAAATTCTTTACTTAGTGAATTTGAGGCTAGGGTCTTCCGAGGTTTTTACTTAGTTGTGGGTTTTTTCTCGTACATCGCGGCGTAGTGGTTTCATTGTTTATTTTATCTTGTGCAAACTCACCTGGAACGGCTGCTTAGGTAATGCAAGAAAAAATTTGGTTTTAATCACTACATGTTTAATTTGGTGCTATATTAAATATTGGGTAATGTTTAGTTAATTTAATTCAAGTCATTTAATTTAATTTGATAAAATTGGTTTGGCCTAATTTGGTAAAATTGAGAAATATGACTTAGGAAAATTTTCTAGGACTTGGGTTAAATTAAATAGGTTTAAGTGAAATTTAAGTTGTGTGTGTCTTTTTATTAATTTCACTTTGTTTTATTTTAATTTGAGAAAAAATTAATTTGGTTATGTTATTTTTACTTTGAACCATCATCTTCGCCTCCGCATATCTAAAAAGGAAATTATCTTTTTGAAGTATAAAAGAACTTATTTTTTTTAAAGATTTGGGTGCCTCCTACTTTTCAAATTGGTATGTGAGCCAAAACGATAAATTATTTTGTTAAGATCCTTTAAAATATTTTTGCTAAAATGGAATTTTCCCCATTCTAAAATTTCCTATTTTTGATGGTTCTAATTGCGCATACTAGAAAGCCTGAATGAAATCGGCACTTAGATCTATCGACAAAAGGGTTTGGTTATTTGTAGTTAATGGGTGGTCTCCACCAACTCATTTAGTAGATAATGAACGTGTTCCCAAACCGACCGATAGATGGAGTGAGAATGAGTTTAAACTTTCAAACTTTAATTCACGAGGTTTAAACGCCTTGTTTAGTGCTGTCACGCCGGATGAATTCCATCGCATTATGACGTGTGATACCTCTAAAGAAGCGTGGGATATTTTACAACTCACTCATGAAGGTACAAGTGTCGTAAAAGCTTCAAAACTCCAAAACCTCACCACTCAATTTGAAACTATCAAAATGAACGAAAAAGAAACTTTTGATGAATTTTACGCTAGACTTTCTGATATTGTTAATTTATCTTTTAACTTGTGAGAGAAGATACCCGACAACTGAGTAGTGAAGAAAATTTTAAGGTCCCTTCTCGATAGATTTATTCCAAAACTGACCGTGTTAAATTCTTTACCCTCTTTAGCCTCTATGAAATTAGAAGAGCTCGTAGATGATTTACAAACATATGAACAGGACATGTTTCCCTCTAAAATCAAAAAGAAAATTGAAAATGGCATTGCTTTAAAAGCCTGAAAAGAGGAAAACAAGTGGTAGAGTGAGAGAGTGATAGTGACTCGGAAGATATGGCCTTGTTTGCGAGGAAATTTCAAAAGTTTCTTAAAATTTGCAAAGATAAATTTAAAAATGACTTTATGAAATTTGAAGCTTCTAAGCATGACAAAGCCGAGAGGATCCCTAAAACTTCTAAAGAAAATTTAAATAGGGACGAGTCGAAAAAATGTTATGGTTGTGAAGGTTATGGCCATAGGGCTTTTGATTGCCCCACTAAACTAAGGAGAGAGGCTAAGAAACCTATTTATTTTAATGCAACCCTTAGTGATAGTGATAATGAAGAGGGACCCGATTCCTCCACTAAGCCCAACTTTGTGGAATTTATGGCTAGTCATGTGAGTGATAGTGAGAACTCGTCCATTGATGAAACTTTATCACATGACACTTTCGAGGTCATAGTTTATGATTCCCTTATTTTTTATGATAGTGAGAGTAAAGAAGAAAGAGAGAGTGAAAATGAAGAAGAGGTTAATGTGAGTGAACTTCAAAATTCTTTTCAAGAACTATATGAAGAATCAATTAAATTAAAAAGAGAAAATTTGAAGTTAGAAGCAAGTTTAAGAGAGCGTGTCAAGGTCGTTGATGATAGTGTGTTGGTAGAAGACCTTAGGACACGAGAGATAACTATTTGAGAGAAGCTAGAATATATAGAAAGCGAGAGAGATAGACTTAGAGGTTTAATAGAATCCTTGAAAAAGGAGCTTCTCGAGTTTGAAGAGAGAAATGGTTTGTTAGAGTCTAGAATTTTACAATTAGAAGAACAATTAAAAGACTCTAGTAATGTCAAATTTGATTTGGAGTGTAGGTACGTAACACTTGATAAAATCTTAGGCACGGTCCAAATTAAAAATGACACTTGTGGTTTAGGCTTCGATACGTGTAAGGAATCTACTTAAAAAGCCAAAACCAACGTTTTAGGAGAATCTCCTAGGAAAGCCTTTAGAGACCACTCCATAGGTAAATCTTTTCGCCGTGAGTTCAAGTGTTCACATTGTGGTCGAAAAGGTTATTTTAAGAAATTTGGTTTTGATCTTAAAAGATTTTCTAGAAAATCCCAATGTAAGGCAACCCAGGTAGCTAAGATCCCTACACCCCGAGATAGTCACTCTTTATTAGTTTGCGATAGGAGATCCGAGTTGGTCGCTTTACAAGATAGGGTATTTGATTCTCATTTACTTTCACATGCTTCCTACCTTGTAAAATCTAAAGGTTGAATATGTAGGTTTTATTTGCATACTTTATCTTTTATACTTCATGCTATATGTATGCTTGTTTAATCATTTTCTAGTCTATGCTCCATGCTTAATCACATGCTAGAATTATGATATTTGTTTATCTTTTGTATTATATTTCCTTCATTATTTTTCCATTAAATGAAAAATACAAAACGATTTTTTTTTATCATTTGGGTTTTTATCTCTTGGAATTTAAACTTAATGAAAAATTCAAATGATTTTTGTGTGTCTTTTGAGTATATATTTTTATTTTTGGTCAAAAATTTGAAAAACTCAAAAAGATTTTTTTTGGTGTGTATTTTAGTTTGACACACTTTATGTGGCATACACTTGTGTTACAATCCCATCTTTTACGCTCCCATGTGGCTAGAACTTTTGGTTTAGATTGTCAATCCTTATTATGTTCTTTACTAAGCTTACATGGAGTAGTTGGATTTTGTGTTGATTAAATGGATTCTATTTTTATATGCCTATTTTCACACATGCACGAGCTCGTTTGAAATTTTAACTTCATATGTATATTTGAGCTTTGTAATGTGTTCTCCTACCAATCTTGTCATCTACATATTTGTGACCTAGGAGGACTATTGCATGTCAAAATCCGTTGCACGTGAGATTTGTGAGATAAAAAAATAATGTATATAAATGTGCACGGGGAAGGGATCCGAATGGATTTATTATCCTTTGCGAATAGTAAGCCATCGTCCAAAGGCCTAAAAGAAAATATGGCATTAAAAGAAAAATAATTTGCGAAGGCCTTATATGTTTGATTGATATATTCATTAAAAAATAAAATATGCTTATTGAGGGAGATTGGATGGTATATCAACGGTTTCCACAATGTCCATTTATCCTAGTTGCCTTTTGAATGTCAGGACTCTATTGGTTTGTAGAATCATCAACATGCTAGGTTTGTATGCATTGTGTATGTTTGTTCATTGAGTTCAATATATTTTGTCACAAGAGGTTATATTCAAATGTGATGAAGTTTGCAATCAATTGAGAACTCCGTGAACATTTTTTAAGTGATTGGGTATAAATTTAATTGTTACTAGTTCACACCCCAACACTTATGTTTCCATATGACACATTTATGCTATAAGAGTGTGAAAAACTTATGTTATTTTGTTTTGTGTCATTTTGGTGCTTATATCGATATATGTGTACTTGAGTCTATTAGGTATATATTATGTATACATATATTTGATATTTTTGTTTAGTCTTTGCCTTGCTTTCTAGTCCATATATGCTTTAATTCATAATTGGTATCCATCTTATTGCATTCTTTATTGATATCACATGCTTAATACTTATGTATCATATTGGTATCTATTTCTTGGATCTTAGTTGGTATCCATTCTTATTTTTTGGATTAGTTATGATTTTGTTGCCCATGTGCTTTAACGTTCTCATCGCTTTAAGCACAATTACATGTTTTAGGTTGTTATCCCATTCTATTTATCCCTTGCTTATTTTAGATAAGTTATTTGGGTGTATATGCTTTATTTGGGGGAGATAAGTTAATTTTTTATTCTTTAGCCTTTGTCTATTCCTGAACAAAAAGGGGGAGAATGATAGGGGGAGAAATGGTATCTAGTTCTACTGTTATCTTAATTTGGAGGATATTTATCTTAGGGGGGAGACGTCTTTCTAAGTTGATCATAGTTGATAAAGGGACAAAATTAATTTAGGGGGAGTACTTACTTTACTTGCATTAAATATTTTGATTTGATATTCCCTATGCGTGTAAGGTGTTTGCTTAAGCGTGCAGGAATGATATTATAAGTGGCAACTTTCACCGACAAAGATTGTGATCCTTGGGTTGTTTGAGTCAAGCATTGTATTTTTATTTTTTGTGGGAATTTTTGTCAGTCTAGTAAATCTTGACGGCCCTTTAGGATTTTTTATTTGGTTTTTGTCCGGGAATAGCCAAAGGGGGAGATTTGTAAGGACACAAATTTCCAATTGAGTCCTTTGTAGTTTTGGCTCAATTCCAGACAAATATATTTGAGTCATAGGATAGAGTTAATTGATCATCCTTCAAGCCTATGACGTGTTTGTTGAAGACATAGCGGCCAAGAGTATAAAGCTTCATCCAATTGCCGAGTTTAAAGTGCCTTGTTTCTACGTCATCAACTTGGTTCCATTGCTCTTAAGGTATGAAAGCATTTTAATATATATATATATAAGAGCTTGGAACATTTTATATTCGGTGAACGTTTATTTAAAACTGTTGTTTAATTTAGGAAGATTTTATTAAAACTTTAAAATCATGTTTATAAAGTTTCTAGGCTAAAAATTGAATTTTTCAGACTTTCTAGAAGTTCGTTCGAAGTGTCGTTCGAACGAGTTTGTCATTCGAACTACATTGTCGTTCGAACGAGTTTGCCAACCAGTACCCCAAAGGGCCACTGGAATGTCGTTCGAAGTGTCGTTTGAACGAACATGATGTTCGAACGAGATTTCCAATGAGATTTCTCACGAGTTCACACTGGAACTTCGTTAGAAGCCTCATTCGAACGAGACTTCGTTTGAACGAAAATGTCGTTCGAACGAGATTTGGCGAGAACGGGTATTTAGCAATTTTGAGCTATTTTTCCCAAGTTTTCCACTACTTTACCCCACTAATTTTTGACAGAATATCCATGTGCGGGAACCAACCTTTTTTTTTTTAACTTTTTCACTTCCTACAACCTCTAAGAGAGTGTTTTGAGAGAGAAATTAAAAAGGGAAAAACTTTATTTTTTTTACTGTTTAATTCTTCAAGAAAAATCTTTTAAACACTTGTTTACACCCAATTGTTGTTTAATCCAAGTTCCATATATATACACTTTGCTTGGAGTGTTTAGCACCTGTTTTTCATCTCTAGCGTTTGAAGAGACATTTGAGTTTGCTTCTACATCCCACAAAGAAGAAGATGTTTATGTTGATTTACCCACGTGGAGAAAGGCTCCTAGTTTGGGTGACGGTGACCATATAAAGTCTGATCGGAAGATTCCGAGATCGCGGTGGAGCTCCGTGGTTATTCGCTAGGCAGAGGTTGATAAAAGAAGACGCGTCGGGGCTTGAGAGGGATCTAGTCGAGTGTTTTAAGTCATCTTGCTTGTATTTGTAAATTCTTTACTTAGTGGATTTGAGGCTAGGGTCGTTCGAGGTTTTTTCTTAGTTGTGGGTTTTTCCTCGTACATCACAGCGTAGTGGTTTCATTGTTTATTTTATCTTGTGCGAACTCACCTAGAATGCATGCTTAGGTAATTCAAGATAAAATTTGGTTTTAATCACTACATGTTTAATTTGGTGCTAAATTAAATATTGGGTAATGTTTAGTTAATTTAATTCAAGTCATTTAATTTAAATTGATAAAATTGGTTTGGCCTAATTTGGTAAAATTGAGAAATATGACTTCGGTAAATTTTCTAGGACTTGGGTTAAATTAAATTGGTTTAAGTGAAACTTTAGTTGTGTGTGTGTTTAAGTTAATTTCACTTTATTTAAGTTTAATTTGAGAAAATTAAATTTTGTTAAGTTGTTTTTAATTTGAACCATCATCTTCGCTTCTGCATATCTAAAAAGGAAATTATCTT
The DNA here is from genome assembly GCA_949130495.1 of Sambucus nigra. Lineage (NCBI taxonomy): Eukaryota > Viridiplantae > Streptophyta > Magnoliopsida > Dipsacales > Adoxaceae > Sambucus > Sambucus nigra. Next base: position 204,135,832 of record OX422221.1, on the reverse strand, counting down.
CTTGAAGTATAAAAGAACTTATTTATTTAAAAGATTTGGGGGCCTCCTACTTTTCAAATTGGTATCTGAGCCAAAATGATAAATTATTTCATTAAGATCCTTTAAAATATTGTTGCTAAAATGGAATTTTCCCCATTCTTAAAATTTCCTATTTTCGATGGTTCTAATTACGCATACTGGAAAGCGCGAATGAAATTGGCACTTAAATCTATTAACGAAAGGGTTTGGTTATCTGTAGTTAACGGGTGGTCTCCATCAACTCATTTAGTAGATAATGAACGTGTTCCCAAACCGGCCGATAGATGGAGTGAGAATGAGTTTAAACTTTCAAACTTTAATTTGCGAGGTTTAAACGTGACACGACTCAGAATATGTCTCTAAAGTGTGTACTCTCTAGGCTCAAGTGCAAGCCTGTCGTTCAAGTAATAATCCGACAAGTCGGGTATCGATCCTCAGGGAAAAAGGACAACAAGAGTTGTGACGACGGAATGAGACTGAGGAATCCTAACGTTGACTCTAAAAAGAAAAGAAAAGATTGATTTGGATTTTGGGAATGATTAATCTAAATGCAATTATGTAATTATGAAAATGTGCAATTACACTAAATTACCTAAAGATGTGAATGAAAGATTGATTTGAACTTTTAAATGAGATGATGAAGAAAATAGGACGGGAATACAATCCCCCAACCCTAGTGTACTGCAGTTATAATATTAATCATAAATTTATTTAATTAATTTGACCCAGTCTTTAGTACTCCCAAGCATTATGTATACGAGGTTCAAGCCCGCGTCATACTTAATCAAAGGATGAGTAAATCAGTATCACGATAGTGACACTCGAATTATATTCTCAATCATCCCGGTTACCCAGGGGCAACCGAGATATTTAGATCTACAATTGTTGTGTCCCTACGCAATACGGTCACAATTAATTACTAAATTCAGAGGATTAACTTTATACGTGCAATGACCACATCAGGTTGGGTTCATGTATCCCGGCCTTAGAAAATCTAGCCTAACATGATGAAAGTGATGAAAACAGTGTTTAATATGCAAGTGTTCATGATTAATCTAAGGACAATTGATGGAATACTGTAGAATAGAATCACAAATAAGAAACAACTTACTAAAATTACCCAAGGAATAATCGCAGCAATAAATAAAATTGGTAATCACACAACTTTGAATAAACCTTCAATCCTTGAATAAAACTGGAAATTGTATCTACAACTAGGGTTTATGGAAGAATAAGAGAGATTAAACTAATCCCCTCCGTTCTTGCCTACCCTACAATGAAAATAATTTTGGTTTTTATACCCTAAATGAAATTACAAGAAGTTGAGTATAAATCGGAGTCTTTAGAGGAGAATCAGAAAACAAAATCTCGATGGGCGGACTGGTCCGGCCCTTAGGCGGATCAGTCTGCTTCTAAAGCGGATCGGTTCTTTTATTTTCCAGGCGGACCGGTCCGGGGGCGGATCGGTTCTTTTAATTTTTGCCTTCTTCGGTTTGCCTTCGGTTCGCAGTGCTCTGGCATTGTGTACATCGGTCCGGTCCGGGTCTTAGGCGGACCGGTCCGATGATTTGACTTTTCCTTCAAACTTTGACTGCCCATATCTTTTGCTCCGGGTATCCGATTGAGGTGTCGTTTCTTCCTAGGTGCTTGTGAGGATGATACCTTCAACTTCTCTTTAGGTACCTCATCCGGATTCTGGGTAGGAATGACTCTTTTTCCCTTTTGACTTTTCTTGTTGACTTTCTCTATTCTTCCGGTTTCCTTCTTCTATTTCTTGACATTAGATACCTGTAAAATCATAACGAAATACCAGAAACTCGGTGTACTTGTTAGGATAGTTCAATATCAAGATTATGAGATAATGTCAATCCAATTACATTGTTCGAGGTGATTAAAGTACCAAAATTAAGGGATAAATTAGGAAGAATTTATGCCTAATCAAACCCCCCTAACTTAGAACTTTGCGCGTCCTGAGCAATGTAAAAGAATTCTAGCAAGGCTCAACTCTTGAAAAACATTTTATTGGGATAAAATACCTCTTTCGCAGGCACGCGATTGCATTTAGCGTATGCAACAAGCCTTTAAATCCCTAGGTTACCCTAGTGGGACGAGTTGTTGTAATAACCCTCTCTTCTGATAGCCCATTTTATATTTATTTACTATGGGTAGTAATTAATGATAAAATGATAGATGTTGAGTAGATATTAATTTGTTATGTCAAGGTCAATATTTACTAAAATGTTGTATAGTTACCCCGTGAGTAGATAAAATGTTCATGTGGTGATTTTTAATGTCATAAGGATTTAAAATGATATTTTGGTTTATTATGAAACCGGAAGTAAAATGAGTTATAAAATTCCCAAATGATAATTTGGATAGTGTAGTTAGTCCCGGTAGGTGTGTGACAGTCAAAATAAGTGCCATATTGTATTTTGGCATTTCGGGCACTTTTGACTGGTTTTGGCTTAAATAGTGATATCGTGTATTATTTTTATCGCGCATTAGTTATTAGAGTTGGGAATTTTAGACTTATGGCCCGATTTAGTCTTGCTAAGACTTACTATTCCTTTATGCCCCAAATTGTTATCTTAGAGAGGAAGAGAGAGAGGAAGAAAGCTTTGGAGAAAGAGAGAGATTGAAGATTTGGAGTTTGTTTTTTCTTTCATCTTCATCAAATCTGATCTTCCTACCTTGAGGCAAGTAACCTACTTGCTCTTATATGATTTAAGTGGATTAAATTGCATGATTTGTTGTGGATTGTTATGAATAATTTTAGTTAGGGTTTTGTTAGATTAATTGGGTATTTAACCCTTAGAAGTTGATTAGGATGATATATGGTATTGAAGATGATAGCTACATACATTTAGGATGTGTAAGTTGAATTAATTGAGGTTGGTTTGGTTGGTTTTGGGGTTTGGTAGAAATTTGGAGTTCAAGACTCCATAGCCATTCTTGGCTATTCCGCAGGGGCGAATCGATTCGGCCCCTTGGGCAAATCGATTCGCATAGATGCAGAATCACAGGTCTTGTTATCCGAATCGATTCGGATTAAGACCGAATCAATTCGGCATTTGCAAAAACTAAATTTTGTTGTCCGAACCGATTCTCTTTCAGAGCGAATCGATTCGCTGGGGCGAATTGATTCGGCCCTTAGGGCGAATCGATTCGGTTCCAGTAGTTTTGGGGGTCTTTTCCTTTTGATTTTCCTCCTTATTCTTTAGAATTAGGACCTAGGAAACTTCTTTAGAGAAGTAAACTTAGAGTCCTAGAGTAGTTATGGAGTTCGGTCGTTACCCTGGACTAGAAATGGGTTCATCTGGGGTTTATTTCGGGGAGGTTTAAAGTAATGTTAAGGCATTACTTCTTTTATTCAAACTTTTAGAAGTTTGGAAGTAAAATGCCCAAACTTGGAGATTTATGGGTTTATCAAAATTTATATGAATTTGGGGAATTTCTAGGATCATAATGATCATGTGGACACCTAGCCTGGAATTGTAATTTGAGGAAATATAAATGATAATATTCGATGGGAATTAGGTTCGCATAAATGAACCCATAGGTGTTAAAGATGATAGGTTCAACTAGAATGAATCCCGTTGTTTAAATGATGCTAGGTTTAAATAAAAGGAACCAATCTCATGATTAATGGAAATGGAATTGATGATGAATATGATGATAAATGTAAATGTTAATTTACTGTTACACACCTCTCTAAATGAAATCATAAGGGAAGTTCGCTCGTGAGGTGAAGCCCCCTGGCTAATGAATGCAGGGTGGATATAGTCCTAGGCCATGGGAGAGCTTATTGTTATTTTTCTGCGATGGGTAGGAGATTCCGGGTGTGGTCTTGACTACCCCGCAGGCTCATGGCCGCTTCCCGACGTATTTCGATAGGTGCCCAGGTTGTCTTATGTTAGGCCCTGGAAGATGATGGTCATTTAGGGGCGCGCACAGTGGGGAAACCCGGACGGGCGGTCTTAGATATCGTTATATGTATATGAATATGACTATATTTTCATCAAGTTGGACTTGATGGTTGATGGTTGATAAACGCCACAAGGAGCGTATGATGAATGCCATAAAGAGCATAGATATGTGCCATGAAGAGCACGGGAATAACACATGTTCCATAAAGAGCACTTGATGTAAATGATATTCCTAATAAGAAATGGAAAGATAATATGGGAAGTTTTAATTAATGAATAGAAGTTATAACTCCTTGATTAAACCGAAAATGGTTTTATTCCTAATAAGGAATGTCAGAAGGAAATGGAAATTGTATTATTAAGAAAGGGTTTTAAATTAAAGTGCTTTACTTTCAATTCTTGTTGTAATTATAGATAGCATGTCATTCTATCATCCTTATCATTCATGTATAACTATTCATATCCATCATGTTTTTTCTTCTTTTGGTAATCATATAGAACCCGGACCTGACCGGTTTACTTTCCTTGTTGTATATATATTATTGTATCCTCTCAGGTGCTCCACCGCAAGGACGCCCGACTTGACTTTCCCTAGTCTCCTTCACTCTCGACGAGCTGTAAGATTTTGCAGGTTATTACAGGATGTTGTATTAGACGCTTTTATTCTTGTTATTCTAGATATGATCGGGTCTTTTCACTCGGGCGTGTGGCCCAAACATTTGTATTTGATTAATGAATGTATTATGTAAGATATTTAAATTGTTGTACGTCGTTATGTGTAGCTGTGGACCGACAGCTTATTCAGTCCATTTGTGTACATTCGTCTTAGTTGTGTTATATAATCTTTTGGAACTCCACTTGCTTGTCAGATTGGGTTGCTTAGTTTAAATTTTCATAACCGCATTTTTTTAAAATTTTACACTTTTTGGCAACCCGTTTTCTGATTTATTGGGTGGTTTTCCCGTATACTCAGTTTATATTTGTGATGCTGAGAATGATATCCATCCATGATTCCTGTTATGTTTGAGTATCGGGCTAGCCACCCCTTATCTCGGATTGCGGGTTGTCACAGATGGTATCAGAGCATCAGGTTCTAGAGTACTAGGATCTGTGTGGACTTTTCTCGTTCTACCGTAGCGTTCTTTGATTTAGGGCCCTATGTTAGGACTTCTTGTTGTTGATGTTTGCGATCTTCTGCAAGATAAATTGTTTTAACTAGTATTCTAATACTATTGTTCTTCCATCTCAGATGCCGCCTAAGAGAGGTCGCCCAGCGAGACGTATTAAGGTTGTAGAGAAGGAAGTAGGTCCTCCACCGCCACTACAAGGGACTATTAATGTTGCGGATGTAGCAAGCATAGTGGCTGGAGCGATTAATGCCGCCATGACCGTAATGATCCAACAATTGCCATGGGCTCCAGGTGTTCAAGCTCCTACGGGACTTACTCCATGGGAAAGGGTTAGGGAGTCCTTTCTAAAGGGCAATCCCCCAGAATTCGAGGGAGGCACGGATGCGGTTAAAGCCAATCAATGGAAGAAAAACATGCAACGCCACCTTCGAATGATAGAATGCAGTGAGGATAAGAAACAAGTCCTTACCACCTTTAAGCTTGTCGGATCTGCGTTACACTGGTGGGAGACGATGACCACCCCAGAGCAAAGAGGCACCATGTCAATCACTGAGTTCTGGGCCTTATTTGATCTTAAGTATTTTCCTCCCGCGGTTCAGAGGGAGATGAAGAGGAAGTTACAAGATGTAGTGCAAAGGGAGAGGTCTATAGCGGAGTATGAAGAGGAGTTCACCCGGTTGGCGAGTTTTGTACCGGATGAGGTGACTCCGGAAGAGAGGAAGATCTCGAAGTTTATGGGAGGTCTGAACTGGAGAATCCGAAAACATTTATTGGGTAACCCAGCTTTTTAGACTTTTGGTGAGGTTATGAATGCAGCCTTACTCCATTGCCAGGAGCATCGACTATATATGCAGGGTAGCAAGAAAGCTACTGAGATGAGGCAAGTAGGGAAGCTTGGAGAGTTTATTGCGAGTGGAAATAATAGGCACGGACAAGATGCTTTGCATCAGGCAGATCGGGGTGGCCCTGGAGGTAGGGGTCATCTGGACCGAGGCATTTCCCAGTTCAAGAATATCAGAGGTCGAGGTCGGGAGGACATGAAGGGACGGTGCTTCCAATGTGGGGAGGCAGGTCATTACAAGAAAGAGTGTCCTCAGATGATTAAGGGTCAGTTTTCTAGGGCTCCGCAACAGCCATATGTTCAGTTTCCACCTCCGGTACCTATTATGGTTGTTCCTCCGCAGCAGGGGCAACTATAGTATGGACATGTTTGTCATGATCAGGAGGCTATGCTTCCTCCAGCCCTGCCGACACCGCCCGTTATTGAGGGTAAGTTTTTACTTAGAGATACGTGAGTTATATGTTATTCGATGCGGTTGTTACATGCTCAACTGTTTTATGAACTCTTCTCAGACTACGGATTTAATAATATCTTCTGAGAGCATTTTTCATTAGTATCGAGTTCTATGGGTAATGGTTCGCTCATTTCTTTTGTTTGTATGTATGTAGGAATTTCTCTTATTAAATTGTGCTTGAGGCCGACTTACTCGTCCTAAACATGGTCGAGTATGATGTGATATTGGCATGTGATTGCTATGCCTTATCTCCACGACCAACAAGTTGAGTGGTAGCGTATAGGAGGGGTTCCTTGTTTGGATTTCGCTTTGCGAGACACTCTGCCGCATGAACACTTAACGATGTTGTGAGTGAAGATATGCTATTCCTCCCTTTTATTTTATTTTGGTTTATTAAATTATTGTCGGAAGTGGGATTGGAAAGTTTAGCCGAGAATCACGTAGAAGGGTGATTGATGGCTATTAAAGTGAGACATAGAAGCGCTGCATGTAGTTTTCTCCTCTGATCGATGTGAGGGAGACCGAGGTACGAAGTCGAATTGATACCTCGGTTTATGCCTTGATAAGAAGGCTATTTGATGAGATGTATATATGTTATAGGGCATATAACTCTAGGGTTTCACGAAGGGTGAGCGTTGGGTTGTTAATTTTTATTTAATTGATAGTGTATAGCTGTAGAATCTTTTCGGTCCCGAACATGTGTCTTAGACCTGTACCCCTCGATGACTGACAACGCGAGGTAGTAGTGTAATGGGAGGGTTCCTTGTTTGGATTTCGCTTCGGCGAGACATCCCACGCACGAAACTGAGCAAATGTCGGAAGTTGAGGAAGGTCATGGGCGCTAGGGATATACTTAGCAATAGGTGTACGACTTAGATAGGGTATAGGTAGATAGACTTTAGGATTGTTTGGACGTAGGGTCTTTAAGTATGTGACGTAAGTTTAGGAAGGTTGTTGGGAGTCGACCATGACTATGTCATGCGTAACCTCTAGAAAGGGATTGGTTCCATGTTATGAGAAGTGGGAGGATTTTGAGAAGTTGGTAGTTGAGGCCGAAGCAGATGAGGCCTCTCATAGTAGAGTGTTACAAAGGTAACGAAGGGGTGAATTGATTCGCACCCTTGAGCCAGGTGGTTATGCTCGAAGGTAGATTCCATTAGCAAGTCTCTGCCATGATGGGGAGTGATAATACTGGAGTATCGATTTATTGTTGATGCGCCTCACAAGTTTAAACTTGTAAGGAGTATTATACCCTATTTAAGTTGAAGTCCATCTTGGGGGTGATCGCTGTATAGGAAGAGAGATGCTACTTCCTGGGCAGAATTTAGTCTTTCGTGCGAACAACATTTCATTGCAAGATGTCGCAGGAGGAAACAAGGGCGGTTAAAACCATAAATAAGCTGCTGATTTAGGAAACAGAACTCTGCTCTTTTGACATTGAGGGTGGGGTGCGTTCCCGTAAGAGAATTTTGTCCCGAACAAAAGGGACTTAAGTACAGCAGATATGGAGAAATCACGCGGTTCTAACATTTCGATTCATCAAGATAATGACGAAATGTGCTAAGTTGTACGTCGCTAGTATTATTGGATGGGCATAGCAAGGTTGTTGTACTGCGTGGGGTGCCCTTGATTATAGTCCTAACTAGAATAAGACTTACGTTTCTCATTCTTGGCAAGTTTTCAAGAAGTCATGGGAAGCGAATTATGGTTAATCACATCTTGTCATTTTTCCAGATGGCCAGACCAATAGAATAAGCCATATGTTAGGGCATATACTCCTTATATGCATGCTTAACTTTAAGAGTAGTCGGGGACAATGCTTTCCGCTCGTTGAATTCTCTTATAAGAATTGGTGTCGATTCACTATTAGGACGGCGCTGTAGAAGAAGCCTTGTATGGTAGGCTTTTTGGATCTCCCACTTGTTGGTTAGAAGTGAGAGATGATGAGTCTCTCGTATAACCAAGATCGACGAAAGAGCTCAGTCAATCCGAGAAGAAGGCATCTGGAGTTTGAGGTCATTAGACCAAGTGTTGTGGTGAGTATCGCCTGTGAAGGGCATTATGCGTTTCGAGGAGAAAAAGGAAAACTTGCACCGCATGATGTTGTACCTTTCCTAGAAATGTTGCGGTGGGTCCGGTAACCTATTAGCTCACTTTATCGAAACATTTTGTGGCAAGTTCATAATTTGTTCCTTGTCTCTCATGCAAGGGAGTACGAGAGATATGACGGTGCCTCTAGGCAGATTCCTTTCGAAGTAGATGCAATTGACGGTTCTTATTAGATGTAGTCGGTTGCTATCTTAGAGCGTAGGGTTACGTTTGGGATCGCTGGTAGTACCTTGGGGGATGAGTTCTATATAGTCAGCGTAGTGTCGAGAAATCGACGTAGGGTCGCGAGGATGACTTGCGGGAATAGTATTCGCACTTCTTCTTGCGAGGTCTACCTGAATTTTGGGGGCAAAATTCCCTCTTAAGGGGGGGAGTATGTAATAACCCTCTCTTCTGATAGCCCATTTTATATTTATTTACTATGGGTAGTAATTAATGATAAAATGATAGATGTTGAGTAGATATTAATTTGTTATGTCAAGGTCAATATTTACTAAAATGTTGTATAGTTACCCCGTGAGTAGATAAAATGTTCATGTGGTGATTTTTAATGTCATAAGGATTTAAAATGATATTTTGGTTTAATATGAAACAGGAAGTAAAATGAGTTATAAAATTCCCAAATGATAATTTGGATAGTGTAGTTAGTCCCGGTAGGTGTGTGACAGTCAAAATAAGTGCCATATTGTATTTTGGCATTTCGGCCACTTTTGACTGGTTTTGGCTTAAATAGTGATATCGCGTATTATTTTTATCGCGCATTAGTTATTAGAGTTGGGCATTTTAGACTTATGGCCCGATTTAGTCTTGCTAAGACTTACTATTCCTTTATGCCCCAAATTGTTATCTTAGAGAGGAAGAGAGAGAGGAAGAAAGCTTTGGAGAAAGAGAGAGATTGAAGATTTGGAGTTTGTTCTTGCTTTCATCTTCATCAAATCTGATCTTCCTACCTTGAGGCAAGTAACCTACTTTCTCTTATATGATTTAAGTGGATTAAATTGCATGATTTGTTGTGGATTGTTATGAATAATTTTAGTTAGGGTTTTGTTAGATTAATTGGGTATTTAACCCTTAGAAGTTGATTGGGATGATATATGGTATTGAAGATGATAGCTACATACATTTAGGATGTGTAAGTTGAATTAATTGAGGTTGGTTTGGTTGGTTTTGGGGTTTGGTAGAAATTTGGAGTTCAAGACTCCATAGCCATTCTTGGCTATTCCGCAGGGGCGAATCGATTCGGCCCCTTGGGCGAATCGATTCGCATAGATGTAGAATCCCAGGTCTTGTTATCCGAATCGATTCGGATTAAGACCGAATCGATTCGGAATTTGCAGAAACTAAATTTTGTTGTCCGAACCGATTCGCTTTCAGAGCGAATCAATTCGTTGGGGCGAATCGATTCGGCCCTTAGGGCGAATCGATTCGGTTCCAGCAGTTTTGGGGGTCTTTTCCTTTTGATTTTCCTCCTTATTCTTTAGGATTAGGACCTAGGAAACTTCTTTAGAGAAGTAAACTTAGAGTCCTAGAGTAGTTATGGAGTTCGGTCGTTACCCTGGACTAGAAATGGGTTCATCTGGGGTTTATTTCGGGGAGGTTTAAAGTAATGTTAAGGCATTACTTCTTTTATTCAAACTTTTAGAAGTTTGGAAGTAAAATGCCCAAACTTGGAGATTTATGGGTTTATCAAAATTTATATGAATTTGGGGAATTTCTAGGATCATAATGATCATGTGGAGACCTAGCCTGGAATTGTAATTTGAGGAAATATAAATGATAATATTCGATGGGAATTAGGTTCGCATAAATGAACCCATAGGTGTTAAAGATGATAGGTTCAACTAGAATGAATCCCGTTGTTTAAATGATGCTAGGTTTAAATAAAAGGAACCAATCTCATGATTAATGGAAATGGAATTGATGATGAATATGATGATAAATGTAAATGTTAATTTACTGTTACACACCTCTCTAAATGACATCATAAGGGAAGTTCGCTCGTGAGGTGAAGCCCCCTGGCTAATGAATGCAGGGTGGATATAATCCTAGGCCATGGGAGCGCTTATTGTTATTTTTCTGCGATGGGTAGGAGATTCCGGGTGTGGTCTTGACTACCCCCAGGCTCATGGCCGCTTCCCGACGTATTTCGATAGGTTCCCAGGTTGTCTTATGTTAGGCCCTGGAAGATGATGGTCATTTAGGGGCGCGCACAGTGGGGAAACCCGGACGGGCGGTCTTAGATATCGTTATATGTATATGAATATGACTATATTTTCATCAAGTTGGACTTGATGGTTGATAAACGCCACAAGGAGCGTATGATGAATGCCATAAAGAGCATAGATATGTGCCATGAAGAGCACGGGAATAACACATGTGCCATAAAGAGCACTTGATGTAAATGATATTCCTAATAAGAAATGGAAAGATAATATGGGAAGTTTTAATTAATGAATAGAAGTTATAACTCCTTGATTAAACCGAAAATGGTTTTATTCCTAATAAGGAATGTCAGAAGGAAATGGAAATTGTATTATTAAGAAAGGGTTTTAAATTAAAGTGCTTTACTTTCAATTCTTGTTGTAATTATAGATAGCATGTCATTCTATCATCCTTATCATTCATGCATAACTATTCATATCCATCATGTTTTTTTTCTTCTGGTAATCATATAGAACCCGGCCCTGACCGGTTTACTTTCCTTGTTGTATATATATTATTGTATCCGCTCAGGGGCTCCACCGCAAGGACGCCCGACTTGACTTTCCCTAGTCTCCTTCACTCTCGACGAGCTGTAAGATTTTGCAGGTTATTACAGGATGTTGTATTAGACGCTTTCATTCTTGTTATTCTAGATATGATCGGGTCTTTTCACTCGGGCGTGTGGCCCAAACATTTGTATTTGATTAATGAATGTATTATGTAAGATATTTAAATTGTTGTACGTCGTTATGTGTAGCTGTGGACCGACAGCTTATTCGGTCCATTTGTGTACATTCGTATTAGTTGTATTATATAATCTTTTGGAACTCCACTTGCTTGTCAGATTGGGTTGCTTAGTTTAAATTTTCATAACCGCATTTTTTTAAAAATTTTACACTTTTTGGCAACCCGTTTTCTGATTTATTGGGTGATTTTCCCGTATACTCAGTTTATATTTGTGATGCTGAGAATGATATCCATCCATGATTCCTGTTATGTTTGAGTATCGGGCTGGCCACCCCTTATCTCGGATTGCGGGTTGTCACAGTTGTGTCTCGTGAGGGTTTGCAGAGAATATACCCACAAAATTCGACTCAAGGAACTTCAAAATAACCAAAAATTGTATAATTCAAACTCTTCCAGAAAATAGTCATCATTAAGTCATGTTTATAAGTCTCAAACTGTAGTGCGTGTGTGTGAAGCCAGAAATATAACCGCCAATTTCCACCGATTAATCATTACGTTACTTATCCGAAAATTAGTTTTGATTTCAAATTCTCACGGGAAGCTCTCTCAAACGAACCACTTGGAATATGGCTTTTCTCTCGGTATGCGTGATATAAAGAGTAAATATAATGGACGCAAAATCACGCATACATTTAGAAAGACGGAAATTTCATGGTGAAAGGATCTCATCAACGGATTACGGTTTTAAAAATGGGAATATTGCCTCTTATTCGCGCACTTAATCTCTTTTATTATCTTTTGATGTATTAGCTCTCTACGCGGTAACCAATTCTACACTTTAGACTCGGTTAGGACTTTTTCGGGGTTTAAGGTGTATTGGGTAAAATGAAAATGGTAGGGAAGGTTGGAATTGGAAAAGTTATTTATGATGTTCGTTGGTGCTTTTTCTGGGCTATTGCTCATTTTTTTCTTCTTTTTCTCTATTTTTTTTGTTTTTCACTTCTTTACTTTTCTCACTATTTTTGTTGAGCACATTTATTTATTTTTTTCTTGCCCCTTTTTTATGCACTCTTCGGACTCAAATTCTGGGATTTTTCAACTTTCACAATTCCGGCTATTTTGGGTTTTTCGGGTTGTCCAACGAAAGGAAAAATTATTCGGCTCAATTTGGGTTGCAAAGGGTAATTTTTCGCTACTTTTTCTGGCCAATATTTTTGGGTGACAAACGAGGGCCTACTTCATTGTCCAAAATGCCAATTGCGTTACCATATGCGTTTCGAGGTGAATTTAATTTAAAGACTAATTTGGCACGTTTTTCAAGGCAATATTGCACACATTTTTTCAAAACCGATCAAAATGAAAGAATTAAGATCCTTGACAACTTATTAAGCGCTGAAAAGAACTTTGAGTTAACAATTAACTCGGATTGATTTAAAATCTCGCAAAACGTGATAGGCTCGAATCTCACCGGGTTTGTTAATCTCCACATTTATTCGTTAAGTCGTCAATTTTTTTGCACAATTTCCATCTTTGGTCAATTTCGGCTTTGTGTATGTTGACTTTTTACACTTTGAGACTCCAATTTGACTTTTAATGATATTTTTGAAAAATTTGAATTCCAATTTTTATTTATTTTGAACAAAAATATTTTTGGATTTTTCAAAATTTTATGATTTTTTTGGAAATTTTTGGGCATTTTTGAAAATTTGTGAAGTTTTAGAAATATGCACTTGTGACCCCCCCTAACTTAGACTTTTGCATTGTCCTCAAGCAAAAAGGACTAAAATCTAAATAAGGCAAAATAATAAGTGCAATAATTAAAACAAACAAATATAGAAAAATGCAACTTTTTATATCATAAGACTGTGGTACAAACATGAATAAAGCATATGTAGGATATGAGAAGGAATACATCAAAACAGTCCATAATCAACAAAACATCACGGGGGAGGGAAATGGGATGAGCTGGGCGCGTCGGGGCCATAGGGGTCATGAAAATGTGATGGTAGTGGCTCATTAGGGTCCCCTAGGCGGCGGTAGATATCCGCTTGCCTTCGAGCCGCCCGATTCTGATCTCGTTGGTAGTCGATCACAAAGTTCTCGAATCGGTTCTCAAAGGTCTCGAATCGGTTCTCAAGGATGGACAACCGGGTCGAGATATCGGTACCCGCCCACTCAAAGTCCGGGTCGTCCTCCTCGTTCGCCGACTCGTCGTCGGCACCGACGTCACCCATCTCAACATCCGCTTCGGCGGCCTCATCCCCCGCGCTTTCTTCCGAGGCAGCCTCTTCCTCGCTATCATGACCCTGCCGTTCCCGGATTATGGCTAGCTGTTTGGCACTCTTAGTGTGAGTGCCCTGTCCAAAGGGACCGGGAATCCGGGTGCGGTCGGCAGGGGCCTCAATGCCGGCGTCTTGGAGGATAGACGTGATCAAACGGGCATAGGGCAAAGGGGCGGTACCCTTCTCATCCAAAGAAGCGGCGATGATGTCGGCATACAATGTACGGGCCAAATGGATGGAGGTTTGGGGATCGAAGAGATGGTAGGTCAAGGTGGCTTGCCGAGGCCTCATGGCGGAATCGTTGGACGTTTGAAGAATGTTGGCGCATACGATTTGGAAAGTGAGGCGCGCCTTTTCATTGAGTTGTCCAACAGCGACGGTTTGGCCCGCCCAAGCCACGTTTGGAGCAATGCGCTCCATGATGACGTCCTTAGTGACCGGAGGAACGTTCCGTGGATATGTGAAGTCTTGGGGGTCCGGAACACCAAAGGTGGCCAATTTGGTCGTGAGGATGGCTAAAGAAAAAGGAACGACCATCCCATCGACGTAAGCTTGGGCCTCATATTGGTCTGTCCTTACGAGTGTGCCATAGAATAACTGGACCTCGGAAGCCCACACGGCGTCATGGGGTTCGTTGAGGAAACGACACCACCCCCGGGCCATGAATAGGGCTGTGACAGAATTGGGCAGCGCGTTCCATTGAACCGCGCGCTCCATATGGAGTTTTTGGCTTGTCCCGAAGAAGTTGGTGCACCATCGCTCCTCTTGGTGGGAGCGGAACTCGTTGCTCCCTGAGTGTAGGATGTCGGTGGATGCGTATTTGGTGGGGGCAGCACGGGGGGCCATGGAGACAGAGAGGATGGAACTCACAAAAATCTGGAGAGGGAGAGGAGAGAAATTTTGTTTGAGGTGTGAAGAGAAGAGGAGGGGTAGGGTTGAATTTATAGTGGAGGGAAAGGATTTGGAGGGAAAAGGTGGTTGGAGGGAAATGTATTTGGAGGGAAAGGGTGTATGGGGATGTGGGAAACCGAATGGGAGGGAAGGATGGTAATTGGGGGGAAGGGGGGGGGGGTGAATGGGAGGAAGGGATTCAACGAATCTGCAGAAGGTGGACCGGTCCGGTACAGGGGCGGACCGGTCCGGGTCTTTAATTTCCAGAAAATTCGACAGGCGGACCGGTCCGGCTTAAAATTAAAGGAACTGGTCCGATGGCGGATCGGTCCGGCCTTAAATTAAAGGAACCGGTCTGGCTTGGGGATTTTAGGCTGGAATTTCCCCGAAACTGGATTTCAACCTCTCTTCCTCGAAATATTGCACTTTTAAAACGCGCTCCTCACCAAATATAGACTAAGGACCTCTCAATATTATCGATCACCCGAATTGACCCAATTCCCGAACATGCACATGCTAAACCCGAATGTACCAAAATCCTAACGACACTCACTAACGCACACGACACACACGACTCTCACCCCATACGCGTCGGGGGTGTGACGACCTAACTGAAACCGTTCACTCTACCCCGTAAATGGGGTCCGACAACCAAACGGTGTCGACTTCCTCACCACACGCCTCAAGATATGGCTTTAGGCGTTGTCCATTCACTTTGAATGTATTTCCCCCTTTTAAATCTTCTACTTCGACAGCTCCGTGGGGGAAAACATTCTTGACAACAAACGGGCCAGACCATCGCGACCGCAACTTGCCCGGAAAGAGATGGAGCCGAGAGTTATAGAGAAGAACTTTTTGCCCGGGAAGAAACTCTTTGCGTCGAATGATGCTATCGTGAGCGAGTTTCATCCTTTCTTTGGCAATTTTGGCATTCTCATACGCATCATTGCGTATCTCCTCTAACTCATTTACTTGAAGCTTGCGAGCTTCACCGGCTTTATCCATGGCATAATTGAGCTCCTTAATTTCCCAATACGCTTTGTGTTCTAACTCCACGGGGAGATGGCAAGGTTTGCCATACACGAAGCGGAAAGGGGACATGCTAAGCTGATTTTTGTATGCGGTGCGATAGGCCCATAGCGAATCGTTCAGTCTAATTGACTAATCTTTTCGGTTAGGATTGACGGTCTTCTCGAGAATGTTCTTGATCTCACGATTCGCTAGTTCGGCCTGCCCATTTGTTTGTGGGTGATACGTCGTTCCAACCTTGTGAACGACGCCATACTTTCTCATAAGCTTCCCGAATGGCCAATTGCAAAAGTGCTTGCCATTATCACTAACTATCGCTTTCGGAGCACCGAAGCGGGAAAGTATGTGTTCTTGTAGGAACTTTATCACCACCTTGTTGTCATTTGTTTTGGGAGCTATCGCTTCTACCCATTTAGAAACATAATCTACCGCAACAAGGATGTATAGGAAACCAAAGGAAGGGGGATCATGTCTCGTCGAGTAATGGCTCCCATCCGTTGGCACCTATTGCAAGATTTGCAAGCATTGTTCACATCCCGGAATAATGTGGGCCAATATAGACCGCATTGCAGAATTTTAGCGGCCGTCTTTTTCGTGGAAAAGTGGCCTCCACACGCTTCCGAATGACAAAACTGGATGACTTTCGGGATCTCGTCATCCGGTACGCATCGTCGGATGATTTGGTCGGCGCAATATTTAAACAAGAATGGATCATCGTAGAAGAACATGCGCGACCAAGTAAGAAACCTCTTCTTATCTTGCGGTGTCCAGTCGGGAGGGACGGCTCCCGTGACAAGGTAGTTTACTATATCCGCAAACCAAGGTAAAGAAGAGGTAGCAAAAAGTTGCTCATCCGGAAAGTATTCATCTATGGGAATGGGATCATTAGGTACGTCGGACGAAAGCCGAGACAAATGGTCGACAATGACGTTTTCTACTCCTTTCTTATCCTTGATAGAGAGATTGAACTCTTGTAGGAGTAGGATCCACCTTATGAGGCGCGGATTGGCGTCTTTCTTCGCAAGTAGATACTTTAAAGCCGCGTGGTCGGTGAAGACAATTATAGGAGAACCAATGAGATACGATCTGAACTTATCAAGGGCAAAGACTACTGCTAGCAACTCCTTCTCCGTGGTAGAGTAGTTGAGTTGAGGTCCGATAAGGGTCCGGCTAGCGTAGTAGATGACATGAGCTTGTTTATCTTGACGTTGGCCCAAAACGGCCCCAATCGCGTAATTGCTTGCATCACACATAAGTTCGAATGGTAGGGACCAATCCAGAACTTGCATGATGGGAGCGGACACGAGCATGTTCTTTAATTTGTCAAAGGAGCTTTGGCATGCCTCGGTCCACTCAAACGGGTTGTCCTTCATGAGAAGGTTGCTTAAGGGTCTAGCGATAGCACTAAAATCCTTAATGAACCTTCGATAAAACCCGGCGTGACCCAAGAATGAGCGCACGTCTTTAAGCGATCTCGGTGGGGGAAGGTCAACTATGACATCTATCTTAGCCCTATCAACCTCTATGCCTTTAGATGATACTATGTTGACGAGAACTATTCCTTCAGTGACCATGAAATGGCATTTCTCCCAATTCAGCACTAAGTTCTTCTCCACACACCGAGAAAGTACTTGTTCCAATTTTTCTAGACAAAGATCGAAAGAGGTGCCAAAAATGCTGAAATCGTCCATGAACACCTCAAGTCCTCTTTCGACCATGTCAGTAAATAAGCTCAACATGCACCTTTGAAAGGTCGCGGGTGCATTACACAAGCCGAATGGCATACGTTTGTAGGCAAACGTACCAAAAGGACAAGTGAAAGTCGTCTTCTCTTGGTCAAGTACATCTACCTCAATCTGGTTATATCCGGAATAACCATCAAAGAAGCAATAATAAGGGTGGCCCGCAACTCTCTCAAGCATTTGATCAATGAATGGCAAGGGGAAATGATCTTTTCTTGTTCTCGCATTGAGTTTTCGGTAATCAATGCAAACACGCCAACCGGTGGTGGTGCGTTGGGGAACAAGCTCTCCCTTAGCATTCTCAATCACAGTCATACCCGACTTCTTCGGGATGACTTGAATAGGGCTCACCCATTTGCTATCCGAGATTGGGTAGATAATCCCGACATCCAATAGTTTAATGATCTCGGTTCTCACAACTTCTTTCATGTTGGGGTTCAGTCTTCTTTGCATTTCTCTAGAGGGCTTGACATCCTCTTCGAGGTGAATCTTGTGGGTGCAAATCAGAGGACTTATCCCCTTCAAATCAGCTATACACCAACCAAAAGCACTTAGGTGCTTCCTCAAAATTTTTAACAACTTACCCTCCTGCTCGTCATCTAGGCTAGAGGAGATAACAACAGGAAATGTCTCATCCTCTCCTAAGTATGCATATTTGATATGGGAGGGGAGTTTCTTTAATTCAAGAGTTGGAAACTTTTCATCGGAGGGAACAACGCGTGTATCCCGTGGTGGTAACTCCTCGAATTTAGAAACCCAATTCACATCTCTCGCGTCCTCGTCCGACGCTCTCTCATCGAGTAACTCTCTTAACTCCCCAATCTCCCTCTCGTACTCAGTATACGTCCCCTCACTCTCATTGCTCGAAACCAGACAGGATCCTAAGGCATCGCCACAAAAATTCTCCTCAAAGTACTCCTCTACTATCTCATCTATGAGACTCACCGCGTGAATATCATCTTCCTCTCCCGTATGTTGGGCTATGTTGTAGATGTTGGTCTCTAATGTCATATTCCCAAAAGTGAGCTGCATTCGCCCATTCCTTGTTTTAATAATAGCATTAGCTGTCGCTAAAAATGGGCGCCCGAGAATGATGGGAACATGATTGGTCGAGATTAATGAAGGCTCCGTGTCCCAAATGACAAAGTCTACCGGGAAGTAGAAAATGTCAACTTGAACGATCACGTCCTCTACTACACCTCGTGGGACCTTCACAGTTCGATCCGCTAATTGGAGAGTCATTCTTGTGGGCTTGAGGTCGCCCAAATCAAGTTGCTGATAGATGGAGTAAGGGAGGATATTGACACTTGCTCCCAAGTCAAGTAAGGCTTTTTCAATTTTGTTCTCTCCAATGATGCAGGAAATGGTGGGTGCACCGGGATCTTTGAATTTAGGAGGAAGCTCATTGAGTAAGATGGAGCTCACGTTTTGTGCTAGGAAGACATTCTTCTTTACTTTCATCTTCCTTTTTACCGTCAACAAATATTTGATGACTTTTGCATAAGCTGGAATTTGTTTGATGGCATCGAGGAATGGTAAATTCAGCTTTACCCGCTTTAGTATTTCTAGCCCGTCATCACGTGGGTTTCCTTTCTAGGAAGGAATCAACCTTTGAGGAAACGGTGCCGCGGAGGGTGGTTTCACTACTACCTCGGGCTCACTAGTGTCATCTTTATCACTCTCATTTGAGGGGACATCTTCGGCCTCTTTCGTGCCGGGCGAAATCACCTTGTCTTTGGTTGTGTCGTGTGGGGGAGGTGATAAATCAACGACTCTCCCACTACGAAGAGTGGTCACAGCTTGACATTGCTCCTGATGATCAGTAGAAGTGGAGCTAACACTAGTTTGACCTTGGGGAGGTCTTTGGCCCTGGGCAGGAAACTTGCCCTTCTCTTGAACGCTCAACGAGGATTGAATTTTGGACAGGTTCGCATTTATGTCGCCAATTAGACGATCATATTTGGCATTGTTTGCGTTCTAGCTAGTGATGAATTGATTCATCGTATCCTCGAGAGTTCTCCGCTGTGGCGGGATATAATTTCCGTGAGGTGGTGGTGCTTGCACATGTCCTTGCATGTGTGGAGCTTGTTGAAATTTTTGTGGACGAGGAGGGGCAACATGCGAAGGAGGGTTCATTGCGGCATGTTGTTGCCCGTAGTTAAATCCGGGATGATTTTTCCACGAAGGGTTGTATGAATTCCCGTGCGGGGCACCGAAATTACCCTTAAAGCCTCCTATACCACTAACTTGCTCCTGCAACATTACTTTGCAGGCGGGTATCGTCGGGCATTCCTCAGTTGAATGTCCCACCTCACAAATTGCACAAACCTTTTCGACGGGATTCTTGATAGATCCAACTACCTCGCATAAATCTCGAAATCCTTTCTCAAGGGTGTCCAACCGACAGTCCGACATAGAGGTCTTATCTACATGGTATAGGCCGGACGCCGTAGGAGTGGTGGTCGCTTGACGATTTTGATTCTGAGCATTAGGATCAAAAATATCCCAAGATTGGGTAGTCTCGGCGACATACCTCAGGTGAAGCTCAGCATCGTGGCAATTTAGCTCGATAAACGAACCACTACCCATGGTTTCAATGAGTTGCTTGGAGTTAAGGTTCAACCCATTATAGAGGAAGGAAATGATTTGAGCTGTATCAAATCCATGATGGGGGCACGAAGCAGTTAACTCATTGAAACGCTCATAACATCGATGGAATGGCTCATTATCCAATTGCCTGAACGATTGAATCTGAGCCTTTATGGAGATTGTTCGATGTGGTGGAAAGAACTTCTTGAGAAATCTGGATTGTAACTCGTTCCAAGATGGAATCGAGCTCGGAGGTGAAGACCATAGCCAGGTCTTAGCTTTATCTTTTAACGAGAATGGGAAGAGTTTGAGGCGAATCACCTCTTGTGTGCAAGTTTGATCGTTGAGAGTATCACACACGTCATCAAATTCCCTTATATGCAGGTATGCCTTTTCAGAATCCATACCGTGATAGTGTGGTCGCATCTGGATCATCCTATTTTTGAATCGGAACTGCCCGGCAACGGCGTCAAAAACTTGACACGACTCAGAATGTGTCTCTAAAGTGTGTACTCTCTAGGCTCAAGTGCAAGCCTGTCATTCAAGTAATAATCCGACAAGTCGGGTATCGATCCTCAGGGAAAAAGGACAACAAGAGTTGTGACGACGGAATAAGACCGAGGAATCCTAACGTTGACTCTAAAAAGAAAAGAAAAGATTGATTTGGATTTTGGGAATGGTTAATCTAAATGCAATTATGTAATTATGAAAATGTGCAATTACACTAAATTACCTAAAAATGTGAATGAAAGATTGATTTGAACTTTTAAATGAGATGATGAAGAAAATAGGACGGGAATACAATCCCCCAACCCTAGTGTACTGCAGTTATAATATTAATCGTAAATTTATCTAATTAATTTGACCCAGTCTTTAGTACTCCCAAGCATTACGTATACGAGGTTCAAGCCCGCGTCATACTTAATCAAAGGATGAGTAAATCAGTATCACGATAGTGACACTCGAATTATATTCTCAATCATCCCGGTTACCCAGGGGCAACCGAGATATTTAGATCTACAATTGTTGTGTCCCTACGCAATACGGTCACAATTGATTACTAAATTCAGAGGATTAACTTTATACGTGCAATGACCACATCAGGTTGGGTTCATGTATCCCGGCCTTAGAAAATCTAGCCTAACATGATGAAAGTGATGAAAACAGTGTTTAATATGCAAGTGTTCATGATTAATCTAAGGACAATTGATGGAATACTGTAGAATAGAATCACAAAGAAGAAACAACTTACTAAAATTACCCAAGGAATAATCGCAGCAATAAATAAAATTGGTAATCACACAACTTTGAATAAACCTTCAATCCTTGAATAAAACTGGAAATTGTATCTACAACTAGGGTTTATGGAAGAATAAGAGAGATTAAACTAATCCCCTCCGTTCTTGCCTACCCTACAATGAAAATAATTCGGGTTTTTATACCCTAAATGAAATTACAAGAAGTTGAGTCTAAATCGGAGTCTTTAGAGGAGAATCAGAAAACAAAATCTCGATGGGCGAACCGGTCCGGCCCTTAGGCGGATCGGTCTGCTTCTAAAGCGGATCGGTTCTTTTATTTTCCAGACGAACCGGTCCTGTGGTGGATCGGTTCTTTTAATTTTTGCCTTCTTCGGTTTGCCTTCGGTTCGCAGTGCTCTGGCATTGTGTACATCGGTCCGGTCCGGGTCTTAGGCGGACCGGTCCGATGATTTGACTTTTCCTTCAAACTTTGACTGCCTGTATCTTTTGATCCGGGTATCCGATTGAGGTGCCATTTCTTCCTAGGTGCTTGTGAGTATGATACCTTCAACTTCTCTTTAGGTACCTCATCCGGATTCTGGGTAGGAATGACTCTTTTTCCCTTTTGACTTTTCTTGTTGACTTTCTCTATTCTTCCGGTTTCCTTCTTCCATTTCTTGATATTAGATACCTGTAAAATCATAACGAAATACCAGAAACTCGGTGTACTTGTTAGGATAGTTCAATAGCAAGATTATGAGATAAAGTCAATCCAATTACGTTGTTCGAGGTGATTAAAGTACCGAAATTAAGGGATAAATTAGGAAGAATTTATGCCTAATCAAAACGCCTTGTCTAGCGATGTCACACCGGATGAATTTCGTCGCATTATGACGTGTGAGACCGCTAAAGAAGCGTGGGATATTTTACAACTCACTCATGAAGGTACAAGTGTCGTAAAAGCTTCAGAACTCCAAAACCTCACCACTCAATTTGAAACTATCAAAATGAACTAAAAAGAAACTTTTGATGAATTTTATACTAGACTTTATGATATTGTTAATTCATCTTTTAACTTGGTAGAGAAGATAACCGACAACCGGGTAGTGAAGAAAATTTTAAGGTCCCTTCTCGATAGATTTATTCCAAAAGTGACCGTGTTAAATTCTTTACCATCTTTAGCCTCTATGAAATTAGAGCTCGTAGATGATTTACAAACATATGAACTGAACATGTTTCCCTCTAAAACCGAAAAGAAAATTGAAAAGGTCATTGCTTTAAAATCCCGAAAAGAGGAGTGATAGTGACTCGGAAGATATGGCCTTGTTTGCGAGGAAATTTTGAAAGTTTCTTAAAATTAACAAAGATAAATTTAAAAATTACTTTAAGAAATTAGAAGCTTCTAAGCATCACAAAGCCGAGAGGATCCCTAAAACTTCTAAATAAAATTTTAATAGGGACAAGTCGAAAAAATGTTTTGGATGTGAAGGTTATGGCCATAGGGCTTTTGAGTGCCCCACTAAACTAAGGAGAGAGGATAAGAAACCAATTTATTTTAATGCAACCCTCAGTGATATTGATAATGAAGAGGTACCCGATTCTCCCACTAAGCCCAACTTTGTGGCATTTATGGCTAGTCAAGTGAGTGATAGTGAGAACTCGTCCATTGATGAAACTTTAACACATGACACTTCCAAGGTCATAGTTTATGATTCCCTTATTTTTTTATGATAGTGAGAGTGAAGAAGAAAGAGAGAGTGAAATGAAGAAGAGGTTAATGTGAGTGAACTTCAAAATTGTTTTCAAGAACTATATGAAGAATCAATTAAATTAAAAAGAGCAAATTTGAAGTTAGAAGCAAGTTTAAGAGAGCGTATCAAGGTCATTGATGATAGTGTGTTGGTAGAAGACCTTAGGACATGAGAGAGAACTCTTTGAGAGAAGCTAGAATATATAGAAGGTGAGAGAGATAGCCTTAGAGGTTTAATAGAATCCTTAAAAAATGATCTTCTCGAGTTTGAAGAGAGAAATGGTTTGTTAGAGTGTAGAATTTTACAATTAGAAGAAAAATTAAAAGACTCTAGTAATGACAAATTTGATTTGGAGTGTAGGTCCGAAAAAACTTGATAAAATATTAGGCACGGTCCAAATAAAAAATGACACTTGTGTTTTAGGCTTCGATACGTGTAAGGAATCTACTCAAAAAGACAAAACCAACGTTTTAGGAGAATTGCCTAGGAAAGCCTTTAGAGATCACTCCATAGGTGAATCTTTTCGCCGTGAGTTCAAGTGTTCACATTGTGGTCGAAAAGGTCATCTTAAGAAATTTTGTTTTGATCTTAAAAGATTTTCTAGAAAATCCTAACGTAAGGCAACCAAGGTAGCCAAGATTCCTACACCCCGATATAGACACTATGCATTAGTTTGGGTTAGGATATTTGACTTGGTCGCTTTACAAGATAGTGTATTCGATTCTCATTTACTTTCACATGCTTCCTCCCTTGTAAAATCTAAAGGTTGAATGTGTAGGTTTTATTTGCATACTTTAGCTTTTATACTTCATGTTATATTCACATGCTAAATGTATTCTTGTTTAATCATTTTCTAGTCTATGCTCCATGCTGAATCACATGCTAGAATTATGATATTTTTTTATCTTTTGTATTACATTTCCTTCATTATTTTTCCATTAAATGAAAAATACAAAAAGATTTTTGTTTATCATTTGGGTTTTTATCTCATGGAATTTAAACTTAATGAAAAATTCAAATGATTTTTGTGTGTCTTTTGAGTATATATTTTTATTTTTGGTCAAAAATTTGAAAAACTCAAAAAGATTTTTTTTTTGGTGTGTATTTTAGTTTGACACACTTTATGTGGCATACACTTGTGTTAGAATCCCATCTTTTATGCTCCCATGTGGCTAGAACTTTTGGTTTAGATTGTCAACCCTTATTATGTTCTTTACCCACATTTCTCTCAAGGTTAAAAATTATTCCCGATGGTATTTTGATAGTGGGAACTCTAGTCACGTGACTGGTTGCAAGTTGCATTTATCGACATTGTAGATTGCAAGGAAGACAAAGTCACATTTGAAGATTGGAGTATGTTTAGTATTTTAGGACGTGGTTGTGTTGAGATTTTCGAATTTCCTAAACTAGACCGGTCCAATTGTAACATGAATGATCAATCTGGTGAACTATTACTTCAAAGAGTGCAGATCGATGATAATTGTTATGGGATCATTCCCAAGTCCTCCTTTGTGTGCAATAATTCCATGTTCCTCTAAATGGACCTTTGGCATCAATGACTAGGTCATGTGAAATTTAAAAATCTTGAGATATTAGTGAAGAAAAACCTAGTTCATGGATTACCATTGAATTTGAAACCAACTTCATCGATTTATGGTCCTTTCCAACAAGGAAAACAAATTCAAAGTCCACATAGAAAATCAAATACCATTACCACCTCTCATATGTTGGAGTTGATACATATGAATTTTATGGGTCCTGCTCGTACGGTGAGCATAGGTTATAAGACGTACATTCTCGTGATGGTCGATGACTTTTCCACATACTCTATAATGGGTTTTTAAGAGAAAAGTACAATGTAGTTGAGTTCCTAACAACCCAGTGTCGTGTCCTACAAAAACCAACACAGTGTCATTATTATTTGGATGCATAGTAACAATATTACAGAATTTAAAAAAGTCAGACTGGATAGCTACTGTGAAGGAGTGGGTATCTGTAAGGACACAAATTACCAATTGAGTCCTTTGTAGTTTTGGCTCAATTCTAGACAAAAACGTTTGAGCATAGAATAGAGTAAATTGATTATCCTTCAAGCCTATGACGTATTTGTTGAAGACGTAGCGGCCAAGACTACATAGCTTCATCAAATTGCCGAGTTTAAAGTGCCTTGTTTCTACGTCATCAACTTGGTTCCATTGCTCATAAGGTATGAATGTATTTTAATATATATATAGGAGCTTGGAACATTTTATATTGGGTGAACGTTTATTTAAAACTGGTGTTTAATTTTAGAAAGATTTTATTAAAACTTTAAAATCAAGTTTATAAAATTTCTAGGCTAAAAATTGAATTTTTCAAACTTTCTGGAAGTTCGTTCGAAGTGTCGTTCGAACGAGTTTGTCATTGGAACCACATTGTTGTTCGAACGAGTTTCCAAAAAGGCCACTGGAATGTCGTTCGAAGTGTCGTTCAAATGAACATGATGTTCGAATGATATTTCCAATGAGATTTCTAATGAGTTCAAACTGGAACATCGTTAGAAGCCTCATTCGAACGAGACTTCATTCGAACGAAAATGTCGTTCGAACGAGATTTGGCGAGAACAGGTATTTGGCAGTTTTGAGTTGTTTTTCCCAAGTTTTCCACTGCTTTACCCCACTAACTTTTGACAGAATATCCATACGCGGGAACCAACCTTTTTGGTTTAACCTTTTCACATCCTACAACCTCTAAGAGAGTGTTTTGAGAGAGAAATAAAAAAGGGAGAAAGTTCATTGTTTTTTAGTGTTTAATTCTTCAAGAAAAATCTTTTGAAAACTTGTTTACACCCAATTATTGTTTAATCCAAGTTCCATATATATACACTTTTCTTGGAGTGTTTAGCACCTATTTTTCATATTTACCGTTTGAAGAGACGTTTGGGTTTTCTTCTATATCCCAAAAAGAAGAAGATGTTTGCGTTGATTTACCCACATGGAGAAAGGCTCCTAGTTTGGGTGACGGTGACCATATAAAATCTGATCGGAACATTTCGAGACCGCGGTGGAGCTCCATGGTTATTCGCAAGGAAGAGGTTGATACAAGAAGATGCATCGGCACTTGAGAGGGATCGAGCCGAGTGTTGTAAGTCATCTTGCTTGTATTTTTAAATTTCTTACTTAGTGGATTTGAGGCTAGGATGGTCCGAGGTTTTTTCTTAGTTATGGGTTTTTCCTCGTACATCGCGACGTAGTGGTTTCATTGATTATTTTATCTTGTGCAAACTCACCTAGAATGCATGCTTAGGTAATCCAAGATAAAATTTGGTTTTAATCACTACATGTTTAATTGGGTGCTATATTAAATATTCGGTAATGTTTAGTTAATTTAATTCAAGTCATTTAATTTAATTTGATAAAATTGGTTTGGCCTAATTTGGTAAAATTGAGAAATATGACTTAGGAAAATTTTCTAGGACTTGGGTTAAATTAAATTGGTTTAAGTGAAATTTAAGTTGTGTGTGTGTTTAAGTTAATTTCACTTTATTTAAGTTTAATTTGAGAAAATTAAATTTTGTTAAGTTGTTTTTAATTTGAACCATCATCTTCGCTTCTGCATATCTAAAAAGGAAATTATCTTTTTGAAGTATAAAAGAACTTATTTGTTTAAAAGATTTGGGGGCCTCCTACTTTTCAAATTGGTATCTGAGCCAAAACGATAAATTATTTCGTTAAGATCATGTAAAATATTTTTGCTAAAATGGAATTTTCCCCATTCTTAAAATTTTCAATTTTCGATGGTTCTAATTACGTGTACTGGAAAGCGTGAATGAAATCGGAACATAAATCTATGGACGAAAGGGTTTGGTTATCTGTAGTTAACGGGTGGTCTCCATCAACTCATTTAGTAGATAATGAACGTGTTCCTAAACCGGCCGATAGATGGATTGAGAATGAGTTTAAACTTTCAAACTTTAATTCGCGAGGTTTAAACGCCTTGTTTAGCGATGCCACACCGGATGAATTCCGTCGCATTATGACGTGTGATACCGCTAAAGAAGCGTGGAATATTTTACAACTCACTCATGAAGGTACAAGTGTCGTAAAAGCTTCAAAACTCCAAAACCTCACCACTCAATTTGAAACTATGAAAATGAACAAAAAAGAAAGTTTTGATGAATTTTATGCTAGACTTTCTGATATTGTTAATTCATCTTTTAACTTGGGAGAGAAGATACCCGACAACCGAGTTGTCAAGAAAATTTTAAGGTCCCTTCACGATCGATTTATTCCAAAAGTGATCGTGTTAAATTCTTTACCATCTTTAGCCTCTATGAAATTAGAAGAGCTCGTAGATAATTTACAAACATATGAACTGGACATGTTTCCCTCTAAAATCGAAACGAAAATTGAAAAGTGCATTGCTTTAAAAGCCCAAAAAGAGGAAAAATAAGAGAGTGATAGTGACTCGGAAGAAATGGCCTTGTTTGCGAGGAAATTTTGAAAGTTTCTTAAAATTAACAAAGATAAATTTAAAAATGACTTTAATAAATTTGAAGCTTCTAAGCATGACAAAGCCGAGAGGATCCCTAAAACTTCTAAAGAAAATTTAAATAGGGACGAGTTGAAAAAATGTTTTGGATGTGAAGGTTATGTCCATAGGGCTTTTGAGTGCCCCACTAAACTAAGGAGAGAGGCTAAAAACCAAATTATTTTAATTCAACCCTTAGTGATAGTGATAATGAAGAGGTACCCGATTCCCCCACTAAGCCCAACTTTGTGGCATTTATGGCTAGTCATGTGAGTGATAGTGAGAACTCGTCCATTGATAAAACTTTAACACATGACACTCCCAAGGTCATAGTTTATGATTCCCTTATTTTTTATGATAGTGAGAGTGGAGAAGAAAGAGAGAGTGAAAATGAAGAAGAGGTTAATGTGAGTGAACTTCAAAATTCTTTTCAAGAACTATATGAAGAATCAATTCAATTAAAAAGAGCAAATTTTAGGTTAGAAGTAAGTTTAAGAGAGCGTGTCAAGGTCGTTAATGATAGTGTGTTGGTAGAAGACCTTAGGACACGAGAGAGAACTCTTTGAGAGAAGCTAGAATATAGAGAAGGTGAGAGAGATAGCCTTAGAGGTTTAATGGAATCCTTAAAAAAGAAGCTTCTCGAGTTTGAAGAGATAAATGGTTGGTTAGAGTCTAGAATTTTACAATTAGAAGAACAATTAAAAGACTCTAGTAATGTCAAATTTGATTTGGAGTGTAGGTCGAAAAAACTTGATAAAATCTTAGGCACGGTCCAAATAAAAAAAGACATTTGTGTTTTGGGCTTTGATACGTGTAAGGAATCTACTCAACGTTTTAGGAGAATCGCCTTGGAAAGCCTTTAGAGATCACTCCATAGGTAAATCTTTTCACCGTGAGTTCAAATTTTCAAATTATGGTCGAAAAGGTCATCTTAAGAAATTTTGTTTTGATCTTAAAAGATTTTCTAGAAAATCCCAACGTAAGGCAACCAAGGTTGCCAAGATTCCTACACCCCGAAATAGTCACTCTTCATTAGTTTGGGTTAGGAGATCCGACTTGGTCGCTTTACAAGATAGTGTATTTGATTCTCATTTACTTTCTCATGCTTACTCCCTTGTAAAATCTAAGGGTTGAATGTGTAGGTTTTATTTGCATATTTTATCTTTTATACTTCATGCTATATTCACATGCTAAATGTATACTTGTTTAATCATTTTCTAGTTTATGCTGCTTAATCACATGCTAGAATTATGATATTTGTTTATCTTTTGTATTATATTTCCTTCATTATGTTTGCATTAAATGAAAAATACAAAAATATTTTTGGTTATCATTTGGGTTTTTATCTCTTGGAATTTAAGCTTAATGAAAAATTCAAATGATTTTTGTGTGTCTTTTGAGTATATATTTTTATTTTTGGTCAAAAATTTGAAAAACTCAAAAAGATTTTTTTTGGTGTGTGTTTTAGTTTGACACACTTTATGTGGCATATACTTGTGTTAGAATCCCATCTTTTACGCTCCCATATGGCTAGAACTTTTGGTTTAGATTGTCAATCCTTATTATGTTCTGTACCATGCTTACATGGAGTAGTTGGATTTTGTGTTGATTAAATGGATTCTATTTTTATATACCTCTTTTCACACATGCACGAGCTCGTTTGAAATTTAAACTTCATATGTATATTTGAGCTTTGTGAGGTGTTCTCCTACCAATCTTTTCATCTACATATTTGGAACCTAGGAGGACTAGTGCATGTCAAAATCCGTTGCACTTGAGATTTGTGAGATAAAAAAAATAATGTTTATAAATGTGCCCGAGAAAGGGATCCGGAAGGATTTATTATCCTTTGCGAATAGTAAGCCATCGTTTGTTTGGACCTAAAAGAAATACGTGGTTCAAAGGCCTAAAAGAAAATATGGCATTAAAAGAAAAATAATTTGCCAAGGCCTTATATGTTTGATTGATATATTCATTTAAAAATAATATATGCTTATTGAGGGAGATTGGATGATATATCAACGGTTTCCACAATGTCCGTTTATCCTAGTTGCGTTTTCAATTTCATGACTCCATTGGTTTGTAGAATCATCAACATGTAGGCTTGTATGCATTGTGTATGTTTGTTCATTGAGTTCAATATATTTTGTCATAAGAGGTTATAATCAAATGTGATGAAGTTTGCAATCAATTGAGAACTCTGTGAACATGTTTTAAGTGATTGGGTCTAAATTTAATTGTTACTAGTTCACACCCCAACACTTCCATTTCCATATGACACATTTATTCTATAAGAGTGTGAAAAACTTATGTTATTTTGTTTTGTGTCATTTTGGTGCTTATATCGATATATGTGTACTTGAGTCTATTAGGTATATATTATGTATACATATATTTGATATTTTTGTTTAGTCTTTGCCTGGCTTTCTAGTCCATATATGCTTTAATTCATAATTGGTATACATCTTATTGCATTCTTTATTGATATCACATACTTAATACTTATGTATCATAATTGTATTTGTTTCTGGGATCTTAGTTGGTATCCATTCTTATTTGGTGGATTAGTTGTGATTTTGTTGCCCATTTGCTTTAACGTACTCATCACTTTATGCAGAATTACATGTTTTAGCTTGTTATCCCATTCTATTTATCCCTTGCTTATTTTAGATAACTTATTTGGGTGTATATGCTTTATTTGGGGGAGATAAGTTAATTTTTTATTCTTTAGCCTTTGTCTATTCCTGAACAAAAAGGGGGAGAATGATAGGGGGAGAAATGGTATCTAGTTCTATTGTTATCTTAATTTGGGGGATATTTATCTTAGGGGGAGACGTCTTTCTAAGTTGATCATAGTTGATAATGGGAGATAATTAATTTAGGGGGAGTACTTACTTTACTTGCATCAAATATTTTGATTTGATATACCGTATGCGTGTAATGTGTTTGCTTAAGTGTGCAGGAATTATATTATAAGTGGCAAATTTCACCGACAAAGATTGTGATCCTTGGGTTGTTTGAGTTAAGCATTGTATTTTTATTTTGGGTGGGACTTTTTGTCAGTCTAGTAGAGCTTGACGACCCTTTAGATTTTTTAATTGGTTTTTATCCCGAAATAGCCAAAGGGGGAGATTTGTAAGGACACAAATTTCCAATTGAGTCCTATGTAGTTTCGGCTCAATTCCGGACAAAAATGTTTGAGTCATAGGATATAGTTAATTTATCATCCTTCAAGCCTATGACGTGTTTGTTGAAGACACAGCGGCCAAGAGTATAAATCTTCATCAAATTGTCGAGTTTAAAGTGCCTTGTTTTTACTTCATCAACTTGGTTCCATTGCTCTTAAGGTATGAATGCATTTTAATATATATATATAAGAGCTTGGAACATTTTATATTCGGTGAACGTTTATTTAAAACTATTGTTTAATTTAGGAAGATTTTATTAAAACTTTAAAATCATGTTTATAAAGTTTCTAGGCTAAAAATCGAATTTTCCAAACTTTCTAGAAGTTCGTTCGAAGTGTCGTTCGAACGAGTTTGTCATTCGAACCACATTGTCGTTCGAACGAGTTTGCCAACCAGTACCCCAAAGGGCCACTGGAATGTCGTTCGAAGTGTCGTTTGAACGAACATGGTGTTCGAACGAGATTTCCAATGAGATTTCTCACGAGTTCACACTGGAACTTCGTTAGAAGCCTCATTCGAACGAGACTTCGTTTGAACGAAAATGTCGTTCGAATGAGATTTGGCGAGAACAGGTATTTAGCAGTTTTGAGCTATTTTTCCCAAGTTTTCCACTACTTTACCCCACTAATTTTTGACAGAATATCCATGTGCGGGAACCAACCTTTTTGGTTTAACTTTTTCACATCCTAAAACCTCTAAGAGAGTGTTTTGAGAGAGAAATTAAAAAGGGAAAAACTTCATTCTTTTTAGTGTTTAATTCTTCAAGAAAAATCTTTTAAACACTTGTTTACACCCAATTGTTGTTTAATCCAAGTTCCATATAAATACACTTTGCTTGGAGTGTTTAGCACCTGTTTTTCATCTCTACCGTTTGAAGAGACGTTTGAGTTTGCTTCTACACCCCATAAAGAAGAAGATGCCTGCGTTGATTTACCCACGTGGAGAAAGGCTCCTAGTTTGGGTGACGGTGACCATATAAAATCTCATCGGAAGATTTCGAGACCACGGTGGAGCTTCGTGGTTATTCGCTAGGCAGAGGTTGATACAAGAAGACGCGTCAGGGATTGAGAGGGATCGAGTCGAGTGTTGTAAGTCATATTTCTTGTATTTGTAAATTCCTTACTTAGTGAATTTGAGGTTAGGGTCGTCCGAGGTTTTTACTTAGTTGTGGGTTTTTTCTCGTACATCGCGACATAGTGGTTTCATTGTTTATTTTATCTTGTGCAAACTCAGCTGGAACGGCTGCTTAGGTAATTCAAGATAAAATTTGGTTTTAATCACTACATCTTTAATTTGGTGCTATATTAAATATTGGGTAATGTTTAGTTAATTTAATTCAAGTCATTTAATTTAATTTGATAAAATTGGTTTGGCCTAATTTGGTAAAATTGAGAAATATGACTTAGGAAAATTTTCTAGGACTTGGGTTAAATTAAATAGGTTTAAGTGAAATTTAAGTTGTGTGTGTCTTTATATTAATTTCACTTTGTTTAATTTTAATTTGAGAAAACTTAAATTTTGTTATGTTATTTTTAATTTGAACCATCATCTTTGCCTCCGCATATCTAAAAAGGAAATTATCTTTTTGAAGTATAAAAGAATTATTTTTTTAAAAGATTTGGGGGCCTCCTACTTTTCAAATTGGTATGTGAGCCAAAACGATAAATTATTTCGTTAAGATCCTTTAAAATATTTTTGCTAAAATGGAATTTTCCCCATTCTCAAATTTCCTATTTTTGATGGTTCTAATTGCGCGTACTAGAAAGCGTGAATGAAATCGGCACTTAGATCTATCGACAAAAGGGCTTGGTTATTTGTAGTTAACGGGTGGTCTCCACCAACTCATTTAGTAGATAATGAACGTGTTCCCAAACCGACCGATAGATGGAGTGAGAATGAGTTTAAAATTTTAAACTTTAATTCCCGAGGTTTAAACGCCTTGTTTAGTGTTGTCACACCGGATGAATTCCATCGCATTATGACGTGTGAGACCTCTAAAGAAGCGTGGGATATTTTACAACTCACTCATGAAGGTACAAGTGTCACAAAAGCTTCAAAACTCCAAAACCTCACTACTCAATTTGAAACTATCAAAATGAACGAAAAAGAAACTTTTGATGAATTTTATGCTAGACTTTCTGATATTGTTAATTTATCTTTTAACTTGTGAGAGAAGATACCCGACAACCGAGTAGTGAAGAAAATTTTAAGGTCCCTTCTCGATAGATTTATTCCAAAACTGACCGTGTTAAATTCTTTACCCTCTTTAGCCTCTATGAAATTAAAAGAGCTCGTAGATGATTTACAAACATATGAACTGGACATGTTTCCCTCTAAAATTGAAAAGAAAATTGAAAATGGCATTGCTTTAAAAGCCTGAAAAGAGGAAAACAAGTGGTAGAGTGCGAGAGTGATAGTGACTCGGAAGATATGGCCTTGTTTGCGAGGAAATTTCAAAAGTTTCTTAAAATTAACAAAGATAAATTTAAAAATGACTGTAGGAAATTTGAAGCTTCTAAGCATGACAAAGCCGAGAGGATCCCTAAAACTTCTAAAGAAAATTTAAATAGGGACGAGTCAAAAAAATGTTTTGGTTGTGAA
Source organism: Sambucus nigra (assembly GCA_949130495.1). Lineage (NCBI taxonomy): Eukaryota > Viridiplantae > Streptophyta > Magnoliopsida > Dipsacales > Adoxaceae > Sambucus > Sambucus nigra. The sequence continues at coordinate 204,102,645 of OX422221.1, read as the reverse complement.
GGTTATGGCCATAGGGCTTTTGATTGCCCCACTAAACTAAGGACAGAGGCTAAGAAACCTATTTATTTTAATGCAACCCTTAGTGATAGTGATAATGAAGAGGGACCCTATTCCCTCACTAAGCCCAACTTTGTGGCATTTATGGCTAGTCATGTGAGTGATAGTGAGAACTCGTCCATTGATGAAACTTTTTCACATGACACTTCCGAGGTCATAGTTTATGATTCCCTTATTTTTTTATGATAGTGAGAGTAAAGAAGAAAGAGAGAGTGAAAATGAAGAAGAGGTTAATGTGAGTGAACTTCAAAATTCTTTTCAAGAACTATATGAAGAATCAATTAAATTAAAAAGAGCAAATTTGAAGTTAGAAGCAAGTTTAAGAGAGCATGTCAAGGTCGTTGATGATAGTGTGTTGGTAGAAGACCTTAGGACATGAGAGAGAACTATTTGAGAGAAGCTAGAATATATAGAAAGCGAGAGAGATAGCCTTAGAGGTTTAATAGAATCCTTGAAAAAGGAGCTTCGCGAGTTTGAAGAGAGAAATGGTTTGTTAGAGTCTAGAATTTTACAATTAGAAGAACAATTAAAAGACTCTAGTAATGTCAAATTTGATTTGGAGTGTAGGTCCGAAAAACTTGATAAAATCTTAGGCACGGTCCAAATTAAAAATGACACTTGTGGTTTAGGCTTCGATACGTGTAAGGAATCTACTTAAAAAGCCAAAACCAACGTTTTAGGAAAATCTCCTAGGAAAGCCTTTAGAGATCACTCCATAGGTAAATCTTTTCTGCGTGAGTTCAAGTGTTCACATTGTGGTCGAAAAGGTTATTTTATGAAATTTTGTTTTGATCTTAAAAGATTTTCTTGAAAATCCCAATGTAAGGCAACCAAGGTAGCTAAGATTCCTACACCCCGAGATAGCCACTCTTTATTAGTTTGGGATAGGAGATCCGAGTTGGTCGCTTTACAAGATAGGGTATTTGATTCTCATTTACTTTCACATGCTTCCTGCCTTGTAAAATCTAAAGGTTGAATGTGTAGGTTTTATTTGCATACTTTAGCTTTTATACTTCATGCTATATGTATTCTTGTTTAATCATTTTCTAGTCTATGCTCCATGCTTAATCACATGTTAGAATTATGTTATTTGTTTATCTTTTGTATTATATTTCCTTCATTATTTTTCCATTAAATGAAAAATACAAAAAGATTTTTGTTTATCATTTACGTTTTTATCTCTTGGAATTTAAACTTAATGAAAAATTGAAATGATTTTTGTGTGTCTTTTGAGTATATATTTTTATTTTTGGTCAAAAATTTGAAAAACTCAAAAAGATTTTGTTTTGGTGTGTATTTTAGTTAGACACACTTTATGTGGCATACGCTTCTGTTACAATCCCATCTTTTACGCTCCCATGTGGCTAAAACTTTTGGTTTAGATTGCCAATCTTTATTATGTTCTTTACCAAGCTTACATGGAGTAGTTGGATTTTGTGTTGATTAAATTGATTCTATTTTTATATGCCTATTTTCACACATGCACGAGCTCGTTTGAAATTTTATCTTCATATGTATATTTGAGCTTTGTAATGTGTTCTCCTACCAATCTTGTCATCTACATATTTGTGACCTAGGAGAACTAGTGCATGTCAAAATCCGTTGTACGTGAGATTTGTGAGATAAAAAATAATGTATATAAATGTGCACGGGTAACGGCTCCGAATGGATTTATTATCCTTTTTGAATAGTAAGCCACCGTCCAAAGTCCTAAAAGAAAATATGGCATTAAAAGAAAAATAATTTGCGAAGGCCTTATATGTTTGATTGATATATTCATTCAAAAATAAAATATGCTTATTAAGGGAGATTGGATGGTAAATCAACGGTTTCCACAATGTTCGTTTATCCTAGTGGCCTTTTGAATGTCATGACTCTATTGGTTTGTAGAATTATCAACATGCTAGGCTTGTATGCATTGTGTATGTTTGTTCATTGAGTTCAATATATTTTTTCACAAGAGGTTATATTCAAATGTGATGAAGTTTGCAATCAATTGAGAACTCCGTGAATATTTTTTAAGTGATTGGGTATAAATTTAATTGTTACTAGTTCACACCCCAACACTTATGTTTCCATATGACACATTTATGCTATAAGAGTGTGAAAAACTTATGTTATTTTGTTTTGTGTCATTTTGGTGTTTATATCGATATATGTGTACTTGAGTCTATTAGGTATATATTATGTATACATATATTTGATATTTTTGTTTAGTCTTTGACTTGCTTTCTAGTCCATATATATACTTTAATTCATAATTGATATCCATCTTATTGCATTCTTTATTGATATCACATGCTTAATACTTATGTATCATAATTGTATTTGTTTCTTGGATCTTAGTTGGTATCCATTCTTATTTGGTGGAATAGTTGTGATTTTGTTGCCCATTTGCTTTAACGTACTCATCACTTTATGCAGAATTACATATTTTAGCTTGTTATCCCATTCGATTTATCCCTTGATTATTTTAGATAAGTTATTTGGGTGTATATGCTTTATTTGGGGGAGATAAGTTAATTTTTTATTCTTCAGCCTTTGTCTATTCCTGAACAAAAAGGGGGAGAATGATAGGGGAGAAATGGTATCTAATCCTATTGTTATCTTAATTTGGGGGAGATTTATCTTAGGGGGAGACGTCTTTCTAAGTTGATCATAGTTGATAAAGGGAGAGAATTAATTTAGGGGGAGTACTTACTTTACTTGCATTAAATATTTTGATTTGATATTCCCTATGCGTGTAAGGTGTTTGCTTAAGCGTGCAGGAATTATATTATAAGTGGCAACTTTCACCGACAAAGATTGTGATCCTTGGGTTCTTTGAGTCAAGCATTGTATTTTTATTTTTTGTGGAACTTTTTGTCAGTCTAGTAAAGCTTGACGGCCCTTTAGGATTTTTTATTTGGTGTTTGTCCCAGAATAGCCAAAGGGGGAGATTTGTAAGGACACAAATTTCCAATTGAGTCCTTTGTAGTTTTGGCTCAATTCCGAACAAAAATATTTGAGTCATAGGATAGAGTTAATTGATCATCCTTCAAGCCTATGACTTGTTTGTTGAAGACGTAGCGGCCAAGAGTATAAAGCTTCATCAAATTGCCGAGTTTAAAGTGCCTTGTTTCTACGTCATCAACTTGGTTCCATTTCTCTTAAGGTATGAAAGCATTTTAATATATATATATATATATATATATATATATATATATATATATATATATATATATATATATATATATAGGAGCTTGGAACATTTTATATTGGGTGAACGTTTATTTAAAATTGTTGTTTAATTTCAGAAAGATTTTATTAAAACTTTAAAATCCAGTTTATAGAGTTTCTAGGCTAAAAATAGAATTTTTGAAACTTTCTGGAAGTTCGTTCGAAGTGTCGTTCAAACGAGTTTGTCGTTCGAACCACATTGTCATTCAAACAAGTTTGCCAACGAGTTCCCCAAAAGGCCACTGGAATGTCGTTCGAAGTGTTGTTCGAACGAACATGATGTTCGAACGATATTTCCAATGAGATTTCTAACGAGTTCACATGGGAACTTCGTTAGAAGCCTCATTCGAACGAGACTTCGTTTGAACGAAAATGTCGTTCGAACGAGATTTGGCGGGAACAGGTATTTGGCTGTTTTGAGCTATTTTTCCCAAGTTTTCCACTACTTTACCCCACTAACTTTTGACCAACCTTTTTGGTTTAACTTTTTCACATCCTACAACCTCTAAGAGAGTGTTTTGATAGAGAAATTAAAAATCGAAAAAGTTCATTGTTTTTGAGTGTTTAATTCTTCAAGAATTTTTTTTAAACACTTGTTTACACCCAATTGTTGTTTAATCCAAGTTCCATATATATATATATATATATATATATATATATATATATATATATACTTTGCTTGGAGTGTTTGGCACCTGTTTTTCATCTTTACCGTTTGAAGAGACATTTGAGTTTGCTTCTACATCCCACAAAGAAGAAGATGTTTATGTTGATTTACCCACGTGGAGAAAGGCTCCTAGTTTGGGTGACAGTGACCATATAAAGTCTGATCGGAAGATTTCAAGATCGCGGTGGAGCTCCGTGGTTATTCGCTAGGCAGAGGTTGATACAAGAAGACGCGTCGGGGCTTGAGATGGATCGAGTCGAGTGTTTTAAGTCATCTTGCTTGTATTTGTACATTCTTTACTTAGTGGATTTGAGGCTAGGGTCGTCCGAGGTTTTTTCTTAGTTGTGGGATTTTCCTCGTACATCGCAGCGTAGTGGTTTCATTATTTATTTTATCTTGTGCGAACTCACCTAGAACGCATGCTTAGGTAATTCAAGATAAAATTTGGTTTTAATCACTACATGTTTAATTTGGTGCTAAATTAAATATTGGGTAATGTTTAGTTAATTTAATTCAAGTCATTTAATTTAAATTGATAAAATTGGTTTAGCCTAGTTTGGTAAAATTGAGAAATATGACTTCGGTAAATTTACTAGGACTTGGATTAAATTAAATTGGTTTAAGTGAAATTTAAGTTGTGTGTGTGTTTAAGTTTATTTCACTTTGTTTAATTTTAATTTGAGAAAAATTGAATTTTGTTAAGCTGTTTTTAATTTGAGCCATCATCTTCGCTTTCGCATATCTAAAAAGTAAATTATCTTTTTGAAGTATAAAAGAACTTATTTGTTTAAAAGATTTGGGGGCCTCCTACTTTTCAATATCAAACACGAGTTTTCGATCGTTCATACTTCTCAATAAAATAGGTTTGTTGAGAGGAAGAATCAGACTATTCAAGAGATGACTATCCATGCTTCTTTGAAGAAATGTGCCAAGATGTTTTTGGGAAAAGGTGGTTAATATTGCATTCGATACAATGAATATAGTATATATTCATCCGCACACATTACACATGCCATATGAGTTGTGGATAGATAAGAAACCCACCTGTCGTATTTCCATCTCTTTGGGAGAACTTGCTACATTTTTAGAGATAGAGAGCACTTAGGAAAGTTCGACTCTCAAAGATTGAGGTTTTTTTTAGGACATTCATGGTCGAGTAGGGTTTATAGGGTGTTTAACCTTGCAAGATCTAAATTTATGGATTCAATAAACATCACAATTAGAGACTATGACCCATCGACATTTGTTGACCCTGACCTTGAGTGTGAGAATGATGTACCCCTCGACGATGATCCCATCATTCCTCATACTATCCTAGTTGACCCCACTCTTGATTTAGAGGATCCACCCTCTAGGATTCGAAATAGTCATGGCCCCTTCGCTATATTTGGTGATCCCATACTAGGTTTCAAGCTCGCACTCAACTTGAGAATGTATTTAACTACTTTTATTACACCTCCTTAGTGGAGCCCAATAATGTAAAATAAGCACTCAAGGGTAAGCATTGGATATGCTCTATGAAAGATGAGAAACTTTAATTTCATTAATATGATGTCTATGAGTTAGTCCCCCAACCTAGAGAGGCTAATTTGATTGGTACCAAGTGTATTTGTAAGAACGAGATGGACGAAATTAGTATAAGGTTAGATTGGTTTCTCAAGGCTACATACAGATTGAGGATGTAGACTTTGACAAGGCATTTGATCATGCTTCTAGGCTTGATTCCGTCCACTTACTAATCTCCATAGCATGTCATTTAATTTTCATGTTATATCAAATGGATGCCAAGAGAGCCTAACTTAGTGATATTCTACAGGAGGAAGTGTACGTGGAACAACCAAAGGGGTTCGAAGACCCAAAGCACTCGAGACATGTATTTTATCTTAAGAAGGCCCTATATGGCTTGAAGTAAGTACCCCTTGGTTCTTATGAGAGTCTCACTTCTTACCTCTTAGCTCGTGGATTCAAAATAGAGGGAATGGATAAGATGTTATTTATGAGGAGAGAAAGTAATGCGATCTTGGTTGCCCAAGTCTATATGGACGACATAGTATTTAGATCAACGTGCTCTCAACATGCTTACACGTTTGAGGAGGAGATGAAGAGTGAATTTGAAATGAGCATGGTTGATGAGCTTACGTTCTTCTTAGGTCTCAAAATGCATCAACTAGAGGGTGGAATATTCATATCTCAATCCAAATATGCTAGGAACCTAGTGAAGAAGTTTTATCTAGAGTCCGATAAGCACTCATGAACCCCAATGAATACATCGACTAAGCTTAGTAATGACACTTTAAGATAGGATGTAGGGCAAACCCTTTATAGGTTCATAATAGGTAGTCTTCTCTACTTGATCTCTAGTCATCCCGACATTAGCTTTAGCATTGGAGTTTTTGTGCGTTACCAAGTGTCCCTAAAAGAGTCTTAATTACTCGTACTAAACGTATCATCAAATACATAAGTGGAACTCTTTCCTGTGCTATTTGGTATCTTTTGATGACAATGACCATTTGTTCACCTATTTGGATGCCGATTAGACCGAGGATGTTGATGGTTGTAGGATCACCTCAAGTGGGTATTTTTACTTTAGAGTGTTGTTCTCTCTTACTTGAGAAATAAGTAAAACTCCATATCTTTGTCCACAATAGAGTTCGAGTATATTTTTGACAGGAGTTATTGTACAAACCTCTTATGGATGAAGCAAATGTTTGGAAGATCATGGTATTTCCCAAGGTGCAATGACCATTTCATGTGATAATACGAGTGCAACTCATATATCTTGTAATCCAATCCATCTTTCCTACACGAAAAACATTAGGATACGTGAGCTTTTCATTCGTAATCTCGTTGACAAGAAGTTCATGTCCTTGAGCTTTGTGAGCAACAAACTACAATTAGTCGATATTTTTACAAAACCTTTAGATGCACTTAGATTCAAGAATCTTAGGATGTCTTTGTTTATTTGTTCCATTGATTGAGTTCGGATAATTTTCTAGTATAGGGTGATTATCATATTCATATCATTTATACCTATTTCTAGATTGTATTTTTATGTGTTTCTATGTTTTTATTTTGAAAAATCTTGAAATATGCAAAAAGATTTTTTATTTTTAAAAAAAAGTTTAATAAATTTCAAAAAGATTTTATTTTTGATAAAATTTTTGAAAAAGACAAAAAGATTTAGGTATTTTCAATTTTCACCATATATGGATGTGCATTTAAGATGTTAGAATCGCCCCTACATTTCATCCATTCATGTGACTTTTTCATGGTATTTTGAGACATGGCTTCAAGTCGTTAGTGTGCTTAATAATGCATGGCTAGCATTTCGTTGTTCATTTATGATAACTTTCTTCACGCTATACTTTTTTTACGTGTATTGCATACATGAACACACTTAATGAACGTTATACTATCTTATTATGTGTCGAATATGGTGTTCTCATTTCATTAGTGTTTCATAACAAATCAAATGTACTAGAGATAATTTGTGCTTGTAAGAACCATTGCCCGGATTTCGTGTCTCAAAAAATTATTTTACGCTAAGCAATGAAAAGGGGCTAAGAAATGGCATTTTTCTCTTTGATTTTAAAGACACCAATTGAAAAAAATAGACTAAAAGATTAATGGCACACAAAAACAGAAGTGCCAAGACCATTTTTATCACTGATGCTTTGCTACATATGATCATTATGATATCTTGAAAATTTTGAGAGCGATTTTTTAAATATGTGAGATTTGAGGGTGTTATAAAGTAGAAGATCAATGATTTTTCACAACGGACTCTCTTGAAAAATAGTAGATAGTTTAAAATTATTGATTTGAGAAGCATTAAAATTCATGGCATGTTTTCATAAGTCGAGTTAATTCCATTTTGTTCAACATTCTTACACCTAAGATTGAAATTGAGTTCATTCCTTAAAAGTATTTCTTAACTTCAAGCACCAATGTTATGAATACCTATATTGATTTTCCCATTAAAAAAGTTCACCCAATTAGATTTTCCTTTCATGATTCGAATATTTTAGTGTTATTCCATGGTGTATTGTATGTGTATCTTTTATACCTTTTTATTTTTGAGAAATTGAAAATTTTCAAAAATATTTGGTTTTCTTCTACAAAATTTCATCTCGTGTTCTTTATTGCTTATCTTTGTGATGACTGTTTCTTTTAGATTTGTGTGATACTAACATTTCAAGATCAGTTTCTAACCCTTTGTCAATTACAGACAGAAAAAGGGGAGAACAGATTGAGGGGGAGTTTTATTTTCCTTAAACTCGTACATGTCATGGTATTTCTTTTATCTCATGGGTGTAGGTTATTCTCCCTTCATGATGATTTCATAGAACATAAAAGATGAAGACTTTTCAGTATAAGTCATACACATTTATGCATTTCTGTTTCTTGACTTGGGAGGGCATTAATTGTATTAGTCTTACGGGACAATTACTCTTCATTTTGTGTTTTTTACTTGAATAGCTAAAGGGGGAGATTTGTAAAAGCAAGATTTAAAATTGCTCTTATTGTTTTTATTTGACTTATCCCACTACAACCCATTGCACCTCCATGACCATTCTAAAGTCTTCTAAGAGAAGAAACATTGGTGACATTATCAAGATTGAAGATCGTTCATTAAAACTTTATCCGAGAAGAGTTATGAGGTGGTTTGGTGAAGACGTTAAATTTTTCAGGGGTTATTTTAAAAGAATTTACATTTAAAAGTTTTAAAAACGTTTTTAAAATGATTGTTAAAGAATTTTTTATTCTCGCTAACTTGTTATAACGAGATTGACATGTCATTTAAACGAGTTGCGAAGGGTCATTAGAAGAAGGTTCCCATGTTTGAACGATATCTGGATTGTTTCCTTTTGGGTACGCTCTAGAATGTCGTTCAAAGTTTTGTTGGAAATCATTCGAATGAGAAAGGGTACATCATTCGAACGAGGTGTCAGTTCATTCGAACGAGTACGCATGTTTTTATTTTTTTAAAGAAAATATTTTCTAATATTTAATCCATATCTATTTGCAACAACTTTTCCCATAAATAAAGACGCGGGATTAGAATTTTTTAGAATTGTTTTTAAAGTTCTTTTTGTGGGGAAACTCAATTTTTTTCATCCAAACCCCTTGGATCTTTGAAGATAACTTTTCAAATCAAGAAGTACACACTAAAAGTCCAAAAACCCTCGTAGATAACTTCTCTACTGCTCACTTGTAGAGTCAAGACTTTACTACTAAAGAAGAAAGGAGTTGAAGGTTTTAGAGGTTGATCGGTGAATAGCGAGGAAAGATCTGATTGTTATGGGCAGTGATGGATGGCATTATTTTCTATTGAAGATTTGAATACTCTTGCATTATACTTAGTGGATCTCTAAGTGGTTTATACGTTATTATGTGTTTATCAAATTCTTGATAGTGATGAAATTAATGGTCTTGTCCAAAAGGATTTGTCCTCTACTTCCTCTTTATTTTGTTTTGGCTTGGAATTTGGCTTGAATTTATATTGCATGTTCACTTTAAATTAAATCAAGATAAAATCTGGTAAAAAGCGAAGTTGTGAGTTTGGACTAAAATGCCAGTAAATCCATATAACCCCTGCTTTATCATTAGCCTAAACTAAATTAGCTATAAAGCATTGTAAATGATCTGCATTGAATGAAAGAAAGTAAAGTGTTGAAAGAAACTAAGTTAAAAAAATCAAGAAATGACAAAAGACAACTCAAATTAATTAAATAAGAAGATTAATAGTACAAACCATATGCATAAGAAGGAGAAGCTCCCAAAGTCCAACCCAAACCCTAACCTAAACTAATAACCTAATAAAATGGAAGATTATGAAATAATATCTCCACTTACTATATATAGTAAGTGGATTAAAATAAAAGGAAAAGAAAATAAATGGCCAAAATTATGAAATATCTCGTGTGATTGATCGATCAACGTTCGATCGATCGATCGATGAAGTTGAAGATGAAGGCGGCCATAAGAACTGAGATGATCGATCGATTGATAAAGCTAAAAATTTCCCACTAGCTTCGAATCAAGGTAAAATGATGATCATTGATTAACCGACAGCAAGGTTTTGATCGATCGATCCCTTGTTTTGGGGCACTTTTCTCTTCAAAAGGGAATTGTGTTTCTTTACTCTAACTTCATCACCCGAACTCGAAATGATATGTTGTTAGTGGCCACGTGAAGTTAACTCGATAAGCTACGCTTACATGGAGATCTAGCAGCCCGAACATGAAATTCAAAATTACAAGATTTCCCCTGAAGTTGCATCAAATGACGAACTTTCCTAAAATGCAACCAATTACTCTGTTAAGCGCCCCAATACCTACAAAAATTGAGATAAAACTTACACAACAACATATATCTATCTATATATATGTGTGTGTATGTATATATGTGTGTGTGTGTCCCCTGAAAACCAAGGTTAAGCAACATTCAAGCATAAAAGCAGGATATAACAGACACAATTACACTATAATGTGTAAGAATAAAGGGCGTTAATATACGTTATTCGTGACTTATCACACCCCCCAACTTGACATTGCTAGTCCCTATTAATGAAACAAAACCAGAACCATCCTAACAGAGAGATAACAAATTTGGTAAGCATAAAAAGATATAAATGCCACTTTTGTAGGTAAACGATTGAATTTAGTGCATGCAACAAGCCGTTAAATCCCAAAGTTTCCCTAGTGTACAAATGTTGTCTCGTGAGAGTTTTCAGGGATGAAACCCACAAACATCAAGTTTCCTAAAAAATTATGCATAATCATTCAAAAATATAGGCTCAACAACAACGAAAAGGATTTCAACATGTTATTATCATAGTGAAATATTTCACCTAAAAGTTCGTAATTATTAACATTAGAATAACTTCATAGAATTGAAGCCTTACAATGTGGGAGGAAGAGCGAGCACATGAAAAAATTTATTTGGAAAAACCCGGATAAATATTAAAGTTTAGCATGATATCACTCCTCTCCAGAGTTTAGACTCAAAAAATGAAATCACTATGAAAAGGGAAAAATAAATATGCGATATGTGATCATAAAGAGTAAACGTAAATGGAAACAATGTCGTGCGCATGTCATTAATGAATAATACTATATATAAAATGAAATATATGTAATCTCAACGAAAGGATACCGCTCATTCAGGGAGGTTAAAGAATTTTCGTAGATTATTACAACTATTATGACTTTTGAATCAAACTGGCCCAGGATCGTATAGAACTTTATAACGTTGTAATGTAGGTTTGGGTTTATGGTTATTAAATGTAGGGGAGATCGACGAATTCAAAGTGTTTGAGAGAGTATAATTGGGATAATGGAAAATTGCGAGAAATTTCAAAATTGGAATATAATTTTCATAAAAAGCAATGGATATGACACTGGACAGTGAGAAAGAATATTTAACACTTTCAATAAGGAAATACTTTCTCATTATTTTCTTTTCTTCTTTTTCTTTCTCTCGAAAATAAAAGTCAACTCATATGCTTAATTGCAACCATGAAACAACAACATTATTAGATCCCAAGTATCATTCCAGACAAAGGTATGGAAGGTGTATTTATGGTTTCAAAAATCCAAAGTGGAGTTGGTTATGGGATTTTGAGTTTTGAAATTAAAGGTTATATTTAAGCTTAAAGGGGGCTCACTAGGTAAATATGTAAAGGTGAGATCAAGGTCAATATGGGTTTAATAACAAAGAGGACATATGATCATTTCCTAACTTTCATGCGATTCTCGAGTCAAAATAACTTTTAAAATCATGTTTAAGTAACACATTTCATAATGAACACATTTAATGAACAATCAAAGAAACAATAATGAGATTACCAATGACTTTTTTGTTTTTAAGGAGGAAAGAGTAATATATAAACACTCACAATTGAAGAAAACCGTAATGCTCACTTGGTGTATATATATATATACAATTCAACAAAAGATCACCAAGTTATAAAAGCCTTAAACCAAATCACTTAAAATAATACAAGAGCATATGTTCATAGGTTTAATGTTTAGTTCATGAAGTTTTTAACAATATCAATGATTCAAGGACTAAAGTATAATAACTTTTAAAATCAAGTACATACATCATTGAATTATCAATTAGATAGGGAATTTTTTTAATTTATCATCGAAAATAAAGGCAAAATGCACAACAAAAGAGAAAAAAGAAAGAAAATTTTTAATACAACAAAAGTATGCTTGGAAAGAACGTGTAATCTATTAAAAGAAACTACCAAAGAATGGAAAGCATATTCCACACCCCCTAACTTAAACCTTGAATATCCTCGATGTGAATCAAGATCAACATTAAAGTGGGGAAGAGAGAGAGAGAGAGAGAGAGAGAGAGAGAGAGAGAGAGAGAGAGAGAGAGGATAAAGAGAGAGATATCCAGAAAGTACAAGTCTAAAGATTTTACAAAACATTTTGGAACCAAGCATGATAAAAAAGAAGAAATAAAATTTTAACTAATTACACTAGAAATAAGTAAAGGGAAAAAAACAAACTACGATGTACACCAACTTACGATTTGACTTTGGGGGATAATTGGTGTTCCCACATTTGTGTTCATGCCTTCTGAAAAAATAAGATTTTTGTTTGAACAATTGAAGGCATAGTTTGGGCATGAAAAAGGAACCATTGCCAATTAAAACTTTTTGGCAGATAACAGGGGGTTTGGACTGAAAGGGAGATAAGTACAAGTGGGATGCAATAAAAACTGAATTTCCCCCCAAATGTTTTTCAAATAGAATAAGACGTGGGACAAACGTAAGGGATAATCCCATCATGGAAAGCATTTCAATAAAATGTTCATTGATAAGAATCGGGTCGAAGTCCTCAAGACTTTCAGCAGATTATTTTGGCACTTGAAATTGTGCGATAATGATGAACGGTAATGGGGAAGAAACGAATTAAATCTCGATAGATTACTCATCATCGCTCAAAAATTAAATTCTAAAAGAAAATGATTTACTTTCAGCACAATGTTCTTCCAAAGTTATTTGAGGTAAAACACAAGTCTCTGCCTCCTCTTTATTTCCAAATAATGCATCATTTCATTGAAAAGGGAATAAATTTCCATATCTTCACCATTTTCCTTCTCCACTATGCCTTAGGAGTAAAAAAGAATGGTTTGTTCAAAACTAGGCATCGATTCCGCATTTGGTTAAAAACATTCCTCATCCTCTAAATTTTCAAGAGAGAAGTAATCATTGGTTTCAAAAAGTGCATCTAAATGAAGCTCCCAACAAATTTTCTCCTCCCGATAGTAGTTATCATTTTTTTACTTTGCAAGAATGCACCAAATGAATTTGGTTGTAGGGAAACTTCACTGAAAATAAAATTTTGGGAACTATTATCATAATTACTATCAAACTTCTTAGCATAACAACTTTGAGGGTTATTATCATAATAGCTGTCAGAACTACAATCAAAAGAGTCTTCAACCTTGTTATTGTAAGAATTTTGTAGCATTTTTTCATGAGAATAATTTTCGTACGTCCCCACATCTATTGTTTGATTTTGTAAATAGGAGCCCCTAATGTGTATGTTCTTTAGGCAAATACACTCTTTTCAAAATTTTCTCAATTATACTATCTACCAAGTATGTGAACCAAATTTTAATTAACCCAATTTTATCTTCTTAATCCTAGACATGCATCTATTAAGATTAAGCAGATAAATTAAAGCAAGTTCACAACGACGATGTGTGAGGAAACCACTAAGGAAAATAACCTCGGATGGCCTAAACTGGACAATCACTATGATATGGTATTACAAAGAATAGGTAACAGACTTACACGATGACTCCCCACAATCCTTGACACTCTTCTATCTTCAACCACTCCTTTATAGTGAAATATAGGAGTACACCTACAACAAGTCCACAACACATGAGTCTATGTATTCCTCGGTATCCACCGATACACCCTCAGCAATCGTCGATGATTCAGAACATGGAGTCCACTACTTTTTCACTCCAATCAGTGCATACGGAGTCCACCTCACGAACACAGTTCTTCAAATGATGTAAGAATCAAACTAGTGGTGAAAACTTAGACCTCTATGACATATGGATTATGTAAACTTGAATCTTGAAATAAGAAGGATTTTTATTATTTAGAAAATCTTTGGAAACAATTTGTAGAAAATGTATATCTATTCATTCAGTTCTACACGCCCCAATTTTCTGAGTCAAGGACGCCTTAAATAATAAAACAAAAATTTCAAGGCGGTGCGTCATTCAAACGAAAACATCATGTCATTTGAGTGAAATAAGCATATCGTTTGAATGAGAATACTATCTCGTTTCAACGATGTGTAAAGTCGTTTGAACCATGAAAAATGCAAGACTTAAATTATACGACTAGAAACTCGATTTAACTCAGAAAATATTTATAAAAATCATTTTAAAAAATTATAAATAAAATAACATCCTCAAAAAAAATTCGAGAACAATAAACCATTATGCATTCATTCCTGAGAGAATATCGAAAATCCATGTGAAGACTTGAAATGTGCACCAAATATGCGTCATGATCTATCTTTGAAGCTTGGTCGCTATGTCTTCAACACAATGTCATAGGCTTAAGGGAATCGCGACACATAAAGTCTAACCTATGACTCAAAGAGGTTTTTATCCTGAATAATGCCAAAACATACAAATTGACACTATTTGAAAATTTGTCCATACAAATATCCCCCTTTGGCTATTCCGTGGACAAAATCAAAATCACTGAAATGCTAAGTCGGGAAGTCAAGCCGGATGACATATGTCCCATCCCATAAACCCAAAAATAAAATACTGGACACACACTGCAATATGTACGACAGACAAGCATGAGTTGTCTGAATGTGATGTAGACGAAAAAAATTGAATCTTTGAACAATCACTACACACACGAAAGAAACAAATACCAAATGAAGTATGGAGGAATAAAAATGATATATAAACAATATGATCAAATATCAAATTTCCGCTTATGTCACATATCTATCTCTCCCCCTTTTATCGGGAATAGACAACTAGTGGGACAAATAAATAGAAAAACATCATATCTAACATAAGAATAACATGTGAAGCATAACTAGATAAACATAAGTAACCAGCTAATGAAAAATCAGAATATGAAAAAGTATAGCTAGTAAACAGTCACATGAATAAATCATCACAATAACAAATGATGTGACTAAACAAAATACCATCCATCAATGCAGTGTAATAATCAAACATGAATAATTCAAGTCAACTACATTCAATCAGTCTAGAAGTACCATATGAGAATAACATAAGTATATGAAGCACAAAGTTACTGACACTTATTGCAAAAAATTTGAATTTAAGTTGGTAATTCGATCGATAGTGAAGGTTGTTCAAACGATAGACGTATCTCATTTGAACCACAAAAGGCTCGCTTTTAACGACGCAAAACAAAAAGGCCTCATGCAAAGCTCGTTTGAAGGGACCTATCTAACGAGCTTCTAACGACCTAACACTATACGTCGAAAACATCTTGCGCAAACCTCACTGGAACCATACTACGAACGACATTAAGAAGTTGTTCAAACGTCACTGAGATGTCATTCTAGTGATAGAAAATTTTCTTGATTACAACCCAAAAAACTGTGTAACATCAACATAGAAAGATGAATCAGATAATTAAACCAATGACACTTAAGAAACAGAAAAATATTGACTCAAAAATAAAATGTCTTACACGTTAACTTGGTATCGATGTGCCTGAAAATGGAATGGAATGAATGGGTGTGAACTAACACAAATAAATCACAATTCAAACACATGGATACGTTCAAGAAGATCTAATTGAAAACTAAATATCATCAAACTATGGTTTAGCCATATGTGACAATTATAAAGTGAAATTAATGAACTAAACAAACATCGTGCACACAAGCCTAGAATTTTGACGATTATGTCGAATAATAGCATCATGACATGACTTTTTGAACCCTGGACTCATTGTGCAAAGCCGTTGATCTTCAACTAAACTCCTTCAAAAGATAAACATAAATGATAATTCTTTTCTAATGAATTATTCTTTTGAAGATCTACTTTCTCTTTTAAGAGATTTCCTAGTGGCCCTTTTTGGCAAACATATGATCTTTTTAATGCCTTAATTTTTTCTTGGGCTCTTTTAAACAGTGACTTTCACGAAGAGTTCACATGCCTCGCACAGCCTTTTCCTGTGAACACTTATCATTTTTTCAATTAACTAAGCATATCCTCACGGGCAACGGTTCTTACATGCACAACTCCCACTAAGTCTAATTTGCGCATAGATGAGAATATTGAGAGGAGAACGTCTCACCAAACTCAAATGAGGATGACAAGTCAAACATTCAAAAGGGTTATAGTCGAATCTAAATGAAAATCAAGTT
This sequence comes from Sambucus nigra, assembly GCA_949130495.1. NCBI lineage: Eukaryota > Viridiplantae > Streptophyta > Magnoliopsida > Dipsacales > Adoxaceae > Sambucus > Sambucus nigra. The sequence continues at coordinate 204,086,283 of OX422221.1, read as the reverse complement.
CGAAACCACCCCATTAAACGCATGGTTAAAATCAATCTATGCATCCAAAAATCATGACTAAATGTACTAGCCACATAGAAATATGAAGTGAAGCGAGTCTAACCACACGAATATGACATATTAAGTGTAAACTCAAGACACAAAAACTGAAAATCTTTTTGAGTTTTTCAAAAATATTTTTGATCCAAAAGGAAATATTTTTGTATTTTTTCAAAAATATATAAGAGTAAAATCATTTTTTATTTTCAAAAAATATGTGAAAATAAAATATTTTTGTATTTTTCTCAAAATTACTCAAAAAGAGAAAAAATAAAATACAAAAGATACAGATGCGATAACACTAGAAATTACATATCATGAAGCAAAACTACTGCACAACAAAAATCGCTAACACGATCATTCGTAAAATCTATCATGGTAAGAATCATGTGCAAGCAAATGAGAGTCATGAAATCTAATTCCTAAAGCCTCTAAGTTCGATTTCCTAACCTAAGTAGGTGTGTAACGACACATGGGGGTTTTGGGAACTAAAATAACTTTATTCTTTAACTTCCTAAGAGCATTCTTAAGGACATAACAAAAACATCTAAGGTGACCCTTCCTATCGCAATGAGTGCGGCAAGTGTGGATACGGCAAGGAATGTTACCTAAATGTGGACCTCTCATAGCGTTACTAATTGAATTTCTCACACGTGTGGTGTTGGCATTGGGAATGGGAGAAATACAATCATCGAAAACAATTCCACACCTATCATCTTTGATTTAGATGGTGCCTAACATCCTATATAACTTTTTCAACCTAGCCTCCAAATCAAACTTAACCTTACTCGAATCTCCCAATCTCTCCTCAAGCTCTCCTATCCTAGACTCGAGTAAACTCCTACACTCATCAAACCCTAGAATCTACTTCTTCATAGCCTCCATCAAACCACGAACATTATTTCTCTCACCCTTAATATATTCTAGTTTATCTCAAAGAGTTTTCTCTCATGCCCAACACATCATTATTTTCTACAGCACGTTCTTTCAACCTAGATTGCAACTTCAAGTTTCCCTTCTTCACTTTCACAGTTTCCTCATACAATTCATGAAAGGAAAATTGCAAGTCACTCTCCTCTATCTACTCATCCTCACTCTCTTTACCTTCACTCACTTGGGGTTCACTCCCTATGTCCTCGGAAGTGTCATTCACATCTTCATGAGAAGATTTATTATCGTCACTCACATGAAAAACCATAAACGTGATGTAGTTGTGCTCAATGGGGTAATCCTCTCCCTATCCCGAATCACTATCAATCAGGGTGGTATTAATGTTATTGGTTCTTGCCCTACTTCTCAAGTCTAGTGGGGCACTACGCTACCCTATGGGATAACACTGAAAACCATAATATTTATCCAACTCATCACTCTTATCATTCTCACTCTGGTTCTTAGGGAAGTGATCGCCCTTGTTTTTCTTATTTTTCTCAAATAGTTTTTCCTCTTTCGATTACTTTTGGAATTTGATAAATTTCTTGAACTTCTTTGCCAAGATGACCACATCTTGGAATTAGATGTCGGGGTCATCATCCAAAACTGTAGTTTCTACTTTAGAACTATCAAAGCAAGGCCCTGTTTGTAACACCCCGTATTTTTTGTGCATTTAATATTTAATTAATTCGGGAATTAAAAATTACTTGTATGTCGTAATTTTAATTGAATTAATTATGGCAATATATATTTAAATATTAATCGGGGACTGAATGGTTAATATTTAGAAAAAATTTATTTAATAAGTGAATAGTAATAATTTATTTACGTCATTTCGGGCATTAATGACGGGGTATGCACTTATCTCAGCCGGGAGTCGGTATAGACTAAATTGGGTGTGAGATAAGGATTTTTATAAATTAATTCGAATGCCAATTCTGAGTATACGATTGACTCCGAATGGGCCTGGATAGTCAGAAAAGTGTACCGGGGGGTAGTAAACGAGTCACGGGACGTTTTTAGGCATAGCCAGACCCACACGGGGACATTTGGGTCACTTGGGCTTGGTCAATTAGGCAAAAAATGGGATTTAGCCTAATTAAGAAATTATAAGAAATAAGGGAACTGTTGAATTGAGTTTAGAAAAAGACTTAGTGGATTAGGAAACCCTAATAGCAGTTAAAGGCAAATTTGGGGATCAAAGGAGAGCCAAAACAAAGGGGTCATCTTCAACCTTGGGCATTCACAACTCTAAAATCAGACTCTACGAACCCTAAGGCAAGTGGTTAACTTGTTGTAGCACTGAAATTGTATTTCAATTCATATTCATGTGATGTGAGTAATCAAAGAAATTCGTTTTGGGATTTAAAGGGTATAAACATGGGGTTTTGTAAACCACGAATTTGATTTCTAAGTTGAGTAGAAATTCACGTATAATCTGAGATGGATGTATGTATCTGGTAAGATGTGTAAACTCGGATGAATTAGAAACGAATTTGAGATAAGAAATTGATGTTTAAATTGGTTAAAGATTAAATTGAATTTCTCCCCAAATTGTGAAAACAGTAGAGAAAGTAAATTAATTTATGTTTTTGGACCTTATGGGGGTTCCTTACAAGGTTTTTGGTATCTACTGTCGATTGGAAGGCTTGGTTTTTACTGTAGAAGAAGTTAGGGTTTCGAGATATTCGTCCATGGCTGAAACAAACTACTCGGAGAAGACGATGACCTGTTCGATCGATCGATCGAGGGTCGATCGATCGAAGGTCAGAAAATTCTGGAAGTTTTGCCAGTTTGTTTATATAAGGGAAAATTAAATAAAAATCTTTCCATGCCTTATGTAATGAGAAATAAATATGGAGTTACAACTAATTAACTGTGAGGGAAATTAATTGGGACTTGGGAGAAATTTAGGTGTGGCACACTATGATTAAATTGTGAGAATAATATTTCAAATATGGTTACATATGGATTTAGTGGGTAAGTCTGGGGTTATTGGTTGAGTGATAACAAGACGTTAAATTTATTTAGGTGAAAGCTAAATAATTTAGAGTTGGAAATTTAGACTCGGGTGTTGTTTTTATTTCGGGCCACGAGAGTAAGTCCAAATATATTGGTTGAGGAGACACTAAAAGTAATTAATGTGCAAATTAATTAAAAATTAGAGTTGGACCATAAAATCATAATAATTTGAATAGGCTTGTGTCACGGACTTAGTACATGGTGTAGCCGGGAGGTTTATATTTATATATATGCGGTGTGTGATATATATATATATATATATATATATATGGTGTGTACATTAATATCAGTGGTTAGATATTGTTATTATATACTCTAGTGCTATAGGGGGAGGTTGAGCGTAGTGGATGAATCCTCTAGCTTGAGGAGTAGGGTGAGTATATTCCCAAGTCATAGCGTCCATTATATGGGTGAGGGGCATCTCACTTTCAGGGAGGGAATATGACTGCCTCCAATTGTATGTATTAACCAAGTTAGTGAGCAATTCTGACTTGGGGTAACTAGGTTATGTGAATATACCTAGTGGGATAGCACTTTAGAGAATTTATATCCTCTGAGTCTTTACTCGGGTGGATGTTATTATTAAATGTATTTCAGTATGTTTGTGAATGCTGTGATATGACTATAAGTATATAATTAGGTAATTAATTATATACGGGCCAATTAATACAAAGCATGAGTTGTATTATATGTATAACAAGTGTGGAAGTTATATGAATTTAACAAGGGAAATGATTAATTAAGTTGATGTTGCTAATAACTTAAAAATCATAATCATGGCATACTGGGTTAGAGTAGGGTGGGTGCAAGGAGGTTTTATTAATTATCTAGTCATGAGATAAATAACTAGGTGAATTAATTAAGGCGTTCGTAGTGCACATTAGAGGAGGGGTGAGGAAGTCCTCAAGAGAGTGAGGCACTAACTAAAATATGGAGAGCATGCGTATTTATTTATTACTGCAAGTTAATCATTTGCTAAATGTTTTTCAAATGTTTTGGGTACTAACCCTTGCTATAAAAACTTTTAAAAACTTTTTAGGTGTTGAGCCACAGTCCGTTGCTGCAGCATATGTGGATGTTACGGGAGTTTCATAGATGCCTCATTCTTTCAATCTTAGTATAGAGACTTCTTATCAGTTATTCGAGCATGTTGATCATAGATTATTTATTATTTGTCAAACCTGTTGGGTTTTATTTCTTGTCTTTACTTTCGTTGGATTTTTGAACCGATGGTTTATTCGGTCAGTTAATTAATTGCGAATGGTTGGTTCAGTTAACTGTGATTGTTATCTTATTTTATTTTCACATGAGATTTTCATTTAAATTAATGAAAGATAAACTTGGCACCAGTCTATTTCTCACTTAGGTGGTTAGTAATTGAAAAGGCGACAGGGATGCTAAGAATGAACCAACTGAGAAACCTGTTCTAACTTAATTTAGGACTGATCACCCGGGGTTAATTAGTCGGGGTGTCACACTGTTCTTTCTTCATCACTTTTTCTGAAGTAAACATGTTAAGCTCTTAAGTTTGTAGGTCACCTACAAGATCTTCAAATTTCATTGAGTAAAGCATACCCAAAGAGTTTAAAACGGTCACCTTTGCATCAAATATTTTGGGCAATGACCTTAATATTTTCTTTATGACTCGGTTGTCGAGTATCTTCTCTCCTAAGTTAAATGACGAGTTGACAAAATTGGACAACCTAGCGTAGAACTCATCAAGCGTATCACTTTCTAACATCTTAATCGTTTCAAACTGAGTGATGATGTTTACGAGTTTAGAAGCCCTAACAGTGCTAGTTCCCTCGTGGGTAAGTGCAAGTACATCCCAAGCTTCTTTAGACATTTCACACATCATAATATGGTTATACTCCTCCGGGGTGATAGACGTGAAAATAACATTTAATCCTTTAGAATTATATTGTTGAAGTTTGTGTTCGACATCAATCAACGACTCAATATATTTTAAATGGGTGGCCTCTCCCTCTCTCGTAAGTAGTGGAGTCCACCCCTTTGTAACTGCTAACCACACACGCTCATCGACGGACATAAGTGCACAATTCACGCGCATTTTCTAGTAAGCAAAGTTCAACCCATCAAACATAGGTGTTCTAAAGCCATTAAAATTTTGGAAATTCTTACCTAAAGACATACAACATCACTCACACGATAAGCTAGTGTTCAAACTCTAATACCAATTTAAGAAGGCACTTGTGTGTATATGCTTTAGGCAAATACTTTCTTTTCAAAATTTTCTCAATTTTATTATGCACCAAATATGTGAACCAAATTTTAATTAACCCAATTTTATCTTCTTAATCCTAAACATGCATCTAGTGAGATCAAGCAGATACAGTAAAGCAAATTTCACAACGTCGATGTATGAGTAAACCACTAATGGAAAAAACCTTGAACAACCCAGGCCAGACAATACCTATGATATGGTTTTACAAAAGAATAGAGGGAAGACTTACACAACGACTCGATCCCCACAAGCCTTAACGCTCTTCATTATTCAACCATTACTCCACAGTGCAACGTAGGAGTCAACCTATGCTAGGTACACAACATACGAGTTCACGTATGCCTTGGTATCCACCGATACAACCTCAGATACCGTATATGATTCTGATCATGGAGTCCACCACTTCTTCAATGCAATCAGCACATACAGAGTCCACTACATGAACACAGATCTTCATATGATGGAAGAATCAAACTAGTGGTGAAAACTAAGATCTCTATGACATATGGATTGAAAAAAGAAGGACGTTTATGATTTAGAAAACGTTTAAAAACAATTTGTAGACAACGTATATCTTTCTGTTCAGCTTTGCACACCCAACTTTCTGAGTCAAGGATGCCTTGAATAATAAAACACAAATTTCAAGGCGGCGCGTCATTCGAACGAAAACATCATGTCATTCGAGCGAAATTAGCATCTCATTTGAATGAGAATATTGTCTCGTTTGAATGAGAGAACAAACTCATTTGAACGATGTATTAAGTCATTTGAACCATGAAAAATGCAAGACTTGATTCATAAGACTCTAAACTCGATTTAGCTCAGAAAATATTTATAAAAATAATTTTAAACTATTTAAAATAAATTAACATCCTTATAAAAAAATTGAGAACCATAAACCATTATGCATTCATACCTGAGAGAATCCTTGAAATCTATGTGAAAACTTGAAACGTGCACCAAAAATGCGACATGATCTATTTTTGAAGCTTGGTCGCTACGCCTTCAGCCCAATGTTATAGACTTATGGGAATCGCGACACATAAAGTCTATAATATGACTCAAAATGGGTTTTTTTTTCTGAAATAATGCCAAAACATACAAATTGACACTATTTGGAAATTTTTCCTTACAACAAATACTTAACAAAATTCAAAGGTTTGTAGAAGAAAAATTGCGAAACATCACATTTACCAAGAATACTTGAATAAGACATATTTATCGAAAATGTTTGTATATGGAAAATCCACGAAGAGGGATGTGAGGCCTTCAATTCAGGTGTTTCTTGGCGCTCAAATGTGTAAGTTTACAAAACAAATTAAAACAAAGAATGCAAATACAAAAAAAAAATATTATAAAATACTAAATCAATCACAATCTAGAGCGAAACACTCCCCTACAATAATGCCATGTGATTGACAAGGGGAATATGGATGTGCTTTTTTTACTCAATTCTCCATCAATGACTCCATTTGATTGAGATGGGGAACGGGGATGTGCTTTTGTTTTTACTCAATTCTGTGGAAACGGTGCCATTTGATTGATAGGTGGGAGCCTAGCATCGTGTGACTATGCTAATCGTTGTTAGAGGCTCCCGTGGATCATGTAAAAACGTAAACTTTAACTACACTCTTACGTGAGTTCAGTGGCGAGTCTGGGTATTGAATCCACATGGAATGAGTGTTAGACATTAATTGATTTCTTAATTATAAATAAAAATGTAAAACATAACTATTTTAATAAAAATCTACAAACTAGGCATGTATTAAAACTAAGTTATATACACATGCACAAAAACTATATATTGAAAATAATATCCCTCGCCTTGGGTTAATTAGCATAAATGGTTGCATGGGAAGAAAAAATTTACAAGATAAAATCCCATTTCGTCAATTAATCAAACCTAAAGTTGTAATCCCGAAATTCTCATAAAGGCCTACTATGATTTTTGCGTCAGAAAATATCCAGGAGATTACACACATAAGGTCCAAATAAGGTGCATACATGACATACACTATTAAATTTCTAGGCATAAAATCAAGAACAACTAACCCATTAAAACTAGTCTAATCCATCACAAAAGTAAAAAAACTAACTAATCCATTGTGAGTTCAATAACCTCAACCTAAACTAAATTAGGTACATGGCATTATAAATGATTTGTATTGAATGAAAAAGAGTAAAGTATTAAAAGAAACTAAGTTAACGAAGCAACAAATGACAAAAGAATACTTGAATTAATTAAAGAATAAGATGAATAGCACAAACCCTAGGATTGACAAGGAAATTATCCCAAAATACAACCCAAACCCTAAATTAAACTAAAGAACTAGTAAAATATAATATTAGGAAATATTATCTCCACTTACTATTTATAGTATGTGGATTAAAAGAAAAGGGAAAAGGAAACAAATAGCGAAAATTTCCAAATATCTAGTGTGATCCATTGATCGTCGGTTCATCGATCGATCGATGAAGCTGAAGTTGGCCATCGATCGATGATGCTAAAAATTTCCCACTTTCTTAGAGTCAAGGAAAAATGTTAATGATAGATTGATCGATGGCAGGGTGTTGATCGATTGATCCCTTATTTTTCTAGGCACTTTGCTCTTCAAAACGGAATTGTGATGCTTTACAAAAATGACTTTAACTTTATCATCCAGACTTGGAATGACTTGCCATAAGTGGACACACAAAGTTAACTTAGCGAGATATGCTTCCATTGAGGTCCTCCAACCAGGACATGAAGCCTAAGATTATGGAATTGTCCCTAAAGTTGCATCAAATGACGAACTTTCCCAAAATGGAACCCATTGCTCCGTTAAGTGTTCCAATACTTATAAAAACTCACATAAACCTTGCACAACATATATATATATATATACAAAAACCAAGGTCAACCAATAATCGAGCATACATGTAGGATTTAACGGACATAATTGTGCATAAATGCATTAGAATAGATGGTGTTAATATACAATATTCGTGACTCATCAACAGCCTAAAGTGATTCTATTAGTTCACAAAATTTATATAGGAGAGCGGGGATGCAATGAGTGACTGATATCCCTATATCTTTTTGAGTTAGGTATTCAATGAATCCCTAGAACGGAATTTCGGTTCTTAGGGGAAAATACTGTAATACACCTTATTAATTTTTAGGGAAATTACAGTAAACCCCTTGATCTATTTTTAGTGTAAATTAACTAAAATACCATCAGTTCATTTTAAACACTTTGTAAAGTTCTATAATTTCCTCTAATAAACCACTTTAATCAAAATTTAACTCCCGCACACTTTTAAATGAAAAATCAAACACTTCCTCTTCTTCTTCATTGTTTTTTTATTTTATTTTCTCTATTTTCTTTATTATCTCTTTCTCATTATATATATATATTGATATGCCCTATATAAGTACCCAACAGCTCAGAGACACCAACCTCGACCAGAGAGATGGCCGAGGTAGGAAGGGCCCCAGATTGGCAACCAACGGCCTCGTCCTAATCAAGGTCGGTCATGGCTGACGTTACTAGTTGCCTCATAGCCAAGCGACATTAGAGATCCTTATGGTCCGTGCAGATAGTAATCCATCAGGTCGGCTGGAGCCGACCACACGACTGCACCATACATCAACCTCGGCTGGGTGTAAGCCGAGGAAGCAGAGGCTACTTAAAATCAGCATTATTATCCTCGGCTGGGAACCAATCCACATCCTGATACTTCACCATCTCCTCGGTCCAGACCGACATTACAACTCCACTTGTCTTACCTCGACTCTCCTACTGAGCTAGGATCATCGCTGATAACCTCTGATCAAGCAGTTGCCCAAGCACACCAACCTCGTCCTCTTCCAGGCCGAGGTTGTCACTAATCGAGGATAGCCGAGCTTCTACACATTCTTATATAACTTGGAGCACGTGGGCAAATCTATTATAACCGAATTATTCCCTCCACATGAGGGAATATTGAGGTCATCATTACTCGGTTAGTAACAGCCAGGTGTCACTCTCATACTAGTTCAATGCTCATGCACATGCTCATTGTATGCTTGGGGGGTAAATTACACCCCCCAAGCACTATATATAGAGGTCATCCTCTACCTTGTAAAGGGTTCCCAAAATTACAACCCTAGCTAAACTCTGTCAAATTATACAGTAGAGAGAGAAATCTTGAGAGATTGTATCCATGGCCATTAGTGCCTTCATTTAGTGATATTACTTACACACACTCAGAGTGGACGTAGGCCAGATTGGCTGAACCACTTATATTGAAGTATTCATCCTCTTCTACTCACCCACTTCTACATATATACATGTACATGTTCTCCTGTGCTGCCATTGTTAACATTAACTTAAGCTTGCAAACACCTTGAAGGGTAGTGTTGTTTCCAGCATCATCATTTTGGCACCGTCTGTGGGAACAAGAAGCTATATCTTCCTCATTTCATGCTTAACCTCACCGGAGACTCTGGTGGTGAACCAGGCCTTACCCCTTGTGTGGAGTTGTTTCACCATTGAAAGAGGTCCATTAAGGTACAAAGCTCATTTACTCTACAAGCTCTTTAGTGTTAACACATGAAGCTAGAATTGTCGCCACCTCTTCCACCGCCTGGTGCTGGAGGGCCTAGTTACAGCCAGGCACCACCTCAGTTCGAAATGGCGAAAGTGTCAGCAACCTTGAACTCTTTAGCTGCCACACAACAAGTAATGAAGGAGCAATTTGTACAACTCAGTCAGAACATGATGAGACCACCTGGGGTCTCACCGGAGATGATCACTCCGGAGGTTGTTCAGCCCCATCCTGACGCCATGGGACCACCCCAGGCACCGCAAAAAGACCAACCTACGCCTCAATGGTGGAGGGACATTGCTAAACCTATATGTTTGCATCTGGGGAGTCAAGGACACCCTTTCCCTGAGGATAGGTATGATGATTTGGAGGCAGAAGATGCTCCAGAAGATTGTTGGGAGCCGTATGAGGTTTCAAGTAACACAGTATGTCCTATCCAACAGAGCCGGGGTTGTGGAGGAAGAAGAGGTGAAGAAGCCCAATAAATAGGGTTAGTTTTTGATCGATTAAGCAGAGGGTCGGCCTTCGAAAGGATCAACCTAGTAAACGACCTACGATAGAGGTTATCCAGGTCAAGAAGTGTAGAAGGCTCACAAAGGGAAGAAAGGCAACGTCGGGCTCATCAAGGCCGGCCTAACATAGGACGAGGTAGATTACATGGACAAAGATCCAATTTTTAATCAAATTTATGTTGATTGTAATTGGGTGTGAATGAAAGATAGAATCTAACATAAAAATATGCCAAATCAAACCAAATAAAGCAGAAGAAGAAATTGAGAAAAAATCATTTCTAGAAGAAACTATATTCAACACTGATAAAGAGTTTAATAGACTTTATTAATTACAAACTACTTTAAGATCCACTAAGTATAATGCACAAGTCTTCAAATATTCAACAGATACGGCACAGACTAGCATTATCCACAGGAAGCAGATCTTTCCACAGTATCCACCGATCAACGTCACGATTATGAAATCATTTCTTCTTCAGAAGTAGGCTCACAACTCCACAAAAGTCATCCATAGAGAAATACCTAAAAGGGTTTGATGAAGTGTATGGAAATTTTGTTCGATAAAACTCAACAAATCATATTTAGGGATGTATGATTTAGAAAAGAAAAGTGCTTCTTTAAAAGAAAAATTGGAAACCTTTTAGTGCGGATGTTGCAATTGATTTTTACTAAAAGAAATGCGTAAAACAGTTCAAAAGAATCCCTTTTATAATATAACAGTACTTTCGACGCGACAAACTCGTTCGAACGAACATAGGACTTTATTCAAATGAAAATAAGGTTTTGTTCTAACTAGGTAAAATCTCATTTGAACAAAAGGCTTATTTCGTTTGATTAAGCTTCTAACAAACTTCCAACGAGATTTGTTCTATCAAATGGAGTCCATCTCATTAGATGCTATATAAAGTTTGTTCTAATGAAACTAGGATTTCGTTCCAACAAAACTAACCCTCATTCAAACTATGGCAATCTCATGCTAACAAAATAAAATAAAAATATTTTTAAAATCCTTTGTTGAAAAATTTCCTCGGGTATAAAAATCATCCCAGAATATAATTGACTAAGAAAAATCTAAACCACAAAACATGTATACCTCTATTAAGTGTTTCTGTTGATTTCAACGTCTTAAAATTCAAGAACAATGCTTCATTATAAACATGAGCGAATGTCTCATCAAAGTCTACATCATCAATCTGTATGTAGTCTTGAGCGACCAACCTAGGCTTATTGAAAATAATGGTAACATTCCCATCTATCTTATTCTCATAAATCCACTTCGTACCAATCACATTTGTCTCTCTAGGTCAGGGGAGTAACTCCAAGCATTTTTCTTACAAAACTAAAGAAACTCATCTTCCGTAGCAGATATCCAATGCTTGTCCTTAAGTGCTTCTTTCACATTCTTGGGATCGACTAAGGAGGTGTAGTAAAAGTAGCTAACCACATTCTCAAGTTGAGCGCTATTCTTGAAACCTAGTGTATTATCACTAAGTATAGTGGAAAGGTCATGAATCTTTTGAACCTAAGATGTTGGATCCTCTAAATCAAGAGTGGGGTGGGACCACCGGGGTAGTATAAGGAATGATGGGATCATCAATTGAGGTACATCAGTCTCACACTTGAGGTTAGGGTCTGATGAGGAGTGTGAGGAGGATTTTGAGAACGTCACTTGTTTTGAATGTGGGGGTAAGGGGCATAAGTCATTTGAGTGTCCTACGTGGCTTAGAAAGAAAGGAAAGAAAGTAGCTATGCCTGCCACACTTAGTGATAGCAGTGAAGGTGAGGGTGATGAGACTAGTGGTGAGAAGTTTATAGCTTTTTTGAGTCGTGTGAGCACACCCACTTTGTCTCACGTTGATAAAGGTCATGAGAGCACCAGTGATGACTCGAGTGTTTCTAGTGGAGATGAGAGCGATTTGGAGAGTGGAGATGAAAGTGAGCTCCAAAATTCTTTTAGATATTTGTACACCGAGACCTTGAAAACAAAGAAGTATAATAGGGATTTAGGTCATCGGGTTTTAGATTTGGAGAAAAAGAAGGAGGTTTTGAGAAAGGAGAAGTGTGATTTGACCGACATGTTGTCTAGTCTGATGACACGTGTATCCTAACTCGAGAGAGATCTCGAACGTGCCAGGGAGGTCAAAGTCAATTTTGTGAACGGACTTAAGAAGGTTGAAAAGGTGGTTCATAAGGGTAAAGGTGAGAATTTAGGAATAAGTCATGACGGTGCTTCTTCTTCCCAATTAGCACCCGAGCCGATTCCCACTTTAGTGTTAGATTCACGTAAGTATCACCCTAACCCACCTAGGCGTCCCATTCCTATTAGGAGAGAACGTCCAAGAGTTTTTGAGAGAGGTGTTCCTAGGCCTATTTATGTTTGTTCACATTGCAAGAGGAGAGGACACCTTAGGGAATTTTGCTTTAAGTTGGGGTATGTGTCACGTTTTGCTTCTTCTCGTGTTTCTGGCACACATGCACCCACACATGATACTTTATATACTCCCGGAGACTACATGAGAGAGTTTGCACATTTAGGTGAGCAAGTTAAGTTTTTAGTCAAAACTTCACAAGAATTGATGGAGGTTTTTCATAAGTTGTCACCACCTTTGGAAAACCCCTCTGCACCTAATGATTGAGGTTTGACTTGTTTACTAGCATAGGGTGATTTTCATGATGACTTCATTTGCCTATTGCTAGTATGTATCATTTGTGTATATTTTTTTTAAGAAAAATTTTGAGGTAATCCAAAAAGATTTTTGTATTTTGTTTGCACCGTTTATGGATGAATACTTAGGATGACCGAGTCACAACATCATTCCATTATTTTCATGTGACTATTTGATAGTGTTTTGAGACAATAGGTCAATTCTTCCATGTGCTTTATAATGTTTGGAGTCATTAAGATGTAATTAAGTGTTAGTTCCTACACGTTTGACTCATGTTTCCTTTATTGCACGCATGCACGGATTTGTTTTATTATTGTGCTTGTCTTATCACATGTTGGTTGGGTGTTTTCACTTTAATCCTGGCCTTAAAACGAACCAAGCACAATAAATTTTGATAAGGAAATTGTGCATATAAAAATCGTTTTGTGAGTTTGTGTGATTTGTTTGATAACGGGGAGGGGCTGCGAAAGGTAATCATCTATCCTTTGAGCAAAAGCCACCGTTAAAAAGGACGTAAAAAATTGAGGAATTTTATTATCGAAGGTCCAAAGAGGTTAAAAGAGCCCGAAAAAAATTAAAGGCAATAAAAAGAAATTCATGCCAAATTATGGGCCATTTAGGTTTTTGCACCAATTCTTGAAAGTTTGAGAATTTAGATTACCTTTAAAAGAAAATATATACGAGGGTGTTTGGTTGGAGAATTTAAAACGGGTTTGCATGTCCTTGAAATGCTCGAAAATGTGCTACATAGTTTTGGATGTTATTGAGGTGGAAATCATTTTGGCTTTGATTTGTTGATTTGCATAAGACGATGTCATCTAAATTCAACCATCTTTACACCTAAAGATACTTTTGATGTTCATTCGTTAGGAGTACACATATGCATCGTACACATATGATTGATTGAGTTTATTTACCTATCGAATGTGGTCACACCCATACATTCCATTTCCATGACTTGGTTGTTTGAGTCTAAATCCATGGTGTGATTTTTGTATCATATTTGTTCAAATTGGTATCTTATTTTTGTACGAAAAATTTGAAAAATTCAAAAATAGTTTGTGACGATTTGTTTGAGCATATCCCTGCAAGAGAACGTTTGCTATTTAATTGATCCTTTGTTTTGTGTAACGTGACACCCTGATTTTTCTTATTTGATTCATTCTTCTCATTTGTTTATTTGGGGACATCATAAAAAGGGGGAGAAAGAATTATCATATTATGGGGGACTCGATATGTCACGTGGTATTTGCTTTGTCTCATGTGTGTAGGTATGAAGATTAAAGATCAATATGTTTCACACCCTGATGAGAAAAGCATTGAGATTTGATGATTGTTGAAGATTGAAGAACAAACGATGAAGATTTAAACATTTGTATCTTTCCATCTTTAGGGTTCATGGGAGGGTAGATTTGTATAGGTCATTAATTGATAATTCAGATTTTTATGTATGTACCGGTATAGACATAGGGGAAGATTTGTAAGGATATTTTTGTCCATTATCAATTTGTATGTCGTACGCCGTTACACCGTTGATGAAACTCAAGATGGCATCTACGTCAACGGATCTGAATATCAAAGCGTCTTCAACATCATAACCTCTGCAAGAATAAACTTGGTAAAGTTTTGTTTTTAAGTTCCTTAAAGTTCATACTTAGTATTGGGAAATTTTCATAAAATGTTTTTTATAAAAATAAGAAGTATACCACGGATTGCCTCCCTATCGGACCGGTCCACCTACCTACCGGACCGATCCGCCTTGCTCAATGTCCAGTATACCACAGATTGAATGCAAACCGATGGAGCCTCTTTTAAAATAGAACCGGTCCGAGTTCGGACCGATCCGCCTCCAAGCCGGACCGGTCCGCCTCGGATAAACTCGATCAGTTCCGTGAGTTTTTTATCCTCCAACTTATTTTTCCTATATATATACCTATTTCGGTGGTATATTTTTTAAAGTCTTTCAGAAAACGTTTCTAAGAGTACAAACAGAACAAGACTTCAATTCTTGATGTGCTAAACATCTTTTTGATTCACACACAAAAATCCCAATTACTTTTGTGAATCTTTTTGAACCCTAGAATACAAACTTTGTTACTGTTCTTCTTTGTGGAGAGAACTTTGCAACTGAGGGTTGCGTGTCATTGCTGAGGGAGTCTCTACAAAGTTTTATGGTTGCGTGTCATTTAGGAGAGCTGTGGTTCTTTCTTTGTTGTTTGGGCTGCGAGTCCTTGGAGGGTGTTGTGTGTATTCTCTTGCTGAGTTCAAGACTGCCTCTTTGTGGGTTGGCTGCGTGTTAATCCATTGCAGATTTCTCTATGTAATTGTAAGTTGCGATTTATATATTCATAGTGAAATAAAGGTTTTACCCGAAAGGGGTTTTTTCCTGAAATCTGTGTCTCAGCATATTTACTATGTCGCATGCTTTATATTTGATGGGTTGATTTAGATGCATGTTTAAGGGTTGTATTTATTTGATTTGAAAGTAGACTCTAATTAAATAAGGGTTCTTGGAAACTTGCAAATTTAATTTAATCAATTATCACACAGTCGCACTCTTCAATTATAATTAGGTGTGCATCCAAGAAAGTGTCTAACACAAAAATATGCCAAATCAAACCAAACCAAGCAGAAGAAGAAATTGAAGAAAAATTCCTTTTAGGAAAAAACTACATTCAGCATTGTTAAAGAGTTTGATAGACTTGATAACTTACAAAGTACTTAGAGATCCACCAGGTACAATGCACATGTCTTCGAATATTCAACAGATACGGCACAATCCAGTACCATCCATAAGAAGCAACTCTTCCCTCGGTATTCACCGATCAGCCTCAGGATTATGAAATCCTTTCTTCTTCAGCAGTAGAGTTGCAAATCCACAAAAGTCAGTCGTAGAGAAACCTCTACAAGGTTTTGATGAAGTGCATGAAAGTTGGGTTTGAAAAAACTCAACAAATCATATTTAGGAATGTATGATTTGGAAAAGTAAATTTTTTCTTTGGAACAAAAATTGAAAAACTTTTGGTGCAGGTATTGCACTTGATTTTCACAAAAAGAATTATGTCAAATAGTCTAAAATATTACGTTTTATAGTAAAACATGAATTTCAAGGCAAACTCGTTCTAACGAAAATATGACTTCGTTCAAATGAAAAAAAAAGGTTTCATTATAATGAGGTACAATCTCATTACAAAGTTGATTTCGTTTGATCGAGCTTCCAGCGAACTTCCAATGAGAGTTATTTTGTCAAACAGAGTCCATCTCGTTAAATGCTCATTAGATTTTTGTTCTAACGAAACAATCATTTTGTTCCAACAAAATTTACCATTATTCTAATAGATAACAATCTTGTTCTAACGAAATTTTTAAAAAAAAAGTATTTTGAAAATCCTTTTATGAAAAAAATTCCTCAATGATAAAAGTCATCCTAGAATATAATTAATTGAGAAGAATCAAAACCACAAAATTCTTATACCTCATTAAAGTGTTTGTGACGATTCCAACGGCTTGAAATTCGAAAACTACGCTCAGTCACAAACATATCTTCAAATGATTGTGGAGGCAAATGCGTATGTAGAGTTCAATTTGTAACTTCAGTTTGTAACAGGATATACCAAAATAACTAAGCTATGAGAAATTATAAAATCATGATCATATAGTTATAACGGGTTGAAAGTTTATGGTGCACTTTTTTAGGTTTTTTAGATGAAGGTGGTGACCCGTAAACTCGAAATAATTTGTGGGGTTAATGTAATTTAGCTTATTTTTGGAGGGCCAACGAGCCAATATCTTATTCTATAATCGATGTTTCCATATTACATAATGTGGAAAAGAGTCTATGGTAATGCAACACATATAAGAGGGAGGGAGTCTGAATGATCCTTTACATACACTGCCCATGCGAATAAGTTCTTCTCTAATTAAAAAAAAGTTAATCCACCAATCTTCGAGCTCTAGCGAACAAATATTATGTATTTTTCAGAGAGAAATATTTTTCCATATAACAAGTTCGTTACGAGCCGAGCAGACCACATTAATCAATCGAGCGAGGCACTATTCACCAAGTGGAACTATATACTATCTTTACTAAGCCAACTGCCCCTTCTCCTATACTTGGATGCTTCTCACTCACCAAAGCGTACTTCGTTTCCTAGGTCTCAGTTTCCCTAACACAAACTACCCTTCATGTAATACATTTTATCTACAAAGGCGATTATGAACAATATGCCTTACCATTGTCCACAGCAGATCGTAGGGAGGGGGATAGACTAAGAAAGGAAAATTCGATCCCTTTATTCATCATAACGCCTAAAGGTCAAGTCCTAGGGTAAATAAGTCCCATACAAATAAAAGGAAACTGAGTTTACGAGGTTTAGTATGCTTAGATGACAAACGAAAAATCAAGGAAAGTAAAGTACTCTCGACTCCGAGTATATAGGACAACCCAAAAAATAGTTGTCAAGCCAAGGGAGGAGGTTGGAGGACTAGAGTTAATAAGGTTAGGTATCGACACTCGTATAAATGTATATATTTTCTTCCTTATTCTTATCTTGGCTCTCATTTCACAAAAAGAGGTTGAACGAGTTGAAGCTTCTAGTGTCCATAAGGCTAACATAGAATGCTATACTAATATACCCTAAGGCTTTCTAATAAGGAGTATATTCGAAGGTTAGTAACAAAGGCTATGCCCAGTAGTTAAGACTAAATTTCAGAGAGACAAAGGATGAACCCTTTAAGGCAAGTTTCAATACTCAAGATATTAGGGGGTTTTCTTGATACTAAGGGTTGTTAAGCACAAAGTAAGGTAAAAGTCAAACAGGAGAACAATATGATGAAAACAAAATAGGTTGTGAGCTACTCCAGAGCGTCCAATAAGCTAATAGACTACTCGGAGTAAACCTGGCCTGGTGATAAAGAATAGGAGCTAGGTCTTATGAACGGATGAAAAAGGAGGGACCCGCCTAAAAGATAGTGAAAATCGAACAAAAGTGTAGACCAGTGCGAGATATTCGATGGTTCTCTCCCAAAACTTCCTTTTTCATGAGTCATTGGCAGCTGTAACGTGCCTTAGCCATCGAGAAATTCAAGGTAAGACTTCCAAAACGAGAATAAGCAAATGGTCAATAGCAATGCGTCCATCGTTGAGATGTGGTTGGAGATATAATATAATGGGAAGATAAGTAACCTACTTGTATTATAGCCTGGTTAATCTTACTTTGAATTTGATTGCCGTCCGTTAAGAGGAGTCTTGATGGTCCATGAGCATAGGCTCGTTAGACACCCATGACTTGGAATCTTAATCAATGCAAGTTATGAATTTCAAATTTAAAATGAAAATCAAAAGAAAATGTTTTGACTATCTAAGATAGTAATGTTCTTAGTGAACAATCTTAGATCCCAAAGCACATGAGGTCAAAAATGGAATTATTTGGATTGATAATAAAACATTTCTACCCAAATGACTTCCATTGAACATTTCAAAAAGAAAAACCATAAGAGCTAGATCTATGTGACTAGATCTAGGGTTTAGATCACCATACCTTTGCAGATCTTGTAGGTGATTCAACATAGAAGACAAAGTTATGTAAGAAGATGTTCTTCTTGATTCCCCACCTTTAATCCTTGCATATATATGCAAAAAATTATTATATCTTCTAACATAGGATCCACCCAAAGAAAGTAATGTTTGTTGGTACTTATGGAGATGAAAACTTGGTGAAATAAGAGAAGATTAATATTATCTCTCCTCACCCATCCCAAAAAAGTGAACATTGTTTTTATCTCTCCCTCTTTAACCCAACATTACATTAACTTAAACCCATATATATAGGTATTTGAGTAGGTTTGGGTTAAATATGGTTTACAGAGAGTTTTGGTCTTGCTACTTGATATATGGACTATACGAGGGACCCAAGGCAAATAATTATATTGTCTTCCAAACAAAAATATAACAATACAAAACTCTGCCTAGTAATTAATTTTCTTTTTTATTTAATTATAATTAATTAAACTAAATAATTACAACTTCGCTTCAATTTAATTATCTCCATATTACTCGAATAGAGAAACATTGTTTGTAAAGTTAGATAGCACATAATATGATTGCCCAAATTAATCATTCAATACCCGTTTGGTGACATTCAATTTCTTGATAATCGACTTTCACCAACATCTTATTTATTCTTTGATCTCAAAATAAAATTATTTGATACTCTATCAGATAATAAAATCCACTTACCGGGTTTACCAGTAAAATAAAAACTTATAATTTTATCAAGGGGTATCACAATCCAGGATATATCATAAATGTTGATTCCTCCAGAATATGATCTCGGATATGTTCACAAAATGATTTCCCAACATACACAGACTATTTACTTAATAGATTTTATCTTAACTATAAAAATTAAAGAAATTGTTATGTGAATATTACAATCCTCATATCACTTGGAAATGGAAACTATGCGACTTTTGAAAACCTGTGAGACTATGAAAGTATAATCTTGTCAGCACCTAGACTCGAATTTTACTCTTTATCTTATTCAATGCATTCGTTATGTACCGGTAGAGTCCTCCTTAAACTATTTGACAAGTTTCCTAACCATCAAATGGGTTTCTATAGTCAAGACAAACTACTTAGATTATTCACGCAGCTTTACTAATAGGATGCCAACTCTCTATCTGGGTTGTGAATTGTTCAATCGTACTAAAATTAAAATTTTGATCTTGTGTGATCGGAATGAACCCAAATCACCGTAACTACTAGAACATAAAATTTATAAATATATACAATATATTTATTGTTAATAATAAAATAATTCTTAAACTTTCAGTCAAATTTCAATTTCTCCTCTGATCCTTCAAATGTTTTAATTTTACCATCAATGTTTGATCACCCCTTCGTTATAAAACATAATAACCACTACACATGTCAAACTCTCAAGCTCTATTTTCCCCTCATATTTCTTTAGGTTCTTCCCATTTCTCTCTCTTCTTCTTATTTCTCTCGTTTGTGTCTCTTTCTTTATGTTCATATATTTATCTCTCTTACACGTGCTTGGCCATTCGTTATATTCCATGGAGGCATAATCATTTTAATACTACATATGTCTAAGGCTGCATGCCCCGTAAATTTATTTCCCCAAGCAAGCATGGCACATGAACTGCTTGACCTAGGGGAAGACGAAATGAGGCTATCTTTCTAAGAGATTCGTCACTTCAACACTCAAGATGTATAAAACCTTCATATTCACTTCATCTCTCTAACTTGAGTTAAAAATTCTCCTTGTCCATCTTCTTCATCTTTTTCTTTTATCCTTCTTTCCTATCATCCATGTTTAGGCATCTAAGGAAGTACAAAGTGACTTCAAAAAATAATTTTGAGGCATTTCATATAAAATACCTCTTAACTCGCAATGTCATGATAAGGACCTCGCTAGATGATGAAGAAGATCATGACATCAATGGACAGGCTCCTTTTATGATAGTCTCCATAATAGTGAGGGGGAATTCATTTCCCCTTCACCTATTACTGGTGAAAGTATTCCATTTCTATAGAATACTTCCAATCCAAGTAAATGGAAGATTTTTTTGGATTGTAATGGGGACAATTTCCATTAAAAAACTTTGTGTCATCAATTTGGGATTGAATGGAATTAGATATTACTATAACCTAAGGTCTTCTCCTGGGTCTAGAGCATGTCATTTTCAGACTATAGACAAGCTCATAATTTGGTGACTTGTCTAACTAGATCATAAAAAGACACTGATAAGGAAACTACATTAGTCTTCTTATGCCTCTTTCGAAGGAACTCCCGGTATGCTATTTATTGATCATTTGACTTCTCTTGTGAAACCGACTATTTTTATTACTAACCGACCTTTTTTCTTTATATGAAAATCCTTACTACAAGAGAAAACCCAAAGATTAAGAGGTTAACTTAGTTAATCTAGAAAAGTTTTGGGTGAGACAAACCTTGGTCATTGTTAAACCTCACTAGATAGAAGCTCACAAGCTTCTTGGATACAAATTAAGAGTTGTGTCGGCTAAGAACTTCATAACGATTCTAGATGTCATTTTTTCTAATTATATGGTGGTTGGTGACTCCTTCATTCCAACAGCTGCCCTCTCTTTAGTGGAGGTAAGAGAGGGGTATATGTTGGTGAAGAATTTTTGTCCACTTATGTGATCTTAACTAATTTTGAGGATGACTCGATCGAACAATAAAAGTATCTTCTCTTTGATGAATTTGACCCCCTCTTATTATACAAAAAATTCGGCACTTAAGGCCGACATTGGGAATAGATAGAAGAGGAAGAAGAATAAGATTCTAGTCCTTGAAAATCTTGAAGAGTTAACTGGCCAATCTCAAGGAATTCCTCATTCTTGTGCTTTCAACCTCAGCGAGGACAGTGAGTTAGCTACAAGAGGCTCCCCATATATACACATCACAAGACCTACTATTCTAGGTGATAACCCTATATAGATAAAGTAACATGTGAATGAAAATGGAGGGAGAGAGGGTTGAAATTTTTGTGTGTCTCTTCATATTAGCCATAAAGGCACATATTTATACTGATGTTATAACACTGAACCTAATTAGTTTTATCCTCTCTTAAATATATAACTAGTTCAACCCAATAATAAGTGGAAGGATATTGCATTTTGGGCCAAGCCCATGCAATTTTATTAACATCTCATATTCACTCATGCAGGGCAGTTCAAACTTCTCTTCTAAAATTTTCAATAACTCATCTATTCATACAGGAAATAGGATGTGGGATATCGCGAGAATAAATACATATCCTCAGGAGAATAATTACTAAGTTATCATTAAACTAAAAAAGACACATCACATTAAGGGATCTCATATATTACCAGATAGTTCGACTACACCAAATCACACACTCTTAATCCTTCATAGAAAGCAGTGGATAAATCCTAATATGTAATGCAACCATGTCCATTATTCAAGACATATCTTGATATGGTCTCTAGAAATCAAAGAGTCACAAAACATAGTGTATTACCTAATAGTCTTCCTTAAGTCCTCATGATACATAAATTTTACCCAATTATTTTCCTAGACATGTCCTTTAGACGATATATTCCATTGCCTTAGGTAAACAAGCTAAAGTAACGTCATCAAATCACATCATCATGACAGAGTTTCAAATAAACAAAGGCATGGTGTATGGTTATAATCATCCAACTTTCTCATATAGCGATGAAGCAGGGATTCATTCATCACTCCAACCATTAGTTAGCAAAGCATATATAGTACGAAATATATGATATGGAATCATCCCATAATAAAGAGTATATCACTTTTATAAAAATAAACAGATATTATATGAATCTAAGTTTAGTCATCCATCAAGAGAGTAACATGAGTTTTATCCTATATGGATTTGGACTTGTTGTCATCCATACAAATCGAGAGAAGTAGAGTGGCTAGACCCACCAAAATTTCCTAAAGTGAAACTAACACTAGGAAAATACGGATATCCCTTCGGGAGAATAAGGCCTAGAAGAAAAATAGGGATGGGGAGAGATATGATAAATACTCTAAAAAGAATAAGACTAACATAAATCCTCCCACACTCCTCTTGGGGTCAATAATAATTCACTATTTATTGACCCACATCAACAAACACCACCATCAATATCTAAGGTCCATCCCTGGGTGATAAATTTTATAAAGGGAAAAGAGCCTCTCACCATTGATGCCAAAACATTTTAAAACATCAAGGTTTGATATCTAGTGACTCAGTCCACCATATTTCCTAAAGAAATGATGGATTTGAGAAGATTCGGGATGGAATGCCTTCGCAAATAAGGGATTCATCACTTAGTTTTGGTAAGTTAGACCCTTATTATGTTTTTGCCAATTTCTGGTTTTGCTCAAATACTAAATTTTTATTTTCTTTTATTTTCCAGTCCATTAGGCAATGCATGAGGTAGACACTAGATCAAACCAACTTTGGAAGAGGAACAGAATTCTTCGTGACCAAGCCAACATCATGAAGAACATCCTCACGGAGAGGAAAAATCGGATCACTGAACAGGAAGATAACCTAAAAGACGAGACTACTTACAAAGATAAAGTGATAAGAAAGATCAAACTCCACCAATTAGAGTTTAATAAGGTCAACATCGATCTGGTGATCCTCATAGGCAAAAAGGTCCTTGAGGCTAGTTGAGAATCCAACCTTGAGAAGTCCTTTGACAAGGGCCTTGGGTCTAAAGTGCAAGTTATTATTGCATATCTAGACTATCATGAGTTTATTTCCTTTAACCATATTTGGTTAACTGTTCTTTAAAGGGACAATGTCCTAGAAAATTACCTAATATACATTGTATACCCCCTCTAGATAAGCTCGTCATAGGAGAAAGATAATATTTTGTGGTATCTGGATAGGAGGTCGAGCAAACGACAGTTGATCATGCTGCTCTGGAAGAGGATGCCAACCAAGTCAACAATGTTGCTTCCAACTAGGGGGATGTCAACCCTATCTACCTTATATTTTGGTTTATCCATTTATGTATTTTTCTTTTCTTATTGTAAGACATTTTGGCTACCCTTTATAGGGCTTGTACCATTTTTAAAAAATTAATGAAAGTTATTTTTTGCCTTTCATCATCTCTATCCTCTTCAGTTAACTTTACATTTAATCTTTGCAATTGTTAACCCACATCTATAAGTTAACACCCTTATTTTACTTAACCAGTAGTTGGTGGAACTTTGATCTATAACTAACCTTATTGACTTGTATAATCAACAAACCTGCTGATTAATTGTCTGGTAAATTAAAATATCAAGTTAACTTTCTTATTTAACTTAGTTGGTATTAAGTAGATTGTGTTCTGTGAACGACTTCACTGACTTGTATAGCTAAACAAGAGGCTAAAGAATAACCAATTGATAAGAACTTGTTAAGTTAACCATCTTATTTCACTTAGTTGGCATTCGATGGAGTTGTAGTCTTTGACCAACTCCACAGACTTGTACAATTAATCAAGAGGCTAAAGAACTAACTAGTTGATTAAACTTGTTAAGTTAACCTTCTAATTTTACTTAATTTAAAAGTTGTACCACTATTTTCTAATGGTTTTTATGCCAAACCTTAGGTAACCAACTTATTTCTAAGTTATACCACCCAACCTTAGGTGGGTTTATGGATACTCTAGGCCAACTAACCTAATTTGAGCTATACCACTATTTTCAAGTGGGTTTGATGTTAAACCTTATGTGATAAACTTATTTCTAAGTTGTACTACTCATTCTTAGGAAATTTTATGCCTATTCTAGGCCGACCAACCCATGTTGGGTTGTACCACCATTTTCAGGTGGGTTTGATGTCAAATCTTAGGCAATCAACTTATTTCTAAGTTTATCACCTATTGTTAAGTGGGTTTATGACTATTCTAGGCCGACCAACTCAAGTTGGGTTGTACCATCATTTTTGGGTGAGTTTGATGCCAAATCTTAAGTGACCAACTTATTTATGAGTTATACCACCCATTCTTAGGTGGGTTTATGCCATTTCTAGGTCGTCTAACCCCAGTTGGTTAATACCATCATTTGAAAGTGAGTTTGATGATGGAGTTTAATCTTAGATACAATGTTACAATTTAATTGAAATACTTTCAAAAGTTTACCTATATACTTGATGACAAAATTTCTCGATGATCATGGGATTCCATGACCTTGGTACTACTGTGTCGTCCAACTCCGCTAGGCGGTATGATCCACCTCCTCCATTTCAGGTTATTTGGTATAAACCTTTCCAATTTTAGTGTCAACTTTTTTAAATGGCTTCTTGAAAGTTTGCATAAACTTTCTGAGCACTAGATTGCTGACTTAGAATTATCCTAATATGACCTTTATATCATGTTGATTAGAGATATCTTGTTGATATGCTCCAAGGTGAATAAGATCCTACTCTCTTTATTCTTCTGCTAAGTCAATCTTATAATTTATATGGTCATTATTATGGAAATCCTCAAAGATCTCAGTCCTTAAAGTAGGCAAACCAATTTCTAAAAGGATGGCAGCTTCTATTTCATATGAAAATGAGTATAGGGCTTCCCATATTGACCATTTGGTAGTTTTTCTATAGTCCTAAAGGACGGATAGGAGTTCATCCACCCATTTTCCTTTTTTACTCTCAAGTCATTGTTTGAGTCTAGTGACAATAGTCTGTTAGAGATTTCTACCTGCTCGTTGCAATGTGGGAAGACCACCTATAAATAGTAAATTTTATTTCCATATTTGTGCAGATATACCTAAAGACGTCGCTGTTAAATTGAGTTTCTCTATCTATCACTAAATCTCGAAGAATACTAAATTTGGTGATTATATTCCTCAACACAAATCATTTTGTGTCGGCCTCTCTAATATGAGTTAAATGTTCCACCTCTACCTATTTAGTGAAGTAGTCTATGGTGGTTATTAGGAACATCATATTCCCTAGTGCTATTAGCATAGGCATCCTCATAATGTCCATAACCCATTGAAAATAATTTTACAGACTAGTTGAGGTCATTGACTAGCTATTTGATGATGAGGAAACTCTTAGCACTAGGCGCATTAACAGATGAACTGAATGTCATCATATTTATGAAAGGCCACCAATAGACTTAAGATATTTCCTTATAGGAAAGTGATATTCTACATGCGTGAGCTCTGTAGTCACCTTCGTGCATCTCATTAAGAATTCCTTCCACTTGATCTGGGTGAACACAATTGAGAAGAAGGCCTGTGAATGATCTATGGTAAAGTTTTACCTTAAAACTGACGCAGAACCATGTCGATTGGATCTTCAGTTTGTGGTCTTCCTTATCGCCTTTAGGTAGATCTTCATTCTTTATATAAGCAATGATTAAATCCATCCAAGAAGGGACTGATTTAGTGTACATAACTTATTGGATAACCGTTGATTCACCAATTGATGTACTCTAGTACAATCGTACTTTTTATATCAATGTTAATTGTTTATGCCAGTATAGCTAATGCATTAGCATGACTGTTGCAGTTCTTTGATAATTATTCTATTAACACTGACTTGAAAACCTTCAAGATTCCCCTTGCCTAATCATAACATGTGATCGTACTTGGGTGCTAGCTTCTTATTCCCCACTGATTTGATTAGTGATTACACATGAATCACAATATATTATGATATCAATTTATCCTATAGTGGCCTCCTTTTTCATGCAAAGGATCATGAATTTATACTCTGCCTCATTATTAGATCCCTCGAATCCAAGCCAAATTGCATCCTCAATGACGCACCCTTGTGGGGTAATAATGAAAATCACCACGTTAGTTCCTCTCTCATTGGATTCTGTATTGGTGGACAATTTCCACTTCTACTCTTAATCTCCATGTTAGAGGTTGAGCATCTCTAAAGTTGGGCTTGGTTAAACTGTAATACCCAGTACTTTTATGGATATTTAAATTTCATAAGTGGGTGTAATTTGGAAATTTCAGGAATTTCTGTGAATAATTTAGAATTTAAAGTGAATAGTAAATATTAGTTTTCTGGTGTCGGCTTAGTATTTACATGGATTATATTTTCTTATGGGACTTAGTATATGAGTTATATTATTTTAATTTCATGTCGCAGTTGGGTAAAGCAATAAAGGATAATAATTTAATTGGAAAAATCGAGTGTTGAGAAGTGTTAGGTTCGATTAGTGATTTTTAGTTAAGTAACTCAGATGGAGATTTTGAGTGTACGGCTGGTTTTAGAATGGCCGAGATAGTCTGAATAGAGTATCCGGGGGCAGTGTTTAGGTTTTGAGGATTTTTGGACTAGTAGGAAATCACAATTAAGTAAACGAGTTATTTTTGGGTTTATAAGGGATAACCCTTTATTTCTCTCTTATAAAGTCACAAGAGAGAGAGAGAGAGAGAGAGAGAGAGAGAGAGAGAGAGAAAAGAAAGAAGAGAAGAGAAGAAAGGAAGAAAAGAGGAAGAATAAAGGGGATTTTGGGCCAAACTCCGCGGGATTCGACTAGAGGTCGTCGGATTTTATCCACGAGGCAAGTGTTTCCTTGCTTTATTTAATTGAGTGTGCGTATCTCATATTATAGTTGGTAAACTATATAATTTTGGGCTAGAACCCTTAAAATAAATTTGGGAAAAATTGATTCTGAAATCACAAATAGATGTACTGTTAACTCTTGATGATTTCTAGTGTTAAATCCATGTTAAGGGTATATATATATATATATATATATATATATGGATTGAAATTGGAGAAATGATAAACTAGGGCTTTGATGGTTTTAGGGTTTAAATATAAGAGAAATGGTTTAATATCACAAATAAATTGATGTGTTAGCTATAAATCAGTGTTAGGATAATTACGGTGTTGTTGGTTGAGATTAGAAACCATAAAAGTGGAGATTGGGTTGATATTTGGGATTTTTAGAGATTGAGAAATCGTTCAAATAGAGCCCCCTGAATAGGGTGAATCGATTCGGGTCTAAATCGAATCTATTCGTATAAGGGGACCTGTAAGGCTGTCTCAGGCCGAATCGATTAGGGTGAAGACCGAATCGATTCGCCTATAAGGACCTTCTTGCAGAGTACTTTCTGAATCGATTCGGATTGAGTCCGAATCGATTCGCCATCCCGTATCGATTCTCATTTGGGGCGAATCGATTCGCCTTTGCTGAATTTGACAATTTTCCTTCTTTGAGTTTAGGGGGAGTTAAATTGTAAATTGGAGATTATGGTAGGGGATTAAAAATGTAATATTAGGACTCCTAAATATTGAAATTAAGGGTGAGTAAACCTCGGGTAAAGAAGAGGGAACCTTGGATCATTTAAGTGTATAATATGAGGTATGGATTTAATGAATGTTTAGGACGAGAGACATTCAAGAAAATAATTCGGTAAGCATAAGTAGATATATTTATGTGGTTAGAATAAATATGGGCCGATTATAATTGAGTAAATCCTAGGACGTGATTAGGATGGAATTTAGGATACAGGCTAAAGAGAATTGAGCGGTTCTCCTATACGTCTATTGACGACTATTATATAAGGTGAGGCGATACCTATAGAATTTAGATACGTAGGGAATATATTATTTAGTTGTTACGAAATGGTATATTTGGGTTTATATTATAACACTTAAAAGTGATTAAGGTGCGATTTATATATTAAGTAAGAGAATACTTATAGGTTTAGTATTTTTTGTGTACAAATGCTTATATACTATTACGAATGGGAACATTCGGGTTATTGGCTATCGCTATAAGAGTTTGACAATTATAGACATATATATATATTGAGAAGTGATATTTATTATATATACGGGAGTTATGACGGTATATATATATGTTACGATATGAATATAAATATATTTGTGTGTGATTAGTATATTTGTATCTTAGAGGTTGGTTCCACAGGCTTCCCCGGGCATAGGGATGGACAGCCAGATTTTATATTTTCTCAAGTGCGATTTAGGGAGGTTGCGTGATGTGGGTGAATCCCCTAGCTTGAGTAGCAAGGAGAGTATATCCCCAGGTCATGTCATCCCGTATATGAGTGCAATATTATTATTCCACTCTCAAGAGGGAACATGACCGCCTCCACCGTTGTGTACTTTTACCATGACCATGAGTGAGTCTAGCTTGGTACCATGGTTGATTGAGTAAACCCGGATGCGGATTGGCACTATGAGATTGCATCCTCGAGTTATAGCTAGGTGGGATGGCTATTATATTTATGATTGTAATAGGTATAATTATACTTGTTGCGTATAGTATATTGCTTGTATATGAAAATGAGATACCTTATAGATTTGACTTGAGTAATGTGTAAAATGAATAAAGGTTTATTCTTCTTCCGGGAGACTTCTAACTGGATTAGTACAATGTAATCGTATATTAAAATGAGAACTATATATATACGTCACTTTACATACTAAAGTGCAAATGGTATTTTAAACTAGTGAGCGTTTGGGAATATGAACGGTATTTTATATATATATATATATATATATATATATATATATATATATATATATATATATATATATATATATATATATATATATATATATATATATATATATATATATCACATTGAGGACTATATTAATTTAAGCTTATGTGATAGCTTACCGTATAACTTATGTTATATCACACAAGGTAGGTGAGAGTCATGAGGATTTAGTAGATGGGTGAAAGAGATTAGTTAGTCAGGTTAGCTTAACTAGGTTGTTTAAAAGGTATGCGATAGGTGTGCACTATTAGAAGAGGGGTGAGGTGTATCTCATGAGAGTGCGATACTAGTTTAAATATGAGAGACTTCATATTTTAAAATATGGCATTTATTCATTTGCTAAATATTTATAAAACTCGGGCTCTGATCCGTTTCTCTATTTTCCCCTCTCTTGCTATATATGTATATATTTTAGGTGTCCAGACATAGGGACGCCTGGATGATGATTCCTTCGAGTCAGACGTTTGTTGTAGCAGTTGTGCATGCATGCAGGTTATTGTAGACGCTTCTATCATTGAGATCTAGATAGGAGGTATTGTATAAACATTCGGACCGATAGCCCAAATTGTACTCATTTATTCTTTTACCACCTTTTTAGTGCGGCATTCGATTTGGTTGTATTATGTTGTACCGAGTGTTTGGTTATTTTATTTCATTTTAGTTTCGTGTTTATAAACTGTGGTGATTGTTTTATTTGGTTGGTTCGATTAAAAAGATTAGTTAATATAAAACTTTGATGCCAGCCTACTAAGTTATTAGTAATTAAATTGGTTTTTCGACAGTGATACTGAGATTGAACCATATGAGACTCATATTTTAATTTGGTATAGGATTGATCACCCAGTATTTTATTAGGTGGGGTATCACAGATGTTATCAGCGCATCAGGTTCTAGTGTCCTTAGGAATCTGTGCAGACGTACTATGCTTTCAGCGTTGCTTGTTATTTGAAATAGAGCCTTACGATTAGGATTGTTGATTTCTACTGTGAGATTTCATTCTCCTCCTATTATTTAATATTATAGTAAATCTTTTGCGCGCTCTTTCGAGATTCGTGTGCTGATCGATGAAGGGCGACTAGGGAAGGTCGTTATGAGGGCAGCAGGAGGTGGGGCTTAGTTGGAACTATAAGTTGAAGTCAGGGACGAGGGCCGCAGTCTAGGTCACTCACTTTGTGACATTTGAATAAAGTGTTGCAACGACTCCTAGAATATAGTAGTTATATTTATTTACGTACCGCTATTGTATAGAGAGTGGTGCTAAACTTGAGTCACCCAGTGAAGAAAATTGGAAAGAGGTATGAAAGGTCTTTAATAAGGATCATATGTTGAAATTTAAGTTATGCGAAGGAAGTGTAGCATTATTCAGTAGAAGTATAGGGTCCAGAAGCTTTGGCCTAGAGCAGGGAATAGAAATGCCCGGATGTGAAAATTTGAGGAAAAAATTTTCACTCGTTGGAGCAATGTTGAAATGGTGGGAACGGTGGTCACCATACTTAGGGAAGCATGATGTTTTTCTCATAAAGGAATCTTACGGATGGCTTGAACCGTGAGTTCCTTTAAGTTGTCAGAAATGAAGAGAATGCAGTTTCTGAATTATTCACATGAGGATCGGTCAGAGGCCGACAGTGAATAAAGAGTGATATGGAGAAGCGAACCTTGTACCAAAGTAAGGTATGTAGAATGAAGAAAGTGTCCTTCAGTGGAATGATCAACTCACTAGTAAGTGTTGCTAACACTTATGGAGAAGTTGTGTTCGTGGAACCCCATTGGTGGACATACACCCGGGGATTCATTGAAATAAGGCAGTTAGGGCCAGTAACATATTTCCTTTTAGTCGGAAGAGCTAAGGGAACTATGAGGGTGATTGTCAGGACCAAGGCTATAGACTCTGAGATACCGGTAACCTTAACATGGTCAGGGTGTCCAGAGATGGGGAATGATTGTAATGTGGAACGTAAAACCACATTCTTTGATCTTGCCAGGTAGGAGTTAAATGACAAGAGCAGGGTGCCTAAATGGGGCATTGATTAAAGTAGTTTTTGGTTAGGTTAATATGAGTGTACTATGTTCATGAACCAATTGAAGAAGTTAGGGAGATTAACGAAGTCATTGTTACAAGTTTCACTTCGGATGAAGGAGGTCTATTTTGTGTGGCTAGATAGAGTCGTGGTATTTTATTAACCCTGGATTCGTGTGTGTAATTCGATCTTTGTGGCGGTATCGATAATATTATAGAGGGTATGTCTATATGTTTTTCCGTAGTACCGGGGTTCTATTTTCCTTCATTAGCTGTAAAAGCGGGTGTAGGTATTTTGAGCTTATGTTTGGTTTGTACTGCTCATTTTGTGTGTGTTATAAGAGTATGGTACTAATGTAAGTGTAATGTATTTGTGGATAATCGGAGTGATAGCAAGCTAACGATTGCAAGACTATCGTATCCGCAGTTCCAGGCTAGAACTGGTTGTTTTTGCGATATCTCACCCGGATACGGGTTGAGCTTGCTTTTATTATATGTTTAAATGGAACTTCAGTGAGTAGATGTTTCACTAACATGACTTTAGTGTATGGGGACCTTATAGATATGATCTAAGGTATGCAGGATTTAGTATTTTACATGTTTTACACCGACATACCTCCATGACCGACAAAGTTAAGTGGTAGTATATCGGAGGGGTTCCTTGTTTCGATTTCGCTTGTGAGACACTCCACGCATGAACCTTAATGGCTTTGGGAGTGGAGAGATGTTATTGTATGCTAGGATGTTGGTTGGTGAAATTAGCTGAGAGTCGTGTGATGATTAAGGACTAATAAAAAGTAGATGTGCTGTGGAAAAGCACTGGAAATGTTTCTCTCACCGCGAGTATATCGGTGAGGCAAGCTAAAGGAAATTGATTTGAGGCTTATAGCCAGTCCTTGAATAGAAGGAAAATTTTGAGGGTAATATGTTTTGGGTATGATGTTCGTAACACTTTTGCAGAGAGTAGGCGCCCCGATTAGTTAGACTTTCCATTTTTCCAAGATAGAAAGATATAGTGGTAGAAGTACGTTAGTAGATTAGACATGTAGGATTTAAAACGTCCTGATGCTGTGCATTAGGCCATTATATCTCGATGACCGACGATGCGAGGGAGTAGTGTAATGGGAGGGTTCTTTGTTTAGAATTCTCTTTGTGAGATGTCCCACGCATGAAATCGAGAAAATGTCGGAAGTTGAGAGAGGTCTTGGGCACTAGGGATATAGATAGAATAGTACTAATTTTACATGTGTAGGAAACACATCGATTGTAGGGTTATTAAGAAGTAAGGCCATTGAGGAATGTGGCGCGGTTTTAGGAAGATTATCGTGAGTTAACCACGAGAAGATTGGTGGGTTAACTTTAAGAAGGATTAGATTTCCACGTATATGAAGGATTGAATTTTGAATTATTCGGGTTAGAAGTACCCAAGTGTTAGCACAAGGCCGAGGAAATGAGGACCGTTTTTAGAAAGAATATTATGTGTCGGACATTTTCAATGGTTGTGCAAATAGTCACGGGTTAAAAGGTGTATGGGCACCTTGGTAACTTCGTTTTATATATCCTCTGAATATATAAAGATGAAGAATATGCTTTGGAGCAGTTATAGGTTGGAGTTAACATCGTAAGAGGCACGCAATAACCCAATTGTGTAGTTGCAACAAGAGTTTTCACACCTAAGATAAGCGAGAAGACTGGCGGGAGTAGTCAAGCGCTAGTGTAGTTATCTTTTTAAGGGAAATTAGATGTCCCGATGTAGATGAGTGGACGCCTAGAGTAGAGGATCTTCGATGGGATCGACACATTAGATCGGCGATTATAGGCTCATTTTCTTTATATGCAGTTATAGAAACACTAGGTGCGATGTGACGTTGTTAGATTCAACTCTACGACCGAGGTAGCATTGTAGTATATGGAGATTTAGATAAGCTTGTCATTAAGCTAGTGTGTTAGAATATAAACCTTGATATAGGTGGCGTCTGTTAGGGTACCACTGGGTAGTACCATTCGACTTCGGTGTACTAGGACGTAGTATGATTAGCGATCCTAGGCTAGTAGTTCAGGTTGTATCTGAATTTCGGGGACAAAATTTCGTTGTAAGGGGGGAAGTATATAATACCTCGTACTTTTATGGATATTTAAATTTCATAAGTGAGTGTAATTTGGAAATTTGAGGAATTTCTATGAATAATTTAGAATTTAAAGTGAATAGTAAATATTAGTTTGCTAGTGTCGGATTAATATTTACATGGATTAAATTTTCTTACAGGACTAAGTATATGAGTTGGAATATTTTAATTTCAAGTCGCAGTTGCGTAAAGCGACAAAGGATAATATTTTAATTGGAAAACACGCGTGTTGAGAAATGTTAGGTTCGACTAGTGATTTTTAGTTAAGTAACTCAGATGAAGATTTCGAGTGTACGGTTGGTTTCGAAATGGCCGAGATAATCAGAATAGAGTATCCGGGGCAGTGTTTAGGTTCCGGGGATTTTTGAACCAGTAGGAACTCGCAATTTAGTAAACTAGTCATTTTTTGGTTTATAAGGGATAACCCTTTATTTCTCTCTTATAAAGTCACGAGAGAGAGAGAGAGAGAGGGAGAGAGAGAGAGAGAGATAGAGAGAGAGAGAGAAGAAAGGAAGGAAAAGAGAAAGAAGAAAAGGGGATTTCGGGCCAAACTCGGTGGGATTCAACTCAAGGTCGTCGGATTTTATCCACGAGGCAAGTGTTTACTTTCTTTATTTAATTGAGTGTGTGTATCTCATATTAAAGTTGGTAAACTATATAATTTTGGGTTATAACCCTTAAAATAAATTTGGGAAAAATTGATTTTGAAATCACAAATAGATGTGTTGTTAACTCTTGATGATTTCTACTATTAAATCCATATATATATATATATATATATATATGGATTGAAATTAGAGAAATGATAAACTAGGGCTTTTATGATTTTGGGGTTTAAATCTAAGAGAAATGGTTCAATACCACAAATAAATTGATGTGTTAGCTATAAATCAGTGTTAAGACTATTACAGTGTTGTTGGTTGAGATTAGAAACCATAAAAGTGGAGATTGGGTTGATATTTGGGATTTTTGGAGATTGAGAAATCGTTCAAACATAGCCCTCTGAACAGGGTGAATCGATTTGGGTATAGACCGAATCGATTCGCATAAGGGGATCTGTAAGGCTGTCTCAGGCCGAATCGATTGGGATTGAGATCGAATCGATTTGCCTATGAGGACCTTCTTGTAGAGAACTTTTCGAATCAATTCGGATTGAGGCTGAATCGATTCGCCAGCCCAAATCGATTCGCATTTGGGGCGAATCGATTCGCATTTGCTGAATTTGACAATTTTCCTTCTTTGAGTTTAGAGGGAGTTAAATTGTAAATTGGATATTATTGTAGGGGATTCTAAATGTAATAATAGGACTCCTAGATATTGAAATTAAGCGTGAGTAAACCTCGGGTAAAGAAGAGGGAACCTTGGATCATTTAAGTGTACAATCTGAGGTATGGACTTAATGAATGTTTAGGACGAGAGACATTCGAGAAAATAATTCGCCAAGCGTATGTAGATATATTTATGCGGTTAGAATAAATATGGGCCGATTATAATTGAGTAAAATCTAGGACACGATTAGGATGGAATTTAGGATACAGGCTAAAGAGAATTGAGCGGTTCTCCAATACGTCTATTGACGACTATTATATAAGGTGAGGCGATACCTATAGAATTTAGATACGTAGGGCGTATATTATTTAGTTGTTACGAATTGGTATATTTGGGTTTATATTATAACTCTTAAAAGTGTACGAATGGGAACATTCGGGGTTATTGGCTATCTCTATACGAGTTGGCAATTATAGTCATATATATGTTGAGAAGTGATATGTATTACATATACGGGAGTTGACACAGTAGATATATATATATATGGAGCCGTTCAGGAGCGAACTCAAAGAACGGGTTTACTAACGGACCACCCCCAAACGACGTAGTTTTGGGGGTGAAATTACAAGAAAACCCTCACTTCACCCGGTTTTTATGTAATTTCACCCCCAAAACTACGTCGTTTGGGGGTGGTCCGTTAGTTGACCCGTTGTTTAGGTCCTCTCCTGATCCGCTCTGTATATATATATATATATATATATATATATATATATATATATATAAACCCTCACTTCACCCGGTTTTTATGTAATTTCACCCCCAAAATTACGTCGTTTGGGGGTGGTCCGTTAGTTGACCCGTTGTTTAGGTCCTCTCCTGATCCGCTCTGTATATATATATATATATATATATATATATATATATATATATATATATATATGTATATATATATATATATGACGATATGAATATAAATATATTTGTGTGTGACTAGTACATTTGTATCTTAGAGGCTGGTTCCACCTTCCCCAGGCATAGGGATGGATAGCCAGATTTTATATTTTCTCAAGTTCAATCTAGGTAGGTTACGCAATGTTGGTGAATTCCCTGGCTTGAGGAGCAGGGAGAGTATATCCTGAGGTCATGTCGTCTCGTATATGAGTGCGATATTGTTATTCCACTCTCAGGAGGGAACATGACCGCCTCCACCGTTGTGTATTTTTACCATGACCATGAGTGAATCTAGCTTGGTACCATGGTTGATTGAGTAAACTCGGATGGGGATTGGTACTATGAGATTTCATCCTCAAGTTATAGCTCGGTGGGATGGTTATTATACTTATGATTGTAATAGGTATAATTATACTTGTTGCGTATAGTATATTTCTTGTATATGAAAACGACATATCATATAGCTTTGACTTCAGTAATGTGTAAAATGAATAAGGGTTTATTATTCTTCCGGTATACTTATATCCAGATTAGTACAATGTAAATCATATATTAAAATGAGAACTATATATGTACGGCACTTGACATAGTAAAGTGAAAATGGTATTTTAAACTAGTGAGAGTTTTGGAATATGAACGATATTATTAATATATATATATATATATATATATATATATATATATATATATATATATATATATATATATATATATATATATATATATATATATATATATATAGAAAGAGATTAGTTATATAGAAAGAGTTTTGGAATATGAACAGTATATATATATATATATATATATATATATATATATATATATATATATATATATATATATATATATATATCACATTGAGGACTATATTAATTTAAGCTTATGTGATAGCTTACGATATAACTTATGTTATATCACGCAAGGTGGGTGATAGTCACGAGGATTTATTAGATGGGTGAAAGAGATTAGTTAGGCATTGTAGCTTAACTAGGTTTTTTAAAAGGTATGCGATAGGTGTGCTCTATTAGAAGAGGGGTGAGGTGTATCTCATGAGAGTGCGATTCCAGTTTAAATATGAGAGACTTTATATTTTAAAATATGGCATTTATTCACTTGCTAAATATTTTCAAAACTCGAGCTCTAACCCGTTTCTCTACTTTCCCCTCTCTTACTATAGATGTATATATTTTAGGTGTCTAGACACAGGGACAGCTGGATGATGATTCCTTCGAGTTAGACGTTTTCTGCAGCAGCTGGGGATGCATGTAGGTTATTGTAGATGCTTCTATCCTTGAGATATAGATAGGAGGTATTGTAGAAACATTCGGGCTGATAACCCATATTGTACTCATTTATTCTTTTACCACCTTTTTAGTGCGACATTAGATTTGGTTGTATTATGTTGTACCGAGTGTTCGGTTATTTTATTTCATTTCTATTTCGTATTTAAAAACTTTTGTGATTGTTTTACTTGGTTGGTTTGATAAAAAACATTATTTAATATAAAATTTTGATGCCAGCCTAATAAGTTATTAGTAATTAAATTGGTTTTTCGACAGTGATGCTGAGAATGAACCATATGAAACTCGTGTTTTATTTTGGTATAGGATTGATCACCCGATATTTTATTAGGCGGGGTGTCACATAAACGTCTTCTCCTTCTAGGGTGGCTGAGAACTCAGCAATGAAATTGTCTAAAACTTGCGCTTAGTGGATCTTTGGGGTCATCAATGATGTCAAATTATTAATACTCCAGCAACCACTTGCTCATCCTATTACGTAGGTCTGATTTCTTCGGTATTTCTTTTAGATGAAAATAAGTTATAGTGACTATGGTGTGGGTGAGAGTGCGCTTTCGATCTTAATGGAATATTAATATAATTAAATGTCCAATACACATGCAAATCCAAATTCTATCTTTTTATCCTAAGACATGCATCTAGGGGATATAAACAGATAAATTAAAGAATAGAATCAACAAAGGCAAAGTCTGAGGAAAAATCCCTTGCGGGAAAAACCTTTTATTCAGCACTTTAGAAATACTTCAACATGGTCGGCTTACATTATTACATGATACCATCCACAAGTATAACATGCTAGTCTTCTCAATTCTCTAAAAAAATACAACTCGATGAGAAGTAGTTCGCACATAGTTTTCTTCGATAATGATCGACTCGAGAATCACAATGGTCAGTCGTAAAGAAACTCTCTCCACAAAAATTTTGTATGCAAGCATACAAACTATCTAGGTTTCATACAGATTCACACAAATATATTTTGGGGATGTGATTTGTGAATCAAAAAGGTTTTCTAAACACAAAAGTTTGAGAACTTTTACAAAGGATATGCAAAAATAGGTCTGGCAAAAGTCTTAAAAAATTTGAAAATGAAACTTTTATTTATAAAGAGAACACAAATTTATAGGTAGCATAATTCGTTTAAACAAAAATAAGGCTCGTTCGAACGAGAATTGAATCTTGTTAGAATGAACATCAAGTTCGTTCGAATGAAACAATATCTCATTTGAACCATGTTCAAATGACATTCAAATGAAGTGAAATTGTATGTCCTCATTAGATGCTCATTAGATAAACTGATCGAACTACCCTTCTAATGACTTAGACATCTCGCTCGAACAAAAATGCCTTCTCGTTTGAACGTGGCAGACGAATTTTGATAAAAAATAAACATAAAAAATACATCTATTTTTTAAAACAAAAATCTTGTATCATGTTTAATAAAAAAACATCCCAAAATAAATTTAATGAATGAATTTAAACTCTTAATAGCATTATACCTTCATAGTGTAGAGATCCTTGAAAAATTGAGATGTTGAGGTTTCGGTTTGTCTCGGATCAAGTCGAAGTGTAACGGGATACGCCAAAATGTATGTACGCCTAAGATATGGGCAAATGAAAGATACTATGCTCTTAATCTCCCCCTTTTGGCTATTAAGGTAAGAACATAAAACCGAAATCCAAATTACTTTAAAATCCCCTAAGACAAAGAAAATATGATACTCTCCAAAACCCTAGAAAATGGATAGGTACAAGATAATTATGTCTTCAAAATGACTTCAAATGATGTCTTCAAATCTCCACTTGGGATTCTCTTGTGTACTTTGTCTTCATCGAGTGTAATATGAATATGAAATTCCAAAAGTACCTACACACATGAAATAAAGAAAATATCTGTGATGCATCAAGTTTGACATATTAAATAAAATTAATAAAAATTCTCCCCCATAAATCAAACTCATGCAATCTCTCTCGTAATTTGTTCTCCCCCTTATTTTGTCTAAAGTAGGCAAGGAGTAGAAACTAATCATGAAATATAGATAACGTCACCAAGAAGAATAAGATATCATCACAAAAATATATGAATGACACACATGTAATGATAATCTCAAAGGCTACACAAATTAAATTTTCAAATTTTCAAAATTTTCAAGTATAAAATTTTAACAAACACAACACACCATGGAGAAACACAAAGATACCCAAATCATGAAAATGGAATGTAGGGGTGTGAATATATTCTATAGGTTAATCAACGTAGACAAACATAACACATGTGCATGAAGTAATGAGACACCACTAATGAAAGATCTCAAAGTCTACCTTAAGTGTAAGACATGATGAACTCATGTGCAAGTGACTTAACCTAATCAACAAATCAAGACCGTGTGTGATTTTCACACCAATAATGTTAAAAACTATGTAATGTCTTTTGAGATTTATATAGTAGGTGCAAACCCATTGATCTTTGACTTAACTCTCTCAAAATCTCACATATCGCAATTTTTGCTCTCAACTATTTTGAATAAATTAATGCTCATTTGTAGCGAAGCATCAATGCTCTAAAAATTGGCCTGGCACTTCTATTTTTTTGTGCCTTTAATTTTTTTTTCCTCTTTTCATTGCAAATGGGGGCTTTTCACTCAAAGTCAACATGTATTTCGCATCCCGATTCCATTGTCTAATATTTAGTAATTTTACCAAAAAATAAAATTTTATTTTTTTCAATCTGGACAGTGGTTCTTACACGCATAACTGTTATTATCTGGTTTTTCACATTTGGTCCGTTTTAAAAGAACAATCGAGATGAAAACACTACAATCGACATGTGACAAGTAGGTGCAATACTCAAATAAGTTTGTTCTTGTGTGCATTAAAGGATACAAGGAGTCAAACATGTAGCAAGTTGTCGTCACATCACATCTTAATGACTCCTCACATTATAAAACACATAAAGGAAATGATGTCACGTCTCAAAATACTACAAAATAGACACATGGATATAAAATAAATGGTTGACTGGGACATCTTTAATGTTCATCCACATATGGTGTCAAAATATACAAAACGCTTTTTGGATTTTTCAAAAAATTTAACAAAAATAAAATCTTTTTGTATTTTTCACTTTTCAAAAAGTAGCCTAAAATATTTTTGTATTTTTCAAAAAAATTAAAGTAAAACAAAACTCTTTTTGGATTTTTTGAAAAG
The DNA here is from genome assembly GCA_949130495.1 of Sambucus nigra. Taxonomy (NCBI): domain Eukaryota; kingdom Viridiplantae; phylum Streptophyta; class Magnoliopsida; order Dipsacales; family Adoxaceae; genus Sambucus; species Sambucus nigra. The sequence continues at coordinate 204,046,407 of OX422221.1, read as the reverse complement.
TATATCGAAAATGAAAAATATAAGTACAATGATAGTACACACTAGTAATAGGGATGTATGATATGAGCATGAAAAACACTCTATTCTAGCAACCAAGTCTCAACCTCGATTATTAGGCCCAAATGAGTTCTCCAAAGGAGATGACATCCTACGAAAAACCTCCATCAAATTTTGTGAAGCTTTGACCAAATACTCTACTTGCTCTCGAAAACTCTCAACATCTATCATCTCATGTATGGGAGCATGAGGAGTAGCATGTGTGGGAGTGTGTGCATGACCTCATGTAGTAGCATATCGTGGAAGATACTTATTGTGACACCCCGACTAATTAAATGCCGGGTAGCTACTCCTTTATTCAAATTAATACAAAATGTCAAGTTGGTTCAGTTCATAGCATCACTATCGAAAAATATTTTAACAATTACTAGCCACCTAATATTTAAAAAGTGAGTTGTCAATTTTAAATTTAATAAGATTAACATACAACAAAATTTAATCATGAAATACTGATACCACAACCACCATACAGTCGCAATAGAAAACAATGTAATAAACTAAATCTGGAGGAATACTCCTCACAACAATCCGAATACGGAATAAAACTGAATACAAAGTCTGAATCACTAAATAATTACAACCCAAAATCTGAAATAAAACTGAGTAAGTAGAATGTCTCTAAAAGAAAAGGGGCGACATGCCCTATAGATGAGTAAATCTGAAATAGAGTCAAGATAGAAAGTGAAGGCGTCTATAATTGAGGTCCTATAACTTCCACAGCAGCTACAGCACGTCACTGGAATGGAACTTCTAAGCTTGATGTCCTTGTGGCTGAGCACCTAAAAGTTTTTTTTTTTCAAAAATATAGATTTGAAAGCAAACGGGTCAGAGCCCGATTGTGAAAACAGTTTAAAATATAGCAAGTATTTAATATTATTAAAGAGTGAATATAAAATACATGATAGTGCGTGCTCTCACATGAGTTCCTCACCTCTCAACTAATTGTGCACGCATATCATACCCGCACCCGTTCTAGTTATTCCACTATCTAAATAGACCAATCCATAAACTGACTTTACTATACTATTCATTATTTTATTTCCCGACATCTTAATATAAATTGAGAGTTTTACTTTCACTCCTCAGGATTTGTTACAATAATTACTAAGAGTTTTCCCATTTTTAGCACTACAAGGATGTTACATTAATTCACACTTGTACTTATATAAACAGTCCATTTCAATATTTCAGTATCTCAATCTCATCATAAATATACAATAATGGCATCCCTAGACTAAGCTGCGGTGCACACATACTCTGCTATCAAATCCCGATACATCACGTACATAAGTATCACGTATTCCGAATCTCTCAGGAACCGTTATGATAAGTAACAATCACACACAATGGAGGCAAACATCGTTCACATCACATGGGTCACGCACATACCTACTCTCCCATGATCATCAAACTTATTAACTCCTCAATAAGTCATTCTATGACCTATGTCCTCAAGGTACCAACCTAAATCCCCCTCGTAGGCACACAAAGATTAGATGGTCCTGGTCGAACGCCGACCTCCCGTTATAGCATGTATGGTAGGTATGTCATACATAGATAATCACACATACTAAGCATTCACATATCTTAGCTATCTTATAATATTAATAGAGGTATATTTTACATTACTATTCCCTCATTATTGTAGTACACTCATAAGTCCCCGAATAGTATACATCATTGATAATTAATTCTTCTCACGTCGAAATTTTAAATACTCATTTCCTAGCCCATAGACGTCATCCGGTTTATTATAACATTCTAAGTTTTACTCCTCAACGTACTCCCATCTCACACTATACCCACTAGTCAACAAGGGAAGGTTAACACTCGATTAAAATAGGTCTACTAGAAGTTCAAAATAAAAATCAGGCCTAAAAGGCCATTCTGTCAACTCGTTAGAAATATCGTTCGAATGAGGTAATTCAAACGAGTGTCCTTCGAACGAAGGCTTCGAACAAACTCGTTAGAAGGGGTACTGTCATCTCATTAGAATGAGGTCGTTCGAACGAGATGGCAGAAAACCCCCAGAAATTCCCAATTTCGTTTTTCTTCAATTTTTCTCTTCTCTAAATCCATCCTAAGATAATTCCAATAACGTTTTAATGTTTTTAAACTACTATAAGTCCTCCTAGGTCTCTTCTTAACATATTATTGGGGCCAAATCCTCTAAATCATCATGCAATTATCATAAATCCCCAAATTTTACCCCAAACCCTAAGAACATGAACCCATAATTTTATTGTACCTAAATACTCATCATTAATCCGTTTTTAAATCATCAAAGTTAAGTTTTTGGATACCAATTTAGTCCATAATCATTCTACATGCAATTCCTAACCAAAATTAAGAGTTTCTACGACAATCCCATTGGGTTTTTACCAAAACTTTCAAGGCATATAAGGTTTCTACACTAAACATGGAAGAAATATTCATTACAATTAATGACATCAAAACACTTGCCTTAAATCCGATGTTCTGATTCATTGTTGATGATCAAGGTTGGCTCTCTCTCTTCTTTTCAGTCAAAATTTGCTTTCAAAATGGTGGTGCAGGAAGATGGTTTGGTGGAACCTCTTTTAACTTCTCTCTAACTCCTCTCAAAACTCCCGTAGCCCACTCTCTTGCCTTTTGATGGTAATGGACTCAGTGGACTCTTTAAAAATATAAAAATAAACTCTAAAATTCGTGGGTTTTAATTCCTCAATTTTTAAAATTACCAAAATACCCTTCTAGGTTGTCGGTTTGGCCTAAAAATGCCCCGAGACCCAAACTAAACCCCCTGCTAGTGTTTTCTGACTATTTCGACCCTTCCAGACACATTGGCGCACTCAAAATGACCATTCTGTTGATAAAAATATAATTTACTTTTTAATTTAATTAAATTCAACACTGACGCGACCGACACGCTCATCCCAACTAAATTTCCCAAATTGTTGTATTTCTTCCTCACGAAAATTTTAATATTTTCAGTACTCATATATTACCATATATATCAGAAATATTCAATTTTAACATCATAATCAAATACCAACACACGTCTCGCTAGTATTTACATCCGGATTAATTCCCAATTAATTCTCATTTAATTCAATTAATCCCTTAAATAAAAATCAATAAAATTACGGGGTATTACATACTTCCCTCCTAATAACAGAATTTTGTCCCGAAATTTGGAGCGATAGAATACTTGGTAAAAATAGCTCTGGATAACATTTGCGCATCTCATCCTTGCCCTTCCATGTGGACTCCTAAACATTATGATGCCGCCAGTGCACGCGTATTAATGGTACTATCTTCGACCTCAGTTTCCTCTCGCTGTGGTCCAGAATAGCAATCGACCCCTCCTCGTAGGAGATATCAGGCTGAAGATCGATGTCCTTTAAAGCAATGTGAGTATGGGCCAAATCGTCCCTAAGATATTTCCTTAGCGAGGAAATATGAACACATCATGAATCCTATGCAAGTGCTCCGGTAACCCAAGTCTATACGTAACTATCCCAATCCTCTAGATGACAGGAAATGGCCCCACATATCTTGGTGTTAGTTTCCCCTTCTTCCCAAAAGGCATAATTCCCTTCATAGGAGATACTCTGAGTAATACCTGGTCCCCCACCTTGAATTCTCTGAAGAACCTCTTGGCATCAGCATAGCTCTTCTGCCGGTCCTGAGCTACCTGAATACCGCTCCGTATTATATCTATCCTCGCCGAAGTGTCCTGAATCACTTCTGGGCCAAGGAATTTGTTATCCCCCACCTCTAACCAACATGCTGGGGAATGACAAGGTCTACCATACAAGGCCTCGAATGGAGCCATGCCAATGGTGAACTGGTAGGAGTTATTATAAGCAAAATCCACCAGTGGAAGGTAATGCTCCCAACCACCTCCAAAGTCTAGGATGCACATATGCAACATGTCCTCCAACATCTGATTTATCCGCTCTGTTTGCCCATCAGTCTGCGGGTGATATGCCATACTCAGCCGCAACTCCGTACCCATTGCCTCCTGGAAACTCTCCCAACATCGTGAAACAAATATCTTATCTCTGTCAGACACGATATTTAGAGGCACCCCGTGAAGTATCACTATCTCCGCAATGAAACTTTGGGCATACTGTCCCGTAGTGTAGTCTATCCTCACGGGCATAAAATGAGCAACCTTGGTCAACCTATCCACAATTACCCATATGGAGTCGTGACCCCTCTGTGACGTAGGTAACCCCATGATAAAGTCCATGGATATGCTCTCCCATATCCACATCGGAACCTCTAACGGTTGTAGAATTCCTGCCGATTTCTGATGGTCCACCTTTACTAGCTGACAAGTGGCGCATTTAGAAACAAACATGGCAATATCTCTCTTCATCCCGCTCCACCAATACTGTCATCTCATGTATTGGTACATCTTATCCCCACCAGGGTGTACCGCGAATCGTAAGCCGTGCGACTCTGTCATTACCTCGTGTCGCAAGTCTTCCCCTTTCGAAATGACTAGTCTCCCATTGAAGCATAATCCCCCGTCTAAACTAACGGTATAGGACTCGGCTCCCTCAACTAGTAATCGAACTATCTGCTCCTGACAGAACGAGTCTTTTGCCTGGGCCTTTATCACTCTCGTAACAATCTGAGGTGTAACAGTCATCACAGACATGAATGATCGGGCCACTGCATCCTGATGTCCCAACTCCTTCCACTTAGCTTTCCACACCTCTGCCACCTCATCTACTGGCCTACGTCTCAACACGTCTGCTGCCACGTTAGCCTTCCCTGGGTGATATTGTATATCAAACTGATAATTCTTTACAAACTCAAGTCACCGACATTGACGCATATTCAGTTCCTTCTGCGTGAAGAGGTATTGTAGAGACTTGTGGTCTATGAACAACCGAAATTTCTCCCCCGGGAGATAGTGTCTCCAAATCCGAAGAGCGAATACGACTGCCGCTAACTCCAAGTCGTGGGTGGGGTAATTCTTCTCGTGAGGCTTAAGCTTACGGGAAGCATAAGCTATAGCCTGACTCTCCTATTGCAGTACACCTCTAAGTCCTTATAAGGACGCATCGGTGTAGACTAGACACTCAACTCCCGGTCTTGGCAGTGTTAACACATGCGTTGAGGTCAACTTGTCCTTCAACTCATCGAATTCCAACTGATAGGCATCTCTCCAGATAAATGGCACACCTTTTAGAGTCAGATGTGTCAAAGGACCCGCTATCTTTGAGAAACCCCGAATAAACCTCTTGTAGTATCCTGCTAGGCCCAAGAAACTACGGATCTCAGTCGGTGTCGTGGGTTGTCCCCATTCCCTCATCGCGGAGACCTTCCCCGAATCAACAGATATCCCCCGATCTGAAATGATATACCCCAAAAACTGAACCTCCTTCAGCCAAAACCCACATTTCTCATACTTCGCATATAGCTCATTCTGACACAGCGTTTGCAAAACCTATCTCAAATGCTCGGCATGCTCCTCCTCTGTCTGGGAGTAAACTAGGGTGTCATCGATAAAGACGATGACAAACTGGTCTAGGAACTCTCTAAACACCCTATTCATCAAGTCCATAAACACGGCTGGAGCGTTGGTTAGGCCAAAAGGCCTAACTCGAAACTCATAGGAACCATATCTCGTCAAGAAAGCAGTCTTCGAGACGTCCTATTCCTTGATATGCAATTGATGGTATCCCGATCGCAAGTCAATCTTCGAGAAGAAGGAAGCTCCTCTCAACTGGTCGAATAAGTCATCGATTCAGAGCAACAGATACTTATTCCGTATCGTGACTTTATTCGACTCCCAGTAATCTACACACAACCTCAACAATCCATCCCTCTTCTTTACGAACAACACAGGGGCACCACACGGTGAAGTGATCCTACGGATAAACCCCTGACCCAACAACTGCTCTATTTGTTCCCTTAGCTCTCTCATATCCGCTGGAGCCATATGGTACAGTGCGCGAGCAATTGGTCGAGTGCCCAGCATCAAATTGATAACAAAATCTATCTCTCTACTAGGAGGTAATCCAGGTATATCCTGAAATACATCAGCGAACTCACTAACAACGGGAGTCGAATCAAGTGGTATTAGCACTTCCTTAGAGGTCTCCTCTTCTATATAATACAAGTGTGTGGACTATCCTCCCTCAGGGCGAGGCATCTCCACTAAAAACATCTCCTGCCCGTGTATGGCAAAAATGATACTCCTACTGAAACAATCAATCATGGCTCGGTACGCAACTAACCAATCCATACCAACAATCCCATCGTACTCAGTCATCTCCAATACTATCATATCAGCAGGTAAGGTAAATCTCCCGATCTCTATACCCACACCTATACAAATAAAAGAAATCACTAAACCCCTACTCAACGATGAATCTACGCAAGTAATCGTTCTCTCTGCAGTGCCTAACAACCCCAAAGTGCGTGCAATTGTCGTGGCAATGAAACAGTGTGTGGCCCCCGTATTAAATAAAATACGCTCCATAGTCCCCTGAATAGAGAACATTCCCTCAATAGCAGGTGGATCCTGTGGGACTGCGGCCTGTTGGAGCTGATAAACTCGTCTGTACTGGAGCTGTCCCTGCTGGACTGGGACTGCGAGAATCAGTGGCAAAGTTGTCATCTATGGTGGTGCTAGGAGGGAGGCAGGAAATATAGGTCTTTGGGGATCGTGTCGAGCACCCTGCTGCTGCTGTGGGGCCCTGCCCCTATCAGGACACTCATGGCTCTTGTGGCCAATTTTGCCACAAGTGAAACACTTCCCCAGAAGATTCCCCCCTCTCGGACCCTGTTGCCCACGACCCTGGTGGTCGTTGCCATTCCTCCCCTGGCCGTGTTGGCCCTGATGAAACTACTGTTGTTGGCCATGCTGGACCTACTGTCCCTGATGGTTATGCTGACCTTACTGGCCCTGACGAAAACCTCCCTGACCATTTCTGAAAACCCCAGATCTAAACCTCTTAAAATCCTCCTGCTGGGAACCCTGATGGTAGTGAAGCAGTGTTGCGTTAACCACATCATAATAACTGGCCAACGAGAGATTACCCAATAAGTGCTGACGGATCCTCCAGGTCAACCAATCCATGAACTTCTGAATCTTTTTCTCCTCGGTCGGAATCTCATCGGGAACGATGTTCAAGAGATTAGTGAATTTGTCCTCATACTCTGCCACGATCTTCCCCTCCTGCTTGAGGTTCATTATCTTCCTCCTCATTTCGGTATGAACGGCTGATGGAAAATACTTGCGGTCGAACCGCACCCAAAACTCCTGTATAGAAAGGATGTCTCTCTCATCCGTGGTGGTAATGGACTCCCACCACTGCAACGCTGATCCTACTAGCTTAAAAGTAGCCAGTATTTGTTTCTGTACCTCCGTGCACTCATACATCCTCAAATGCCTTTGAATGTCCTTCTTCCACTGGCTAGACACAACGACATCGGAGCTACCTGCAAACTCCGGAGGGTGTGATTTCTGAAAAGAATCACGAACACGTTCCCAAGCAGACGGGAATACATGAGACTGTACAGGCGCTACTACCGGCGCCTGAGGTGGTTCCTGCTGTACAACTGCTAGAGAGGCATTTACCACTTGGGCTACAATAGTGGCAACCTATGTGGCATTCAAGGAGCCCTGGACTGGTGTAGGCTATGGCTCGAGATGAGCATCCCTGGGAACTCGCTGTGCACATCGTGGAGGCATCTGAAATGAGAGTAAAGTCTTATAAGTTCGCAGTTATTATCCCAAAATAGCTGAAGAGCGAAACATACATAAAAGAATACAACAAACCTAAAATATAGGTCTCTATATTAAAGAAAGCTACTCGAAAACATAACAAGCCGTACAGATCCTAAGGACAGTAGAACCTGATGCTCTGATACCACCTGTGACACCCCGACTAATTAAATACCGGGTAGCTACTCCTTTATTCAAATTAATACAAAATATCAAGTTGGTTTCAGTTCATAGCATCACTATCAAAAAACATTTTAACAATTACTAGCCACCTAATATTTAAAAAGTGAGTTGTCAATTTTAAATTTAATAAGATTAACATACAACCAAATTAAATCACGAAATACTGATACCACAACCACCATACAGTCGCAATAGAAAACAATGTAATAAACTAAATCTGGAGGAATATTCCTCACAACAATCCGAATACGGAATAAAACTGAATACAAAGTCTGAATCACTAAATAATTATAACCCAAAATCTGAAATAAAACTGAGTAAGTAGGATGTCTCTAAAAGAAAAGGGGCGACATGCCTTATAGATAAGTAAATCTGAAATAGAGTCAAGATAGAAAGTGGAGGCGTCTATAATCGAGGTCCTGTAACTTCCACAACAGCTACATCACGTCACCGGAATGGAACTTCTAAGCTTGATGTCCTTGTGGCTGGGCACCTAAAAGGTTTTTTTTTCAAAAAAATAGATTTGAAAGCAAACGGGTCAGAGCCCGATTGTGAAAATAGTTTAAAATATAGCAAGTGTTTAATATCATTAAACATTGAATATAAAATACATTATAGTGCATGCTCTCACATGAGTTCCTCACCTCTCAACTAATTGTGTAAGCCTATCGTACCCGCACCCGTTTTAGTTATTCCACTATCTAACTAAACCAATCCATAACCTGACTTTACTATACTATTCATTGTTTCATTTCCCGACATCTTAATATAAACTGAGAGTTTTAATTTCACTCCTCGGGATTTGTTACAATAATTACTAAGAGTTTTCCCATTTTTAGCACTACAAGGGTGTTACATTAATTCACACATGTACTTATATAAACAATCCATTTCAATATTCAGTATCTCAATCTCATCATAAATATACAATAATGGCACCCCTAGACTAAGCAGCGGTGCACACATACTCTGCTATCAAATCCCGATACATCACGTACATAAGTCTCATGTATTCCGAATCTCTCAGGAACTGTTATGATAAGTAACAATCACACACAATGGAGGCGAACATAGTTCACATCACATGGGTCATTCACATACCTACGCTCCCATGATCATCAGACTTATTAACTCCTCAATAAGTCATTATCTGACCTATGTCCTCGAGGTGCCAACCTAAATCCCCCCCCCCCCCTCCCCGTAGGCACACAAAGATTAGATGGTCCTGGTAGAACGCCGACCTCCCGTGATAGCAAGTATGGTAGGTATGTCATACACACATAATCACATATACTAAGCATTCACATATCTTAGCTATCTTATAATATTAATAGAGGTATAGTTTACACTCCTATACCCTCATTATTGTAGTACACTCATAAGTCCCCGAATAGTATACATCATTGATAATTAATTCTTCTCACGTCGAAATTTCAAATACTCATTTTCTAGCCCATAGACGTCATCCAGTTTATTATAACATTCTAAGTTTTACTCCTCAACGTACTCCCATCTCACACTATACCCACTAGTCAACGAGGGAAGGTTAACACTCGATTAAAATAGGTCTACTAGAAGTTCGAAATAAAAATCAGGCCTAAAAGGCCATTCTGTCAACTCGTTAGAAATCTCATTTGAACGAGGTAGTTCGAATGAGTGTCATTCGGACGAAGGCTTCGAACAAACTCGTTAGAAGGGGTACTGTCATCTTGTTAGAACGAGGTCGTTCGAACGACCTGGGAAGGTCTTCTAACGAGATGGCAGAAAACGCCCAGATTTTCCCAATTTCGTTTTTCTTCAATTTTTCTCTTCACTAAATCCATCCTAAGATCATTCCAATAACGTTTTAATGTTTTTAAACTACTCTAAGTCCTCCTAGGTCGTTTCTTAAGATATTATTGGGTCCAAATCCTCTAAATCAATATGCAATTATCATAAATCCCCAAATTTTACCTCAAACCATATGAACATGAACCCAGAATTTTATTGTACCTAAATACTCATCATTAATCTGTTTTTAAATCATCAAAGTTAAGTTTTTGGATACCAATTTTGTCCATAATCATTCTACATGCAATTCCCAACCAAAATTAAGAGTTTCTACAACAATCCCATTGGGTTTTCACCAAAACTTTCAAGGCATATAAGGTTTCTACACTAAACATGGAGGAAATATTCATTGCAATTAATGACATAAAATCACTTGCCTTAAATCCTATGTTCTGATTCGTTATTGATGATCAAGGTTGGCTCTCTCTCTTCTTTTCGGTCACAATTTCCTTTCAAAATGCTGGTGCAGGAAGATGGTTTGGTGGAACCTCTTTTAACTTCTCTCTAACTCCTCTCAAAACTCCCGTAGCCCACTCTCTTGACTTTTGCTGGTAATGGCCTTAGTGGCCTCTTTAAAAATATTAAAATAAACTCTAAAATTCGTGGGTTTTAATTCCTCAATTTTTAAAATTACCAAAATACCCTTCTAGGTTGCCGGTTTGGCCTAAAAATGCCCCGGGACCCAAACTAAACCCCCGGCTAGTGTTTTCTGACTATTTTGACCCTTTCGGACACAATGGCGCACTCAAAACGACCATTCAGTTGATAAAAATATAATTTATTTTTAATCTAAATAAATTCAATCCTGACGCGACCGACACGCGCGTCCCAACTAAATTTCGTAAATTGTCGTATTTCTTCCTCGCGACAATTTTAATATTTTAAATACTCATATATTACCATATATACTCAGAAATTTTAAATTTTAACATCATACTCAAATACGAACACACGTCTCACTTGTATTTACATCCGGATTAATTCCCAATTAATTCTCATTTAATTCAATTAATCCCTTAAATAAAAATCAATAAAATTACGGGGTATTACACTTATGAGGCACTCTACCCAACTTAAAGAAAAATTCCCAAAGGTGACCTCTTTGCTTGTAATGGGAACAAACATACACAGGCTTGGACCAACCTCTCTAAACGTCTAGGATGAGCTCTCCTAAGTGGGTTAGGTGGAGGGCCATATGGATCTAACACAAACTCGGGAACTGTCTCGAGTGCAATGTGGTAAGTGGATGCATGATCATAACCTATTAATAGACTCTCAATAGTACCTAAAGTGGGACCAAGGAGCATCTTACCTATCTTCTTAAATGTTTCCTCTAAAGTAACCTTAACCTCCCGGGCACGTTCGAGATCTCTCTCGAACTAGGATACACAAGCTTCAAATTTCTCATGAGTCTCCAATGAAGATTGAAGATATCCCGTATGAATAGCCACAGTGTTGGTTAAATATCTATTTTCCCGACCTAAATGATTAATTGCTCACATAAATAAACTTTCACCTTCTCGAGTTGACTAGCCAACGCCTCACAAACCCTCAAAACATTCACCTCTCTCTCCAAATGTAACATCCTGAGAGACAAATCTTTATTATTTTTTTAATCTTCAACGTCTTGGTGTAAAGATCACTAAACACTTTTTAGAGACCACCTTCTCCCTTTCTCAAAATTTCATCCTCACACTCACTATCTCCCGAGTGAATTGAAACGTCATCGAGGATCTCATATTTAGATTTGTCCTCATCGGCATGGGACAAACTAAAAATACTCACGTGACTAGTCATGAACACAATGCATGGTTCATGTGGTGATACTCCTACTGATTCAATCGACTCGATGTCACTATCGTTAAGAGTGGCTTTATTTGCAATAATTTTCCCTTGCTCTTTAGCCTAGTGGGACACTCATGTGTCTTGTGCCCTTTCTCCTTGCACTCATAACACCTTATATCTTCCTCTTTATCACATTACTCTTGACCTCATTCTTATTTTTGTTTTTCTTAAAAAAAATTTATTGGAAGAATTTTCTTTGGAAAATTTGAGAAACCTTTTTAAAAAATTCACAAATAAGGCCAAATCATCAAAATCACAAGCATCCTCAGATTCAGACTCCCAGACTTTTTCTTTCTTCTTATTCTTAGTTTGATTCTTTAAAGAAATCCCTACTTCCTTAGGTTTAATGGTTTTGGGAAGCATATCTATCTCATACATTTGAAGATCTCCTATAAGGTCTTCTAACCTAAGAGTGTCTAGGATCCCTAGTGAGTTAAGCAAAGTGATCGTAGGAATAAAATGGCAGGGAGTGACCAGAAAATCTTTTTCACAACTCTAATATTTGGAATTTTTTCACACAAATTAAAAATCAATTTAACAATGTTCGACAAACGTGCATAAAAATCATCAAATGACTCAAACTATAGCATAGTGATGGTATCAAACAGGGTGCTCAAATTTTGAAGCTTTGATGCTTTTATAGAGTTAGTGCCCTCGTGAGTTAGCTGGATGGTATCCCATGCTTCCTTAGAAGTATTGAATGTCATAATGCGAAGGGACACGTGAGGGGTGACAGCTCCAAAAATAGCACTAAGCCCGCAAGAGTTAAAATCACTCCATTTCAATTCCTCATCAGTCCAGGAAGAAACACATTTAGGGCCAATAACATTATCAACAAAGATCGTAGGAGGAGTCTACCCACTTTCACAAACTAACCAAACTCACTCATCTATGGCTTTTAAGACAGACCTCATCATAGCCTTCTAGTAAGCCTCGATTATAAAAATTCTCCATTAAAATTTTATTTTTCAAAGATCAACAATTTTTTTTTAAAAATTAATATCGAAGAAAAAATAATTTTGCGTAAAAAGATCACACGGTAATATTGTGAAACATCCTTTGTTACCAATTTGAGAGTACGCTTGTGATCTTAATGGAATATTTATATAATTAAATTTCCAACACACATAAATCAAAATTTTATCTTTTTATCTCAAGATATGCATCTAGGCGATAAAATAAATAAATTAAAGCATGCAATCAATAAAGGCAAAGTTTGAGGAAAAATTCCTTCGAGGCAAAACCTTTTATTCAGTACTTCAGAAATATTACAAGACAGTCTACCATCCACGAGTATAATGCGCTAGTCTTCGCGAATCACTAAAGAATACTACTCAACGAGGATGAGTCCACACGAAGACTTCCATGTTCGGTATCCACCGATAAGCCTTTCTCTTCAGCAATGATCCCCTCGAGAATCACAATGGTCAGGCGTGAAGAAAATCTCTCCACAAGAGTTGTGTATGAAAGGAAACAAACTATCTAGGGTTCAAACAGATTCACACAAATATAGTTTGGGGATGTGATTTGTGAATAAAAAAGGTTTTCTAAACTCAAAAGTTTGAAAACTTTTGCAAAAGATATGTAAAAATATTTCTAGCTAAAGTCTTATAAAATTTGAACACAAAACAAGTATTTATACGACGAACAAAAATTTTGAGGAGACACAATTCGTTCAAACGAACATAGGGCTCGTTCGAACAGGAATAGGAGCTCGTTAGAATGAAAACCAAGTTCGTTCAAACAAAATACTATCTCGTTTTAATCAACTTCAAACGAAGTGAAACAGTAGATGCTCGTTAGATAAATTGATTGAACTACCCTTCTATCAACTTAGACATCCATTCAAACGAGAATGCCTTCTCATTTGAATGAGGCAGGAAAATTTTGAAAAAAAATTAAACATAAAAAATGCCTCGATTTTTTAAAATATAAATTTTGTTTCAAATTTAATAAAAAAAACATCCCCAAATAAATTTAATGAATAAATTTAAACTCTTAATAGCATTATACCATCATAGTGTGGAGATTCTTGAAACTTTAAGATGTTATGGATTCGGTTCTTCATGACGGCTCAAGTTGAAGTGTAACGGGATATGCCAAAATGTATGTAAGCCTAAGCTATGAGCAAATAACAGAAATTTTGCTCTTACAGTGGGCATCAAAGTAATGTCACAACTTCCTTGAGGACATTCTCAGCAATAATGCTAGATTTTCACTGGGCACATATCTTCTTTCAATATCAAGGAGAGTGTGATTAACATAGTAGAATGATAGCTTCTCTTTATCCTGATATCGAACCAAAACTCTAGTGGTTCCATATTGATAGAAGACTAGATGCAAATGGATAATCTCACTACTTATCGGCGTTAATAAAAAGAAAGGATATCCCAATTACTACCTTATCATTTTCATTACTTGATCACAATCATTTGACCAGATCATGATATTTGTATTTTTCAAGGCTTGGAAGAATGGACAATATTTGTTAGATGATCGTGATATGAACCAATTAAGGGAGGCTAACATCCTAGTCAGTACTTGCATGTCCCTAATAGTAATCGACTTATTTATGCCATGAAGGTCCTTGATTTAGTCTGCATTGGCTTTAATACCTATTTGCATTACCAGGTATCCTAAAAACTTTCCATAAATGACTCTGAAGGTGGACTTAGAGGCATTCACCTTCATTTTGTAGTCCTTGATAATTTTGAAGGTGTTATAGAGGTCTCTGATTTGGTAATCTTCATATCTTTTATTGACTATCATATCATAAATGTAGACCTTCATTGTTGAACCGACCTATTTCTTGAACATTTTAATCATGTGGCACTAGTATACTGCTCTAGCATTTTTAAGCTGAAATGTGTAACTTTGTAGTAGTAGAGTCCTAGAGTTGTGCTAAAAGAGGTATTTTCTTTATTAGGGCCAAATAGAGTTATCAAATAATATCTTGAGTTAATGTCCATGAAACTCATACATCGATGCCTTATTGTGGAGTCAACAAGCGAATCAATCCTCGGGAATGGAAAGCTATCCTTTGGGAAGACATTATTAAGATTTATGAAATCAATGCAAACACTCCACTTTTTGTTCCTATTCCTTACCACAACGCTGTTAGAGATCCAATCCAAAAATTGAACTTCTTTGATTCATTTGGCATGAAATAGGTTCTTAACCTTATTCTCTTTCATTATCTTTTGTTTGACTGGCTAACATAAAGAATTCATGTGCAGTCGGTGGAAAGAAATATCTTGATTAATTCCTGGAAGAAATTAAAGCAAACAAGCAAATATGTCTACACTCATCCTAAGAAAGTGAATAAGTTGTTCTGCCTCATTTTTAGTAGCTCGGAACCGTTCAGGAAGATTTTATATGGTTAAGATAAGTCTAATGTAATGGATTTGAGTTCCTCCATTACTCAATTAGCGGATTCTATTTGGTCTCCTTTTACCCAATCGATATACCTTTTATTGCTATTTATTTAGGTTAATCGCCCTCTAAATTCTCATCGCCCTGATTTTTCTTAGGTTGAGCCTAGTTTTCTTTGATAGTGGCAACAAAGAAATTGTGTGTTTTTACCCTATCTCCTCTAACTTTGGCAATCCCCTAGTCACTCACAAACTTAAGTTTTTGGTGGAGTGAATATGGTATTACTCGCAAAATGTGGATCCACCATCAACTTAAGA
Source organism: Sambucus nigra (assembly GCA_949130495.1). Lineage (NCBI taxonomy): Eukaryota > Viridiplantae > Streptophyta > Magnoliopsida > Dipsacales > Adoxaceae > Sambucus > Sambucus nigra. Next base: position 204,031,071 of record OX422221.1, on the reverse strand, counting down.
TGAAATTATAGGGTGAATTTGACTGGAAATTAATTTCACGATTAACGGGGCCAGCATTTACTGATAAATTAATCTTTCCTAGTATATTGTTCACATCATCATTGAAACTAATTATGGAACCAACCATGGCGTCCAAATCTTGGATAATATATTCAAGTTTGATCACAAAATTTACGTACATGATTTTTGAATAAATCCTTTGGCCAACAAATATTCCATTTACATGGAAGTTTGCCACTTGGAGAGTGAGGACCAAAGCATCTTTATGGGGCAAGTTTATGCCAACTAAATCCTCGACGATGCACATAATTTCCTGATCAAGAACATTTTCCTTAAGTTACCATTTAATAAGGATGGTCTTTGAAACCTCCCATGGAAATCTTCCTACATACTGGTTACGATATATACCATTTCCCTCAACTTCTTCCATGTGCACTGTGATGGGTCAGTATATCCATGTATGGTTATGATCATCCCTAATGGTTGGTGGTTATCATATTCGTCCTTCTAATATACGGCATTGACCCATCTTTAGGACTTCGTTTTCACAACACACACACACACACACACACACACACACACACACACACATATATATATATATATATATATATATATATATATATATATATATATATATATATATATATATATATATATATATATATATATATTCCTTGATATGCCCGATATTTACAAGATCTTCCAAATGTTGCTTGAAAAAAATTGTATTCTCTATTTTATGGTTGTGGCCTTGGTGGTAGGTACACCTCAGGTTGGTGTCCCTATCATTGGGCTCACTAGTTATCTTGGGAGTCTTCTTAAAGAAAGTCTTGTCCTTGATTTGAGGTAGGAGATTGTAAATTGGCTCCTTCAAGAAAGTGTTAACTTCTTGGTAGGAGTTCTCATTAGCTGGCATCTTTGCCCATCCCTTAAAGATTTAATATTTTACGCCATTTTTGGTGGAAGTTGATTGTACTCCTGCCTTGGATGCCTTATTTGAATCGTTCTTCTTAGTCTACTTGGTAGGATACTCATCTTAAACATCGGTGTTGAGGAGTTCATCCTCGACTTTGACATGCTTCTCTATTCAAGTCATAGAATTATCCATGGTCATCACATGATTCTTAATGAGGTACTAGTAGAGATGTATTACCTATAAAGTTATATCCTTAAGAAATAAATTGATAAATTATCATTAGAGTTATCAATATCATTAAACAAGTCCAAATAAAATATGTGCATACTACCCGAGAGACTCACCTTTATTCCATTTATGGGCAATTAGGGATTCAGTTTCTTCTATGACTTTTCTATCGTTAATAAATATGTCGTAAATTGCTCGGCCAATTCCCTAAACGAATATATTAACCTGGGAATTAGTTTCTTAAACTATCTAAGGACAATTTCTCACAAGGTTTAGGGGGAAATATAACATATAAGGGCTTCATGATAGCTCTATAAATACATGGATGTAATAAGCTGCATCTGCCTCTCTATCATACATAATGATATTTGGAATGGAGAATTTGTTTGGATGCTCTGATGTATCTGTGTCAATAGTGAATGGTGACGCAAAACCATGACCGAAAGCTCTCCTATAAAGGTACTTTAGGCTTTAGGCCAAGTTGGGATGGTTTCCCTTTATCTCCCTATGTATGAATTCTCGAAGATCGTCACTGTCGACTTCCTTTGATAGAGACTTAGTCTTAGACGAACTATTTTTATGGTTGGATTTTGTTGGGCAAACTTGATATGGCCCATGGTTAGTAGTTTTATGGACTAAAGATTGATCCACGTGAGCACAATTGGATCGCATTGGATGTGGACTTCTTTATTTAAATGCTCTGCCGTTATAGCCAACCCTAAGGGTCTAAAGGGACGAAATTCCCATATTCTATGGTGCTCAAGGTTATGGGAACTGAACCTATATTCCTTAGATTTCTCGATTATTTGCCTCCCCAATTGAGATATTTCTTAACCTCGCTAATTTAATTATTCTTCATTAAGGTTGACTAGACATGACATTGCCTTCCAAGTGGGGGATTTCATAGAGGTATTGTAACTCCATAGGTCAGGCCTTTGTGGTGTGTATCCCCTAGACCTCGTTTCATTAGGATGTGGTGGGGATCTTTAAGGGTATTTCTCCTTTATTATTACTTTTATTTCATACTGGATGTGACTCCTGGCATGAGAATAGTAAGACTAGTGGGAACTAAAATCGAATCAGCGCTGGTATTCTCTAGTTGTGAGGATTCAGGTGCATCTTCCCACGGACGGAGCTAAATTTTAAAAGAAATCAATCTTACAATGATTGATAAGTACCAATTTGGCCTTAAAATATTAGTGCAATATGAAAAAAGGCAAACATATTTATGTGGTTGGGCAGATTGGCCTGTCTATGTCGACGAGGAAAGGGTAGAATATTATTATTTATGAAAAAGGTAAGAAGACGAATTAAAGTGATAGGGTGCTAGTTGACAGTCTAAGTCGTAAGTACAAGAATATTCCCATTAATGCCCCAAGTCATTAGGGTAAGAGTTATATAAAAATACAAGTGTCAAATGATTCCAGATATTCTCCATCGTGATCAGTTATCGGCTTTGATCTTATCTCTGAAGTAGTAATATAACATTAAGTTTGTATCCGAACAAATCCAATCTTTATCTCCCCTGATTCTCTCTTAGTGAGCCCATGATGTTCAAATGACTACATTACCTTAATCTCTCAGCATCATGTGTCATGACACGTGTCCTGCCCGACCTGACTTCTTATTATAAATACCTTGGGTTTCACTATAGAAATGCATTCATCAAGACTACTATTCAAGAATGCAGTTGTGATGCTAAAAGAATCCTAATATGCTTTCTCATGGCTAGCAACGATAGGGTTTATTCATAGTCAATTCCCATCTCTCTAAGTAAACCTTTTTGCAATAAGTAGTTTTTAAATGTTTTCACCTACCCATCGATCCATATTTTAACTATTTTAGATCCACTTGCACCCAATGGGTTTTATCCCATCATCAAGTCTACAATCTCCCAAAACTAATTCTAATACATTGAAGCCACATGGTATCTATAGTCTTAAGACAGAGTTAAAAATCCATATCTTATAATTATTAGTTTTGGTTACTGGGACCTAAACTATGTTAACTTGGGATCTCACTTAAATGTTCACCCAAAACACTAACTTGTCATTATGTCTCATGACCCTCCACTACGGCGTGACTCCATTTATGATCCTATAAAAGCGACATGTGTTACATGATCAATGCTAATAATCCTAATACCGTTAGGTAATGTATTATTGATATCAAGTTGTACATACTCTTATACTATTGGTCAGAAAACACTTATAATATAATGTTCCCTTATTATATCTTGTAAGTTTAGCTTACTCCTAGGAACATGGTTCATTATATAATAATTTTGAACTGAATATTAATACCATCAATGAACTTCTGATGATTAGGAATATAAAAACATCTTTAGAACCTTTGGGATAACCAACAAAGAGACATATTTATCTCTTTTCCAACTTCCTTTTCTCCTTTCACAGCACATGTGTTAGGCACACCTAGATTTGAATATGTCCTAGAGTGGGCTTGCGCATATTCCTCAATTTCATTAGAGTTGAAGAGACTAATTGAGATAGCACTAAATTCAGAATGTATATAACCATCACTACTGAAAAATCACAATAATAATATTCCACTCCTGAATAACTCACCACGCACCTTAGCATATCTAAAGGAGTCATATTGTTTCTATCCACTATACCATTCTATATATGAGTATCTGGTGCAGACAACTAAATTTGTTTCAAAGTAGAAGCATGATTTTTTGTCCGATCCATGGGAACTTGGTGTGTAGATTCTGTGTTTACTAACTCACATTGTCATTTTTCTTATAGTTCTAGAAAAATTTGATATCGTTGCTATCAATATCTCAATTACTTTAAGCAAAAGAATTTAACTTTTGACTTTTTTACTAATCCCATAGGATTATAAACTTTCTTAACCACGAGCCATTGAAATTGAGACTTATCCTTCTCCTACTTCCTCTTTTGTAGGAAATAATTTGAGTTCTTCTCAATAAATAACACCATGCATTGGCTTGTGATGATATTCACTTCCACCTGAAGCTTCTTAAGCAATTCCACTATCAAATTATTCCAACTATGCAATAATATATTTCAGGTTGAATAACTTAAAGGATTTAGATAGCTCCTGGATCAAAAATTAAGACAAGTTTCTCTATCAGTTTCTAATCTGAATGATCCTTAATTCACCCAATATGAAAACCATATAAAGAACATGGTCCCTAATTGGAGTGTCAAATCCAACATCAGTGTTTTCTAACTCACATTGGCCCATTATTTAAACTAAATATGTTCATATAGGAATTCCTTATTAGTAGAGGGAGTGGGATCAAACATACCTACACTTAATTTAAAGAATCATTAGTAAATAATTTTAAAATACCATGATTAATCGCCTCCATTAGGGAGGAAAGCCAAGATTATACGAGGAATTAATCACATCACTTTTTAAAAGACTAATGGAATTGTGAGTAAATTAAGTTCATTATCCTCCTTATTTAAAACAATTTTCGAAATTATTTTGAGTCTATGAAATATATTCCAATTAAAAGAATACTTTCAAGTTCTTTGGACCTTCTATCTCTTATGATTCTTGAACCCTAGGTTTACATGGCAGCCATGGTTGCCCAACAACATGTTGATCTCTCCATACCTTTTATTCTTAAACCTCCAGACCCTCTAAACAACAACAATCCTTGGTCCAAATCATTCCTGAGTGTTGTTTCATAATCCTCTCCGAAATTACTTCTCTAAAATTTTGTAAATCTTACAAAGGTGAACAAGTTATTCAGTTCTCCAAAGAACATATTCAAACACTAGGGAATCCCTTCAAACATGCTATTGTGTGTGATTTCTCTCATTGTCATCCCTCTATGGAGACCATACTTAAAGCCCTTCGTACTTTCTCTCTTAAATATGTTTTGAGTTGATTGATCAAAAATATCTTCTGATAAGACTTAACTGCGAAGAAGACATTATTATACTTTGGTTACATAACCAATGGTTCATTGGAAAATATCCCATGTAAATTTTTGAATGGACTGTATCAACTTTCCAAACCTATCAGTTCATTTCTTTTCCAAATCCTCTCTTTATTCTATTTCTAATCTCATAGGGTCTCCCCTCAAAATGAATGCCTCAACTGCTTCCATCGTCAGACCAAGTTTGCAAGAGTGTTTTAAACTCCATATCTTAAGAGAGCATCATGATAGAGTGTGGATTGTTTGTGGAGATGGTGTTTTTTGGCAAGTTGTTACGTATGAAGATGTTCCAAAATTCTGTACCTACTATAAATTCTTGTTACTGCAAGTTCCCCGATTAACACCAAGTGTATCATGTAGAGAAGCACATTAGTCCAATGAAAACCTCTCAACTCCCTTCTTCAAAAACTTCTCCCCTTTGAATAATTAAGATCATAGTCCTCGAACTCAAATACAAATTTATCACGATGTATATCCCAGTGTCAGTTTTAATACCCCTAGTATGCTATTTAATCAAGTCAACAATAAGAGCACCTCTAAGTTCAATGATGTGGAAAAATATAGAATTTTACAAAGAAATATCAACTCACTTAAATCAATTTCTTAATAAGTTATTAGCCAATATATTAAGAGAATCAGGCACTATAATATAGGAGGAAGAGGCTATGATTTTTGAATTTTGTAATATTTCACCTAGGGCCACTAACCTACCAGTTTATGAGAAAAATCATGAAAGTGATAGGCTATGTGTTCTTAATTATGAACGTAGAAAGAATATGGTGATCCCTATTCATGAAGAACTAGAGTTATTTTCTTCTAGCCTTGATAGAAAGATGAGTAAGTACAGGAGTGATAAGGTTAAAGCTAACAAAAATCCTGCGTCTTCCATTTTAGGAGCTCTTCTTATAATGGTTGTTGCACTAAAGAAAGTAATCCCAGACCCTTTATTGAAGAGGATCACTAGACCCAGTAACAAGTCAATCTCTAACTTTCTTATCATAAAGTTTTAATGATTAATTTTGTCTATTGAAGTACAAGAGGTGTTGCTAATAAGATTTTAAAAAGAAGCGTAAAAAAGCTTATCAAATCGCATAACCTTATGATGAACACCGAAATGTATATGTTCCATGTGTATGTATGACTCAAGTGCAAGTCAGACTCTCAAGTTATAAAACCTGGTAAGTCGAGGTCGAATCCTCAAGGAATAGAATGCTCATAACAAGAATAGGTATAGTCCTTAAATTCTAAGTCTTGATTCGTAAAAAGTAAAAAGAAAAAGGTGATGATTTATTGTGTGATATGAATTACAACTATGGGTAAATTTTAAGCTAATGAAATCAAGAATTAGACTAAATTATGCAAAGATTATAAAATGAAAAAAAATTCAGGTTTTGAAATAAATTTGGAAAAGAGGTTGCGATTCAACTCCCCGTATTCTAGGGTTCATACGATAAATATCAAATTCTTTGAACTAACTAATAAATTGAAGGAAAAGCGTCTACTCAATTCAAAGCAACAAACATGTTTAGGTGCTAACCCGCACAATAATTGGTCAACAAATTGATTCTCACGATTGATCCTTAATCGACACGTATAGTGCATCCTCAAATACTCGGGTTGTATTTGACAGATTGAGTTAAAACAACTACGAAGATCAATCCCGATTAATCTATCAACCTTGATAAATTTGTTAATTAATTTGTACGAATTTCATATTTAAAGATTGAAACACTAGATTGGGTTTATGTTCCCCAACATAGAAAGGAAATTATCTAGACATGATAATTAATTAAAAATAAATTAAACTAAGAATGTTAGAATTCATGATAAGGAAATTATATACCTCGAGTTTATGAGAGCACATGATGAAATTTGAGGTATATAATATTTACGTTGGCGCCTTCTTTGGATTATGGATATAAAATGACCAATTTTCCCTTGACCGTTGTTTCGTTCTTCGTATTCCTTATTTTTCCTCTATTTTCTACCATTTACTTGCATGAATTACCTGTGAAATATATGGGAGACATAACAAATAAGAAACACTTGCCAAAAATATTAGCTATAATTAATATCAGTTAAGTTTAGAATAAATGTGATGTTCGGGATGGTAAATGCGTGTAAATTATAAGGATAATTATGAAATAATGATGAGGAATCACCTTCATGCCTTTGTTTTGCTTGAGCACAAAATTCATGCTGATAATATCAATTATTTGAAGAAGAGGTGGAATTTTTATGGTGGTATTCACAATATTTTAAATAAATTTTGATTTTTCTGGATGTTTGACATGAATGCTTCTGTTGTTTTTTATTCTGATCAACTTTTTTGTCTCAGAATCACTCATCATCTTTCGAATAAAGATATTATCTTCTAAGTGGTGTATGAAAAATCTAGATGTCTTTGAGGAGTGACCTAGAAGATTTGTCCCTTAATTTTAGAGATTGGACATCCTTGTCATTAGGTATTTCAATGTTGTGGCTGCAGTTGATGAAAAATTAGAAGGTAATGATATTGAATCTAATGATGTTCAAGACTTTAATGACTCTATGCTTGCCTGTGGATTTTCATATATTGGATTAATTGGTTCAAAGTTCACTTGATGTAATCATAAATATGTTAATGGCCTTATGTTTTCTAGATTGGATAGATGTTTTTCTAATTGTGCCTGGTGGGATGAGTTTCCTTCTTTATCCATCAATCAGCTTTATAGAAATTGCTCAGATCACACTCCCCTCCTCCTCTCATCAAAACCATTTTTTATGATTGTCCAAAATATTTAAAATTTTAGAATGGTGCTCTCATCTATACATAGAAGATATCATTAAAAATAATTGGGATATGCCTATTCACTTCCCTCTAATGAAGAAATTTGCTTTGAAATCGAAAAGGCTAAAATCTATTCATAGGGACTAGAACAGATCCAATTTCAAAGACATATACCATACTTTGAAGGTTCTTGAACCTAAGATTTTTGAAAAATAATTCATCTTTCAACAAAACCTCATTCCATTTAATAGGCAGGAGATTTTAGAATGTAAGTTTACACTTAATGCAACTTTGAGAATTTAAGAGATATTCTGAAAGCAAAAAAATTAAAATGTCTTAAAGAAGGTGATTCAAACTCCAAATTCTTCCATTATTATGTTAAATCTAAGAAATAAACTTTTTTCTATTCATAAAATCAAAAATGAAAATGAGGATCTGATTGAAGACTTTAAAGCTCTTCAACAAACCTTAATTGATCCTTTTCAGAAATAACTCAACTCTGAAACCATAATTGACCATGCCCTCTTTGTTGATGTTATTCCCAACTCCATTTCTCCTGGTTGCAATGAGCTTTTATCCTCTATTCCAAGTGAAGAAGATATTCATATTACAATCTCATATTTAAATGTAGACAGTGCATCAGGACCTGATGGTTATGTTGGCTTCTTCTATTCCAAATTTTGGCATATCAATAAAGATGATCTAATTAAGGAGATTCAATCCTTCTTTATCGGTTCCTTTATCCCCACCATTTGGCCTAGCACCACTATAGTGATTATCCCCAAACAAACCAATCCCACTCATTGTTCTCAAATTTGACTAATTAGCCTTTGCAACTTTTCTTTTAAGATCCTCTCCAAAATTCTTTCTTCCATCCTCCTTCAGATTATATCTTTAAACTAGAGTGATTTCACCGAACGCATAAATATTATGGATAATATTCCATTGGCACAAGAATTAACTCATTATTTAAACAATAAAGTTCATGGAACTAATATACATTGAATCTGAAAGTGGGTGGAAGACCCACATCCCTAATTCTTTCCCTTTGTCTCATACCTTATCAAAAGGATTCCTCAAACCATGGACCTCATTTTGATCCGATATTTACAACACATTTTTATCCATGTCTTCTCCTTTTGTCTACCTCAAATATGTATATGAGGGGGAGCATTGAGGATGGTATCAACACACCAAAAGTCAGAGAAACATTAAAGAGTAAGAAGAAGAGAGTTAGAGAGTGAGAAAAGGAGTTCATTTTGAGTTTTGAGTATACACATTTGTGTAGAAAAATACACAATGTATTTTTCATTTAGAACGAGTAGACGCCCCATTCCAGCACCCCCAAGAACCTCCCTTCATCACTACAAACCTAAGTCATACCTCGAGTACTGACCTAGAGGCCATCACGAACTCTCAGACTCCGTTTGACCAAAATTCAAACTTTTCAGCTCGACTAATACTGAATGAATCTTTAAAGGGCGCTGAATCCCCTTTCCAATGGTCCACCCCATGTGTAATTCTGACTTACGGTGCGAACGAACGACCCGTTTTCCCTCGAAACTTGATCAGGAGGCCATCAGATGCTCTCGGGCTCCGTTTGACCAAATTTAACTCTTCATCTTGACTGATACTAAATGAATCTTCAAAGGGCACTAAATCCCCTTTCCAATGGTCCACCCCATGCACAATTCTAACTTACGATACAGATGAACGATCTATTTTACTCTGAAAGGTCACCGAATTCTTCCAGGCCCCGATTGATAGAATTCAACTCCCCAAACTGAGTTAAGATCTTTGGAGTGTCGAATTACATCTCATAACCTTTCCAATGGTCCTCCCCATGCGCGATTCGGACTTACCATGAGAATGAACGATCCATTTGCGTTCGATAATTCCCCATCTAAAGGACCGACGAGCGCTTCCAAGCCACATTTGACTCGAAGTCAACTCTTGGACCTGGGAGTAATCCATAGGACTTTCGAAGGTATCTGAAGTATCTTTCCAATGGTTCACCTCGTGCATGATTCGGATCAACGGTTTGCATTTTACGATCATTTTTTCGAAGGAACTTGAAAGAGACTGTTGAACGGAAGATTCCAAACCCTGCCTATCGGTAGTGTTCCTAAAAACTCCTGTTGATTGGCAGGACTAGGACTATGCCAATTGGCAATTCCCTAGGCCTATAAAAAGGAGGGCCTGACCTTATTGAAAGAAGATCCAAGAACTTAAACCCATCACTCTCAGCGAACTCAGAAAACCTCTCTCGAAGTCAGCGTGATTTCCACATCCAAATCCTTTTCCAACCTTAACTTCTCATCATATTTTTCACCAAACTTGGTGAATTAACTACCCTTCATCATCATCTAAGTGCAAGGGTCGATCTCCAATATTCAAGATCAAGCTCAAGATCTTCAAAAAGGTCCAACTTTCTCAACTCTCTCTTCAAATTCTCCTAAATTCGCATTAACTTATTTTATTACTTATCACTTTTATTCTCTCCATCTCACATATCCTAATATACTTTTTATTTAGTATTATAGCACATCCCTTATTTTCATATAAATAAAACCCAAAAAATAAGAAAAAAGGGTTTGCTCATAATTTCCAAATGGGAATTCTCACACTTTTCTCACAACCAAAACACTTTTTTTACACACACACACATATAAGAGAAGTCTCGGTTAGATATATGGGAAAAATCCCACCCCTCGTTTTGCATACGAACTATGTGGACTTTGATGCCTATATAGGCTATGTAGGCGTCTCGAGTCCTATTCCTTCCATTTTTGTTATTTTTCTATATTCTTTAACTTAATTCTCCTAAAATCTATATATTTACATATACATATATTTATTATTAGTGGCGTATTATTCCACATGCGTTATCGTTCGTTTATAACAATTAACGCAAGGATCACCACATAAATCATATTTTTTAATATTAATTTTAGGAACATTCCTATGGATGTCTCGCTTTATCTCTTCCGTGATACAAGTCGATGATTCCTATCTCCACTGCATATACACATGCACACATATCACGGGGAAATAAAGGGAAATATCAACAATCCATGAGAGACCGCAAGGGCGGAATGGGTGCCTAACACCTTCCCATTTCGTAACTTAGCCTCCGAACCCTTTTCGAATCAATTTTGGTTTCGTATGTTTCAATATGTCTTTGGATGCTGTCCTTTGGGATGGCCCCACCCTCTTTTTTCTATTTTGAGTAAAATAGACTGACGACTCTATCTCTCTACATTTTTCACCTCACACATCGTCGACGACGATCGAAGCGCTCCCAAGAGGGATGCGCGGGACCAGGATCCTCTCATCGTGGAGATGACACCCTGTTTCATCATCTCTCTCCCTTCGGGAGGATTGGGGATGGCCACAGAGTGCATATGTGAGAGTCTGTTTTGTAACCCATTTGCAATAGTGAAATGATCCGAGTGTCAGTGGATGTAGCCAAATTGGTGAACCACTTAAATATTGTGTCTTCTTGTCTTGTGTGTTTTTTTACTCATTATACTTTTATTATGAGTGTGCCATATTATTATTTGCGATCTCAGTCAATATCATTTGTTGAGACGCTTCCGCACAACAATATATTAGTTAAATTGGCTATGGAGAAAGCCTATGACATAATTTCTTAGATATTTTTTATTAAAATTCTTAAGGAATTTGACTTTTTTGAAGGTTTGATTGATATGGTGCAGTAGTTTCTCTCTAACAATTGGTTTTTATTTTTTTAATGCCAATCTTCCAGGATTCTTCAAATATTCTAGAGTCCTAAAACAAGGTGATCCTCTTTCTCCAAGTTTGTTCATTCTTCCAACTCAGGTTTTAAGTAGAGGCCTTGATAGAGTCAATATCCATAAGAATATTTTTCCCTTTTCCACTCCTATTGGGCGTTAGTATATTTTTCACCTAACCTTTGCAGAAGACATCATGATTTTTCTTAATGGTATTAATAGAATTAGAAATAACCTTACGAAGTTTCAAAGGGAATGTGAAAAATCATCAGGGAAGTTAATAAACATAACTAAAAGCTTATTCACTCTAGATTATAAAGTACCTGTTAATATAAGGTCTTTAATTTCCAAATACATTTTTTTACCTTTTAAGAGCCTCCTAAACAAATATCTTAGTTGTCCTCTTTTTAAAAGCATAAGGAAATCAATTTGATTTTTAGATATTATCTATAAAGTGAGGGTTAGATTATGTAACTGGAATTTCAAGTTTCCATCTCAAGGTGAAGGCTTATTTTGAATAAACAAGTGTTGACTTCCATCCCTCTACATACTTTATCTTCCCTCAATCCCCCAAAACAGGTGGTTAGGAGCTTAGAAAGACTTTTAGCTACAAAATTTAAGCAGATCCAAATTTGGAAGATAAGAAATCTCAATGGATCAAGTGGGATAATTATTGCTTTCCCACTACTGAATGGGAACTTAATTGTAGGTATTTTACCCATGGCATTAAGGTTTCTAGCCTAAAGTGTTTGTGGTGATTGATTGCTAAGGTGAGTTTGGGGTCTATCTAATTGAAGAAAAAATATAAAAAAAATCTCTCCTAACGGGACTTTGGGATCTAATTCCATTAAAAGAATTAGAAGTGTTAAAGCTATTGAAGAATATCACCACACTATTCAAGATAATAAAGTGATTTGGAAACCATCTATAATGGGAGATTTTACTATCAAATGTTTAATAGACGTGTGTAGGAGTCACAACCCCATCTCACTTAGTTGGAAGTGTATCTGGTATAAGCATTGGCCCTCTCAGATTTTTATTTTTATTTAGAAGATCCCCAGTAGACTCTATCATTAAACATAGAGGAATCAGAATGGCCTCTAGATGCAAATGCTGCTTAAATTCAGTGGTGACTTTAAATCATATATTCTTTAACAACTTTTGTGCCAAAAATGTTTGGGAGTATTTTGGTAATCAGTTGGGGATTAAACTCAATTTTAACTCATGCATATTTATGATTATCTATTGGAGTCTTAAAATTCCAAAACAAGATTATCTCAAGTTTATTTGCACACACATATCTTTTATTCTGTTCTAGGAAATTTGGAGGCGAGAAATTTAGGTTTATTTTAGGGAAAAACAATAGTAGTTGAGGCCATCATTCATAATACTTGTGAGTTATCATCAAACTTAGCCTCCACAGTGGTTTTTAATGATAAGATTAGAGATGATCATATCTTTTTGATTAACCACTACCAATTCAAAACTAGAAAATCTTCTATTGAGTTCAAAATTATCAAATGGTGCAAACCAATTGAGGGTATGTTTAAGATAAATGTAGATAGATCTTATAAAGGTAATTTAGATTCTTGTGGAGCAGAGGGTGTTATAAGAAATTATAAAGGTGATTTTGTGGTTTCTTTTTTAGTGCGTTTGGGCTACAATGATAATCCATATGCAAAGTGTACTATTATGGAAAGTGGGTTGATGTTGAGTGATAATTTGGGCCTTCATTTAATCCAATTAAAGTATGTTCCTAAACAAATTGTGGATCTTATCAGTGGCAAAGGAGAACCACCTTGGCGATTGGTTATTTCAGGAAACAAGTCCAAATGTCTAGTTAATCAAATGATTGGTAATTGCTTCATATTTTGAGAAAAGCCAGACTTAGTGGTGGATGGTTTGGCAAACTATAAAAGTATCACTAGGAATTCTAACTACTTTTACTCATTCTCCTCTCTTCCAAATGTCATCAAGGGTCTTCTTAAGGTTAATAAGGTGGGGTTACCTTTATCATAATTGGCTCTAAGTAGGTGTATTTGGTTATATGGACATTTTTATTTCTTCTCTTTTCCATTAAATTTTTTAAGGGGGATATTTATAAACATCCTTTTTCATGATTTTTAAAGTCAGATCATTAGGATCAATATTTGATTGCTTTTCTTCTATTTCTTAAGTTTGTTCACACACATAAGAGATGTTTTTTCTCCCTTTATTAATGTTTTGTGGGGGTTCGATCCCTCTTCACCAAACAAAAATCCAATTAAAACTTCTTAATTTTAAAACTAAAATAAATGGGTGAAAAGTTGATCTCATTTTAAAAGCTTAGATCATTGAAAGATAAATTTTAATTAATTATGTAGGAATTAACTTTCGGTTAAATTTATTTAGCTTCCATTTACCGTTAATTATAATAAATCTCGACAAAGATCATAATTCCCTTGTGAAATGAAATTTCTCGTTGGGAGCTTAAATTATCCCATCCTAAATTAGGAAGATATCAGGTCTTTCAATTATGTTATTCAGACAATTAAGGGAACCTTTATCTAATATAACTAAATAGTCGAAGTTTTTTGGTCCCACAGTTAATGATAGTGATTATTTTGGGGAGGATATCATTACTTGTGTTTATGTTTATATCATCAGTTCATTCTTTAAAATTAAATTGGTTTGTGTAGAACTTGTCCGTTTGGGATATAGAAATCACTTAGATTTAGTTTCAAATGTCTATCACTTAAGAATATTAAATTCTCATGATACCATGACAAATTCGCTCTGTTGGGGAAGGAAAGTCAAGTTGACACGAGGAATTAATCATAATACCATTTAAAATATCAATTCAGATTAGAGAGTTTAATTAGAAACCCCACTCCCACAACATTTTTAACTTGAGGGTATTTATTAAAAATAATCAAATTATAAACTATTTGATTATATAAATAAGAAAAATATAATGTGTTGCACAAATTAAATTATCTTGATGTCCATATTTTAATTTTGCAAAATAAACAAATTATGTCAATTAAAAGAATTACCGGAGATCAAATTAAATTTTGTGGGACATATAAATATCTTAATTCAATGCAATTTAGAATAAGAATAAAAAAATTACTTTCTACAAAAATAGCGATTTAGGCCGGTCACATAGTTAATTTGTGTTGTCCATAATAATGTGGGCTTGAAATTAATTTAATAATTAGCACCAAAGTTATCAACATATTAATATGAGATTATAGAGACATAATCAACCACAATGCAATTATATATAATAAAAAAAAAGGAAACAAATTTTATTTCCGTCGTGGCCAAGACTTCTTCCTTGATTAGGCTCCTTGAGGTTAAAAAAAATTGTTGAAGAAGAATCCTCCGCGAAATAGAAGTATGGAAGAAATAGTGGTCAAACCCACCACAAATCCCACTACCTTAAGAAGCTTTCCACGAGCATTCCGAGAGGGGTTGTGATCCCGCCAAAAAATTCATTGGTCATGCCTTCTGCTGCAGGTTGCTAACCTGGTCTCCTTCTTCAATTTTAGGATTTTTCCCCTTATCAAAACTACATCGTTTTGACTCTTGGGGGTTTATTCTTAAAACCATATAATGACATTTTATTTTTCAATGAAAGGATTGTCTAGTTCTGAAAGTGTGAGTGGCCCGATATGTGTGTTTTAAATAAAACCAATTTTTCTTCAAAAACTCCAACTTTTAAATGTGCACCAAACCAAGTTGTGAAAACCCAATTCTTACTTTAAACCAGTTTTATCTTGATTAATCCTAAACATGCATCTAGTGATTAAAGCAAGTAAAGTAAAGTAAAGAATACTCACAATGCCGGATGTACGAGGAAAAAAACCCAAAATGGGAAAACAACCTCGGACGGCCCAAGCCAGACAATCACTATGAACAATGGTTTTACAAAGACAGATTAGCCTTACACTAAGACTAGATCCCCACGGGTCTTGACGCTCCTTCTGATCTTCAACCGTTCTTTAATAGTTCCCACATAGAAATTTCGTCTTCCATGATACCTGTCCACAACACATGCATCCACGTATGTCTCGGTGTCCACCGAATGGCTTTGATCCGTCTACGATGTCGAATAAGAAGTCCTTCTCTTTTCTTCACCGCAAAACCCTTTGATGTTCAATGTGTAGAACAAACAACTTTGGTGCAGCAAGATCACTTAAACATATAAGAATAATAACTCGGATCTTTGCAAACTCTAAGGATGTGTTTAAGACTTTTAAACCTTAGAAAACATGTGCAAACAATATCCTGGTTCGTAAAACTGTTTTCCAGAAAGCACACTTTCGAAATTATGATGAAAACACTGTTTAAATAGAATTTAAACGCCGCCTCAAAAAATATGTCGTTCTAACGACTTGAGGAACACGTTCGAGCGACATCTTATCTCGTTCGAACGAGATTAGATGTCATTTGAACGACAGCGCGAAAGTTTGACATTTTGACTTTTTTTTAAAACATCTCTTCCAATGAGGAATCCAAAAAGTCAAACTCTTTTACGAGCTTATCATCATAAAACGTAGTTTAAACCTTTAAAACACTTTTAAAACATTTAAAAACATTTTTCTTTATAAAAATTACATCCTTATCTTTTGTAAAATAATTTCGAGCACCATTAATTATACGCATTCATACCTGAGTGATCTCGGAATGAAATTATCTTTAAAGAAGATTAAACTTGCACCAATTAAACATCGGCATGATTAATTCTTTGAAGCTTTGCCGCAACGTCTTCAATTTCTTCAATACGTCATAGACCGAGTGGGATCGTGACAAAATAAAAATCTCCCTATGACATATTACAAACACAGATTTGTTCGCGGAATTAAGTCAAAACAATACAGGGACTCAATTGGAAATTTATGTCCTTACAAATCTCCCCCTTTGACTATTCCGGGACAAAACTAAACCAGTGAGATGCCTAATCGGGCCGTCAAGCCGTATGACGCCTAAATCCCATCCCATAAATCCAAAATCAAAAATACAGTACACGGACTAGAATATGTAGCACCGGAAAGCATGAACTGTCTAAATGTGATGTAGACTTGAAATCTCGAATCGCTGAGGCATACCTACACACATGAAGCAGACAAACAAATACCCAGTGAAGTATGGAGGAACAAATGATACCAATTTGTATTTCTAATAAGAACAAATCATTTGAAACATGTGAGCAATTATTTGATACCAATTTGAAACAAATATAATCAAACAATATGTAAATCTAGATATCAATAGAAGCGCTCAACAAATCTCCCCCTACATCACATACATATCTCCCCCTTTTTGTCTCGAATAGACAATCTGGTTAAAAGATAAACCAATATGAAATATCTAGCATGAGAATATGAAACCAATTTGAATCAAGTTGATACCAATTTGAGGATTGAAAAACGCTAGATAATCATGAAACAGCCAGCTAAATTTGATCAAGCAATGATAAATCAGTAGCTAGTAAACTAAGGAATCACACAAAGAATATCACAAATTAATCAGGTGTGATAAACGGACGCATATGCAAAATACAAATTTGGAACATAAAAGTACCTGCATATAAACCAAACAGTCCAGAAATGCTTCCCGTAGTACCAAAAATATATCAAATTAAACCAGTGGACTGCAAACCAATCAGAAGCCATTTTTTATCATGTAGTTCAAACGAGCTAGGGACTTCGCTCAAACGAGATGAGGAAGTCGCTCGAACGAAGTACAGATGTTGTTCGCGCCAGATGAGTTGTCATTTGAACGACTTCGCGCGACCTGCCAAAATTTCCCAGATTCCCAGAAATAATATAAAGTATTTCCCAGTGAAAAAATTTCAACAAAAAAATTCCAGGAAGGGCCTGACACATGCAAAATAGTGCTAAAACAGTAGGCTTTTCACTCAAAATTCAAAAAACTCATCAAAACAAAAAAAACGAGTTACATGCAAACATAGTACCGATGTGCTCAAACATGGACGTGGAATGAATGGGCGTGAATCTAAAACGAATGAGTCACAATTCCAACACATCGAAATGATCAAGCATCTCTAATTGATAGCGATAAATCATCAAACTTTATCATAGCCATATGACAATTAAAGAGTGAGATTAATGAACTAAACATACTACATGCACACAAATCCGTAATTTTGACGATTCTACAAACAATAGCGTCAAATTGTAATGTTTCAACATTAGGATTAGTTATGTAAACCCGTTTAAATTTTCTCCAACCAAACTCCCTCATATATATATATATATATACTTTTTCAAATTCTTTTGAGGTTTCTAGCATTCTCAACTTAGAGAAAATTTTAGTGGCCCTTTTCTTAGCATATTGCATTTTCTTTTGGGCTCTTTTAAACGGTGGCTTTCACAACGAGTTAATTTTGAACTCTTGCAGCCCTTTTCCGTGAATCACTCATCATTTTTACCAAATTTAAATCCTCACGGTAAATGGTTCTTACATGCACACTTCTCCTTAAGTTTACTTACGCATAGATGACAAGATTGAGATAAGAACGCCTCACCAAATTCAAATATGCAAGAGAAGTCAAACATTCATATAAACTCGTGTATGTGTGCAATGTTGGAATATATACACGGTCGAATCAAAATGCATCTCAACTTCAAAATAACCCCATATAGACAATGGTTAAGATCATTCTAAGCATCGATAATAATGACCAAATGTCCTAGCCACTTGGATAATGAAACGATGGGGGGGGGGGGGGGGGGGGGGGCAAGCACACCAATATGCCACATCAAACATGTAAACTCAAAAACCGAAAATCTTTTTAGCTTTTCATATTTTGACTCAAATAAAAGAAAATTATTTTTGGTTTTTCAAAAGTTTTATCAAAAAACAAAATCTTTTTGTATTTTTCAAATAGGACTCAAACAAATGAAAACTATAATACAAAATGATACACATGTCATAATACTAGCAATGAATATATCATGAAGCAAACTAGCATATGATAAACATGGCAACACTATCATCCTTTAGATTTAGCATGGGAAGAATCAAGTGCACCCAAATTAGAATCATGAAGTTTAATTCCCAAAGTCACTAAATCCGATTTTCTAACCCAAGTAGGTGTAAAACGACGCATTGGGGTTTGGGTAACCGGTGCAACTTTATTCTTAAACTTCCTAGGAGCTTGTCTAAGGTCGTAACAATAACGCCTAAGGTGACCTTTCCTACCACAAAACGTGCAAGTGTAACGATGGTGGGAATGATTACCTTTATGTGGACCTTTTCTAACCATCCTAGTGTTTCTCACACGTGCGGGGGGGATGGGAACAACTCTCTCACCGAAACCTATACCTCCCCTATCTTCCTTAATTTGGAAGGTGCCTAGGATCTTATCTAACTTCTCCGACCTAGCCTCCAAATCAAACTTGACTCTAGATGAGTCTATCAATCTCTCCTTCAACTCGTGAATCCTAAACTAGAGCAAACGTCTAGACTCCTCAAACACTAAAATCTCCTTTTTCAAGGAGTCCATTAAACCACGGATATTATCTCTCTCTTTCTCCACAAACTCTAATTTATCCCTAAGCTTATTTGCCCTAAGATCCTTAATCAAACTATCATTATTTTCTATGGCACGCTCATTCAACTTAGATTGCAATTTTGAGTTTGCCTTTTTCACCTTCACCGTTTCGGCATACAACTCATTAAACGCGTTTTGCAATTCTTTCACATCAACCTCCTCCTCATCACTCTCTTCACCCTCACTAATATGGGATTCACTCAAAACCTCCTCAGAACTGTCATTCACATGAGTTGTATCTTCGTCGCTCACATAACATGCCATAAACGCAACAAAGTTACGCTCAATGGGGGAACTCTCTCCCTCTTCCAGTTCACTATCACTTAAGGTGGCATTATAGACAACGGGTTGCTTGCCCTCTTTCTTAAGTCTAGCGGGACACTCCTTAACCTTGTGACCGTACCCCTCACACCCAAAACACTTATCCGACTCATCTCTCTTTGGCTTCTCAAACTTATCCTTAGAGGCGGGATCTACTTTGTTGTTTCTTGAATTTTTCAAATTTCTTGGCATCTTTCGATTGCTTTTGAAACTTAATAAATTTTTTAAATTTCTTTGCCAACAAAGCAACATCCTCAAAATCGAAATCAGAATCGGAATTCTAAACTTTAATTTCCTCCTTTCGGGTTTTCAAAGCAATACCCTTTTCTTTCTTAGGCACTTGCTTGGAGGTAATCATGTCGATTTCATAGGTTTGTAAGTCACCTACAATCTCTTCTAGTTTCGTCGACTCTAACCTACCCAAGGAGTTTAAAATGGTCATTTTCGCATCAAACCTACTAGGCAACGACCTAAGGATTTTCTTAATGACACAGTTGTCGAGAATTTTCTCACCTAGGTTAAATGATGAGTTGACAATATTGGACAACCTAGCATAAAACTCATCAAAGGTCTCACTCTCTAACATCCTAATGGTATCAAACTGTGTAGTGAGATTTTAAAGTTTTGATGCCCTAACCATGCTAGTTCCCTCGTGAGTGAGTGCCAAAATATCCCAAGCCCCTTTTGATGTTTCACAAGTCATAATTTTATTATATTCTTCCTATGTGACATGTGAAGAAATAACGTGAAGACCCTTAGAATTATATTGTGCAAGTATTTGTTCAATTTCGGTCCATGACTCAATAGGCTTTAAACTAGTGACCTCACCTACAATAGTGACAGGGGGTGTCCAACCTTTCTCAACTGTAAGCCAAACAAGCTCATCAATAGATTTTAAAGCACATCTCATTCTCATCTTCCAATAGGTGTTATTAGTGCCATCAAAAATAGGAGTTCGAGAAAATTCATTATATCCAGACTTCATCTTTGAAAACACACGGGATCACAAAACAAATAAACAATGTTTTCAAGCTTTGATACCAATTTGTTAAGTGTGAGTGGCCCGATATGTATGTTTTAAATAAAACCAATTTTTCTTCAAAAACTCCAACTTTTAAATGTGCACCAAACCAAGTTGTGAAAACCCAATTCTTACTTTAAACCAGTTTTATCTTGATTAATCCTAAACATGCATCTAGTGATTAAAGCAAGTAAAGTAAAGTAAAGAATACTCACAACGCCGGATGTACGAGGAAAAAAACCCAAAATGGGAAAACAACCTCGGACGGCCCAAGCCAGACAATCACTATGAACAATGACTTTACAAAGACAGATTAGCCTTACACTAAGACTCGATCCCCACGGGTCTTGACGCTCCTTCCGATCTTCAACCGTTCTTTAATAGTGCCCACATAGAAATTCCGTCTTCCATGATACCTGTCCACAACACATGCATCCACGTATGTCTCGGTGTCCACCGAATGGCTTTGATCCGTCTACGATGTCGAATAAGAAGTCCATCTCTTTTCTTCACCGCAAAACCCTTTGATGTTCAATGTGTAGAACAAACAACTTTGGTGCGGCAAGATCACTTAAACATATAATAATGATAACTCGGATATTTGCAAACTCTAAGGATTTGTTTAAGACTTTTAAACCTTAGAAAACATGTGCAAATAATGTTCTGGTTCGTGAAACTGTTTTCTAGACAGCACACTTCCGAAATTATGATGAAAACACTATTTAAATAGGATTTAAACACCGCCTCGAAAAATGTGTCATTCGAATGACTTGAGGAACTCGTTCGAGCGACATTCTATCTTGTTCAAACGAGATTGGATGTCGTTTGAACAACAGTTCGAAAGTTTGACTTTTTTACTTTTTGTTTAAAACATCTCTTCCAATGAGAGATCCAAAAATGTCAAACTCTTTTACGAGCTTATCATCATAAAACGTAGTTTAAACCTTTACAACACTTTTAAAACATTTTTCTTTATAAAAATTATATCCTTATCTTTTGTAAAATAATTCTGAGCACTAATAATTATATGCATTCATACCTTAGTGATCTCGGAATGAAATTATCTTTAAAGATGATTAAACTTGCACCAATTAAACATCGGCATGATTAATTCTTTGAACATTTGCCGCAACGTCTTCAATTTCTTCAATACGTCATAGACCGAGTGGGATCGTGACAAAATAAAAATGTCCCTATGACATATTACAAACAGAGTTTTGTTCACGGAATTAAGTCAAAACAATACAGGGACTCAATTGGAAATTTATGTCCTTACAAGTTCATTTGAGATGAGAATCATGTTTGTGAGAATGTTTATAATTATTCTTTTAAATATATTATTTATTATGCCAGTTAATTTTAGTTAGTAGGAATTTAGATGAGTTTGATTTAACGTGATCATAGGAGATCAAAATTCCGGTTCTAGTCAATTGAATAATTCACAACCTACACACAAAGTTGACATCCGATCGACGTGGCTGCATGTACAATCCTGGTAATTTATCTCAAACTATGGGACCTTTTGTGATGTTTATAGAACTTATATGATAGTTTGAAAGAGGATTGTGAATTTATTCAGGAATGTATTGAACATGACCACTCGTGATATTTAAGTCTAAATGTTATCATGATTAGACTTTGGTAATCTCACACCAAGTGAAAATGGTGCATAGATTCGTAATCCCAAGAGTTATGAGGATTATAATACTTTCATGATTATTGATTTGATAGTTATGGGTACGACTCGATTTTAGATTGGATCAATATATCTCCGCAAATTGGGCAATTGTTGTGTGAGTAGGTCTCAGATCATAATTCACAGGAGTCCGCATCAAGGAAATATCTTGGATTATAACACCCCTTGATAGATTTATAAGATTTGTTTCTACCTGTAAACCTGATTGGTGGATTATTTTATAACTTGATAGAGTCAAAAAATCAGTCAAGTCTAACAATTAAGGAATTGATTAGATGTTGGTTAAAATCAATTAGCAAAAAATTGATTTGACCAAGCGGGTATTATAAACTTAATTCGGGGATTCACATTATGTACGTAATAAATTTTTTTAAATAAGACCTCATTACTCCGAGTGATTTTGATATAATTAAATTGAAGTGTAGTCTTAATTAATTAGTGAAATTAATTATGACTAAATAAAGAAAGGAAATAAATTATGAGATTATAATTTAGAATCCAATTTAATTATTCGGTCTTGGTTCCCTAGTATAGTCCATATGACCAAGTAACAGGCCTAAACTCTTTAGAAGCCTAGTTTAGACCTAGCCCATAACTTATATATGCATATACTAGTGAAAGCTAGGGTTTTAATTTGCATACTCATTATTATAGGTTAGAGAAGGAGAAATAAAATACTATTCACATTTTTATGAAGCGGGTTAGAGAGAAATGTCCATATCTCACTCAAAATATAAGGTCTTCATCTCCAAAGGTGCCCCTCACATACCTAGCTTTGAGAAGATCATATACTAAAAGATCCAAGCCTTTCAGTGCACACAAGTAATATTTTGGAGGAACAAAAAATTCTTTCATCTTCTCCAAATACCTTTTTCCATATTCGGATTGCAGCCAGGTTCGTAAAGGTATTGCATTCGAAATTATAGGTTTAAGTTTTGAACCTAGCTTTTATTTTGTACTTTCTATTGCATAATCGTTCAAAGTGTTTGGGATGAATTGTTTTCGCATATATCGTCGATCCCCAATAATTGGTATCAGAGCCCAAGTTGTAGAATGATTATGTTTTATAAAGATCCATATTGTCCACCATTAAACCCTAAGTTGCATGTTAAAAAATATGTGCATAGATGTGTATATTTATGTATTAACGTGGTTTAATAGGATGTTAATGATTATGTATCTTCCATCATGGTCACATGAATGTGTTTTGTGTGAATGGATCATACGATGGTTTATTCGTAGTTATTTTCTACTCCTAGATTCGATTTGATTATAATAATTCGTGTTTTATGATTATAGCATTTAATAGATGTAGTCGAGGAGTTTATGAGCAAATGTATTTTTTTTCCCATTCTATATTGGGTTTCGCCGTGGAGGATTTCCATGGGATTCTGCTCAAGTTTGGAGGCCTTTAATAGAGGTTTACAAGAAGTTGCAGAAGACATAAACAAGGAAAGAAGAAATAAAGAGGAAGAAAGAAAAAGAAGAGACGAAGAAATTAGGCACGAGAACGAGCCGCTATAGTGGTTGTCCATGATCTCTATAATGGAGTCACGACCGATATAAGGGATGAACTCTATCGCTATAATGATTGGAGGCTTCAGGCAGTGAGGAATTTTTTTTTCTCTGGATGTTTGTTGAGTGGTTTTTTTTTTCAGGATTCTTCTTCATCATATTTCTTCCCCAGTAGGTACCTAAGGTCAAGGAACCTTATTCTTCAAGGACACTACTCAAGAAAGAAGATTATGCCATGATGTAACGGGACTTTGAATCATTTTTTTATTTTTATTTGCAATTATTCATATTTTCATGTCTCTTAGTTATTTTTGTTGCATGATTTCGTGTGCTAATTAATTGGTTAATAAGGGGAACCCAATTTTATGAACAATGTGGTTTGTTATTTTGAGACTGGCCTAGATGATGATTTTTCTTAGAAAATATATTTTATTCATTCCTTTCTAAATTGAATTTAATTAGGTAATTAATTTGAAGGTGTAAATTAAATTTATGGTCTTCGAGTTTTTTTAATACAAATTTTGTTCTATTTTTGGAAAATTAAAATAGTGAGACCGAAATATTTAATTTGTACAAGTAAATTGGAAATTATCAAGGATTTAATTCAAGCATTATAATTAAATAGTTTTTCAAAAATCCTTAAATTTTTTAAAATACTAAATGAGAGAAGGATTTCAAAATAAACCTTTGGTCTCCATTGGTGTTTTAAGAATGTAATGTGATTAATTCCTCGCGTCAACTTGTCCCCCCCCCCCCCCCCCCCCCCAACAAATAGAATTAAATCATGGAATCCGGTATTTTTGAAACTTCTAAGTTATAATTTTTGGAATTAGAATGTCAGTGAGTTCGATCCCCCCCCCCCCCCCCCCCCCCCCCCGCCAATGGGGAAGTTCTACACAAGCGGGTTCAAATTCACATAATGAACTAATGGTACACACATAAACATAATTACGGATATCGTGACCAATGGAGTCACTGTCATTAATTGTGGGACCAAAATACGTTGGCTATTCAATTTGTAGGACAAAATTTTTTAGAATTAGTCCGAAGAACATAATTAAAAGATGAAAGAACTCTAGTTCAAGGTAAAGTCATTTAAGTTCTCAACGAGAAACCTCACTTAAAAGGTAACTAGGATACTCAGCGAGATTTTATTTAATTGGCGGTAGAAGAATGACAAATTAAAATTAAATCGAAGTTCATTCTCACATGTTAATTTGAAATTATTTCCGTTTTCAAATTATGATTCTCGTATTTCAAAATGGGCTCAACATTCAAACCACTTGCTTATATCTTAAAAGAAAACAAGTAAACTGACTTAAACTGTATAGATTGGAAAAGAAACCTAGACATTATCCTAACTACTAAAGACTCTAAATTTGTTTAAATAAAACCTACCTAGCCAAGCCTGATGATGAGGTATCTGAACGAGATGTTCAGGCTTATGTGAAGTGAAAAAAGACTGATCATATGTCTCGTTGCTACATATCGTCCTTTATGACCAATATATTATGCATGATTATGAAGCTCAATGACATATTTCAGGGTCAAAATCTTACCGCAAAGCTAGATGTTATGGCAAGGTAAGTTAACATAGGGATGTTAGATGGTATTCCCATATGTGATCATATTCTTAAGATGATGTCCATATTGGAAGAACTGGAAGTACTTGAATCTGAAATCGATGGGGAAACCCATAATGATTTTGTGCTCCAATCATTGTTGTAATCCTTTAAATAGTTTTGCCTATACTATTTTGTGAACAACCTGTGGTTGTTAAGACTATTTTTAAGCTTCAGGTAGCAAGTAAGAAGATGAAAGGAAATTGTTATATCTGTAAATGGCCTGGACATTAGAAGAAGCTGTGTTCTGTCTCCTTAGCAAGTAAGAATGGAAATGATAAATTTTCCTTAGTCAATGAGACATATTTTTGGTATAATGTAATGGTACTTGATATGTAGATTCGTCCATGTTTGCAATTCTTTGCAGGAGTTCCAGGTAATCAAGGAGCTCAGTGGGGGATAAATGCTTTTATTCATGGATGATTGTAGCAAGGCAATAATTTTAGAAATAGAAAGTTTAATTTTAAATTTTGGTGAAGACAATAAGTTAATATTAGCGGATTGGTTTTATGATCCTAGCATTAGAGTACATTTGATTATTGTTTCTAAACTAATTAAATATGGATATTTTGTTTATTTTAATAAAGGTGTTTTTATCAAAAATGAAAATGTATTATACTCTCTAATACATTGGAAAATGATCTTTATATTATAAGATTTATCTCACCAATATTGTTAAATACTGAAATGAGTGATTTAAATGGAAATAGCCTAAAGAGGAAAGAATCCTCTAAGATGAACCAAACATATATTTGGCACTTATGCTTATGTTATATAAATCTGAAAAGAATTCAAAGACTAGTTTCATATGAACTATTATGTTCATTGAAAGTGGAGGCACTTCGAGTATGTGAAATCTTGCTTAGAGGCTAAAATGACTAAGAGGCATTTAATGGCTAAAGGTTATAGATCCAAAGATGTGTTGGGATTGGTTCATTCTAATTTGTGTGTCCCTATGACTATACGGACTAGAGGTGGTTTTGAGTACTTCATCACTTTTATAGATGAATACTCGAGATTTGAATATATTTACCATATGAATCACAAGTCTGAAGCCTTTAAAAAGTTCAAAGTGTATAAAATTGAGGTGGAGTGTAGGCATGGTAAACTTATCCAAACTCTACGATCAAATCATAAAGGAGAGTAACTCTTGGGAGAGTTTAGGATTCACTTATTGGACGTGGGATTTACATCCTAATTATCTAGATTGGATTATCCACAACAAAATGGTGTATCGAAAAGGAGGAACATGACTCTTTTGGATATGGTTAGATCCATTGTGAGTTATTAGTATCTGTCGAATTATATTTTAGGTTTTTCATTAGAGAAGTCCACATACTTACTAAACTTAGTTCCTTTTAAATTGGTCTTAATGACTACCATAGAACTATGGACTGGGCGCAAGCCTAATCTAGGTTATGTTTGGATCTAGGGTTTCCCAATACACATGTTGTGGAAGGATCCATGGAAGTTGGAATTGAGGATGGATGGATGTCTCTTTGTAGGTTACCCAAGACGATCCAAGGGTGGTCAATTTTATGCTCCTATGGATCAAAGAATATTTGTTAGCACAAATTATCGGTACTTAGTGGAAGATTATATAACATACCACAAGCCCAAGAACAATATTATCTTATAAGAACTAAGAGGACAAGACTATGTTATTGTTTCTAAAATACCCGTACAGGAAGAAATAACTATTGATATTGATAATACACTGCCTAATAATAGTGGGATGTAAGAGTTTTCCACTTTTTGAATCCTTTATTATGATGAGGTTTAATAATGGTGGAAGTTCCTTGAGATTTGGTTGAATAACATAATTAAAATACCTCAATTAATGCAATAATTAATATAACATAGTTATTATAACCAAATAGAATCTAAGAAAAGTAACTATTAATAAATCACCATAATATTCTGAAGATGTAATAGATTTTATAAAAAAGTTAATTTATAGTTTGGTTGGAAACTACCCATGATAAAACATTGAATCCTACATAAATCGAGCCAAAAAGCTTCATTACATAAATAGAAGATACATAAAGAGAGTCTTGTTCTTCAGAATATATGGACACAAAACATCAATATCATTCATGGCTTCTATATGTTAAAGCTTTCGCATGTTATTTGAATATTGAAGATATATCCCTTAATGGTTATTTTTGGTTGAATTGTCTCAAGGGTTAAACACACACATAAAAATTTTAATTTAACGTTTTTTAGTGATTGGATTGAGTGTAATGTTTGAAAATGTGAAAGCCTTATTTACATGTTCAAAGTGTATATTTGATACTGCATACATGCGTACACACAACTGGGTTTGATACTCGTGCACGCGGTAACATGGTTTAGGCATGATATGTTTTCTGCCTAAAATCATGGGCACGACATCAAAATATCACCGTGTGCACAATAGTCAAATTTGTGGGTATTTTATTGTTTCTGACTGAAACCATGCTCATGGCTTAAAAATAGTCTCGTGCACACCACTCTCATGCTTTTTCATGACTTTGCTTTCTGCCTAAAAGCATGCGCATGATGCATTTTTTAGCTGTGTATACGATGTTTGCAGATCTAAATTTTTCTATAAAATGGGGTTTTCCATCCCATTTAAGATATATTTTTCTTGAGTACTTCTCACAACTGGGTTTGATACTCGTGCACGCGGTAACATGGTTTAGGCATGATATGTTTTCTGCCTAAAATCATGGGCACGACATCAAAATATCACCGTGTGCACAATAGTCAAATTTGTGGGTATTTTATTGTTTCTGACTGAAACCATGCTCATGGCTTAAAAATAGTCTCGTGCACACCACTCTCATGCTTTTTCATGACTTTGCTTTCTGCCTAAAAGCATGCGCATGATGCATTTTTTAGCTGTGTATACGATGTTTGCAGATCTAAATTTTTCTATAAAATGGGGTTTTCCATCCCATTTAAGATATATTTTTCTTGAGTACTTCTCACACTCAAAGAGAGTATTTTCTAGGAAATTTGTTGGAGAAATATTTTTTAAATTTTAATTTCACTTTACCTTCACGTCATTGAGAGAAACTCGTGAATACATATTTAATCCATTGATTGTGATATCTTAGTGTGTTTTGATTTGAAAAACCACTATGCCTAGATTCATCCTACCAATTTTTTAAAAATTTGAAGATCTAAACTCCAGATCTAGAAGGAGGAGAATTAGGTATTGGGGAGTTGATTGTTGTGAGATCTAAGGATGGAATATGTGATTTCGATTTTCATTTGATGGAGTTTTGAACATATTGCTCTTTAAATGGGGAAAAATTCAACGTCCATAGGTATCTTCTTCTTAGGAGAACAAAATCTAGGTACCTTCTTGCATCTGTGTAAAATTGATTTTCAAATTGAATGAGAGACTAGGATGCACCGAGGTTTTTTCACCTCTAGGTAGGGGGTTTACTCGTAATTCCTCTCACACATGCACCTATATCTAATATGGCTCCAACATGATCCCTTGTTAAATTGGACTTACGGCTTATATCTAGTTAACTCATGAAATTGTCTTAGATTTGCTTCCAAAGTGTTAATTTATTATTAAACTTGAATTAATTTTTTTGTTAATTATTTAATTGAAACACTTGTTCAATTATGTGGATCTATTAAGTCTATAACGTAGATGCATGTCTCCAAGGTATAAGCTAAAATAGGGCAGGGAAATTTTAAAATTGGTAATTTCTCATTAAAATGTATTAACCCCCTCTAACTTTATTTGAGGTGAAAACATGCACTAAAACACTATTCCTCATATCCATTCGCAAATAATATCATGTGACCGTGATGGAAGGAGTAATCATAATCCTATAATACTAATATTAGTACGAAAGATACAAAAACACGCATATATGTTTTAACATGCAAACCCAGGGTTTTCATGGGGACAACATGGACCTTTTTAATATATGATCAATACTTAATCGAGGCTCTAATAACAATTGTCGGTATTGACAATATATTTTCCTATATGACTTTGATTGAACATGTTTTAAAAATAAAACCAAGAACTAGATCTATGTAAAAAGATCTAGGGTTTAGATCACCATACCTTTTCGAATCTTGTAGGTGATCCAATATATGAGACATAGTTATGGAAGAATATGTTCTTATTGATTACCCAAGTTTAATAATTTCTTATATGTGTAAAAACCTTAGAACTTTTACATATGATTCACCCAAAGTAAGCAATGTGTATGGGAATTTCTAGAGATAAAAACGTAGTGAAATAACTTTCTTTTTCCTCACTTCTCACAAAAATGTGAATAGTGTTTTATCGCTCCATATCTAACCCTTAGGAGTGTTCCATTTTAACAACCTAGATTTGTTCTACCCTTTGGGTCAATTCGCACCCGAGTCAAGGTGTTAAGGGGGGAGGAGGAAAGCCCAATTTTATTATTCAGGAAAAGCCTTTAATTTGCATTATTTTATAAGGAATAAAATAAAATTTAATGGGTTTTAATTTAAAATTTGGTTGCCTCTTTAAGTAGTTACATAAATTAGCAAAATTTATTCAGGAAAATTCAACTGGGTCCGATAATGCTAGTCAAAAGAAAATAAACCATACAACCCTATATTATTATAATAAATGGCACAAGGCCCTAATAAAAAGATGTTCAAGTACCATAAATTTAAATAATTCAAAACAAAATTTTAAAAACATAATGGTAGAGCTCTAATGACGATTCATGCCCTCGGGAGACTTACCAACGTCCTTGCCTGTATCCCAACCGAAAGTACCTTGGGGTAGGGGGTTTTAACATAAAAAGTAGGGGTGAGACAAATTCTCAGCATGGTGGACTAAGCAATATATTTTTACGTGAAAATGCTATATATATAACATTTATTTTAACAGTTTGAAAACATTATCATTTTATGAGCATAAATGCAACTACCATGCAATGAAATCTCAGCTATGTGCTCATACCCATACTTAACCAATTTATGCCAACTTTTCACATAATTAGAGACCATATAATAATCATTATTCGTTAGTCTCTATTTTACTATTTTCATTAGGTTTTCATTCTTATAATTCTAAGTACATCCTTATTCATTAAAATTCCCATTATTTTATTATCAATATTACCTCTTTTTTGGAATTTACCAAATAACCGCGTACTTTAATGGGCTCCACACCACCGACTACGCTATTATGTGCACTGACCAGTGATTTCGAATCTTTCACCCCAGGGATCCGGGCCCTTTTCAATTCTTTCTTGATTGCATCTGACTCCATAATAATGTGTTTTAACATTTAATCCAATGTCCACATTATTCCACCATTTTTGTCATTCTTATGGTTCACATTCACATTTCATACCATTTTCACGCCACTTTATTTATTTCATCCATTTTTCACAAAAATAACCGATAAGGTCAAATGAGGAAGTCCAGCCACTAGGACCCTCTACTTTACCAAAATTACCATTTTTTCATTCATTTTACCAGCACTTAGTGAAAAAATACTTACGTGAATATAACATTATAAATTATCATTTTATGTTCAAAAAGCCATACTTCATCATTTTTCTTAAAAAAAAAGTCCCATTTTCTTCATATTTCTTAACAAGAAATACATTTTATATTATGAAAGCCAATTTTACAAAACATTTCATTTAATCCTTGTGATAAGATGTTGATTTAAACATCAATTTCCCTCACTTTACCAACATTTTACAACATAATTAGGGGAAAAAATTTCTAACTTTCTTATTTCACTTTGAAACTCATTTTAATCTTCATTTATCATGTTTAAATATCCTACAAGGTTTTACCCCAGTGTAGATGGATTTCAACCTAGAACTCCTATAAATATGAACCTAAGCATGATATAAACATGAAATCACACCCTATATGCATATTTATCATATTT
Source organism: Sambucus nigra (assembly GCA_949130495.1). Lineage (NCBI taxonomy): Eukaryota > Viridiplantae > Streptophyta > Magnoliopsida > Dipsacales > Adoxaceae > Sambucus > Sambucus nigra. Next base: position 203,999,821 of record OX422221.1, on the reverse strand, counting down.
CAAGACTTAAAATGATTCTTATTCTCCAAAAGTCATTTCAAGTTAGTCTTCTTTAAAACTTGTATTTTAATAAACAAACTAGAAATAATTTTGCAAAACTATCTATATTCTAGCTTGCATCCTAACATATAACTTAGGTTTAAACTTGAAAATAATGGTGAGGAAAATCCTACCTTGAGTTTTAAGAGTATAAATAGGAAGGATGACTTTAAAGCTCCAAAAATTCTAAGAGTTGCACCAAGAAGCTCTTAGTAACTCTAAGATCCATGAATGCTCCAGCTTTTCTTGAAAGATCCAACAACAAATATCCAACCCAACTTCTTCCTTGGGTAAGGATTGAAATGGGTGTTACAAGATTGAAAATGGGCTAAATATTGATAAGAGTGGAGATTTAGAATTTGGGTATGGTGGAAGTTGGATGGAAATAGAGGGGGAAAGTTTGAGAGTGTAGAGAAAGAGAGTGAAAGTTTGATGAAGTGAAGAGAAAATAGGTAATCTCCACCCTACCACCTCTATTTAAACCCAAGAACTCTTATGCCCTTTAACTATTGAGACACCTAAGCCTTGACCTGTGTTTGATCTACTTCATTTGGAGCTTGACAGATCAAAGATCCAAGGTTCCACAAGGTAACAACATATAAATTTCTGTAGATTTCTAAATTTCTATAATTTGTTCGAATAAAGTTAGGTCTCGTTCGAACGACATCGAATCTCATTCGAGTGTATGTTATAAAGATAATGTAACGAGGCTATAAATGTGAACCAGTATTTCTCATTCGAAGGTCATTTGAAGATTCATTCGAAGGTCATTTGAAGGATCGTTCGAACGACCCCCAGAGTTTCTTTAAAAATCTTAAGCTATCAAATTTCCATTCATAATTGCACAAAACCACAAGAACATTTATAAATAGGCAACCATCCATTATATTAAGTATGTGGACAATTTGGCATGCAAATTACAGGGAAAGGAAATACAATCTCGAGCACGATCGTCACATTTTCTCCTCCTTAGGAGATTTCATCCCCAAAATCAATACAATCAATCTAGGGAAAGAGTTTCGGGTGCTGCTCATGCATCTATGACTCGCGCTTCTATGTCACATCTTCTACACCTTGGAACTCCTAAAGGACCTTCACTAACATTATATCCTTATTGCACAAGACTATATCCTCGCGGTCCAAGATGGACACAGGTCTCGTGGGAAATGTGACATCTTCCTCCAATTCGATGTGGTTCCAATTGATGATGTGCCCAGGATCCAGGACGTGCCTTTTCAGCATTGATATGTGGAACACACAATAAACTTAGGACAACTGAGGAATTAATGCCAAGCAATACGATACGTCCTCAATTCGTTCTAAGATTTCAAAGGGATCAATGTACCGGGGAGCAATCTTCCCCTTTTAGCCAAACCGCTGACTGTCAATTCTTGCCCTAGCCTTCAACACGCATGATTACCCACCTCAAAATCTATAAGTATTTATTGATTGTCAGCATATTTCTTTTTTTGACTCTAGGCCAACACGAGTCTCTGTCGAATCACCCGAACTTTATCGGTTATCTCCTTAATCACGTCCAAATTTGTGAGATGTTTTTCACCCACTTCTACCCAACAGACTCGAGAGAGGAACATCCTCTCATAAGGAGCCTCGTACGGAGGCATGCCAATGCTTGCCTAATAGCTATTATTGCCGGAAAATTCAACCAGATGCAGATTCACCACACAGCTACCCAAAAAATCAAGTGCACAAACCCGCAACCTATCTTCCAGAGTCTAAATAGTCCGCTCCGATTACCCATCTGTCTCGATATGGTAAGTAGTAATCATGTTCAACTCGGTACCCAATTCCTGCTCAATCTTCTTTAAAAACCAAGATACAAATTAGGGATCCCTATTCGAGCAATCGAGAGTGGGATTCCATAAAGATGGTTTATCTCTCGAACATACAACTTTACCAACTTGGCTACGTTATCCGTGACCTTAATCAGTAAAAAAAGTGTCGACTTCATAAGCCAATCCATTATAAATCAGATTGAATCATGACCACATTTATACCATAGTAAGGCTATGATAAATTCCATTGTAATGTGATCCCACTTCCATTCCACTATTGGTAGTGATTACAACAGCCTAGTGATTACAACAGCCTTGTCAGCTTTATGTGCTCTGCCTTTACTTATAGACATGTGTAGCACTTTGACACATATAATTCCACATCTCTCTTCATCCAGACCACTAGAAATATCTATATAGGTCCTTATACATCTTAGTGGCATCGAGATGTATGCTGAAGCATGAGTGATGGGCCTCCGCCATTACCTCATCCTGAAGTTCTTTAATGATCAGAACAATCAACCTTGCTTTATGTCACACACCCCCATCCTTTTCGACAATGAGAGTGTTGAACACCTCATTGCTTTTAATGCGGTCGTAGTACTGTGTAAACTCGGGATTACAAGACTGAGCTTCCAACCCTTTCTGCTGAATGAGTAGCCTAGCTACCACACCCCAAAGATATGCCCTATCATAACCCCAATGGACATGCAAATCAAACTTTTGTAACTCACCGAGCATCTTCACTCGGTAACACTTCATCACTTTCGAGAGCATCTACCACCGTATTAGCCTTGTCGGGATGATACTATAAGGAAAAGTCATAGTCTTCCATTAACTCTTCCCACCCCTTTTGAAAAAGATTTAGATCGCGCTGAGTGAAATTGTACTACATGATCTTATGATCTGTATGCACCTCAAACCGCTCACCGCACAGGTAATATCTCCAAATATTTAGTGAAAACACCACTACGGCTAAATCCAAGTCATGGGTGGGGTAAGTCCTCTCATGAAACTTTAACCAACGAGATATTTAAGCCACCCGCTGACCATTCTGCATTAGTACCGAGCCAAGTCCTGGCCCAGAAGCACCACAGTACATGGTATAGCCCTTGCCTTACTCTAAGAAAATAAGAATGAGTGACGAAATCAATTTAACCCCCAACTCCTAAAAGACTAACTCGAAATCTTCTAACCACTCTATGCAAACATCCCTTTACATCAACAGAGTGCGAGGCATCACAACCCTGGAGAAATCTTGCACAAATTTTCTGAAGTAACTAACCAATCCCAGAAAAATATGCACCTCCCTAACTATCTTCGACCTATCCCAACTTAGAATGGCCTCAAATTTGGATTTATCAAAGGAAATTCCCTCACTGGAAACTACGTGGCTAAGGAACTTGACCTCGTTCATCCAAAACTCACACTTGCTAAATTTGGCGAATAACTAGTTCTCATTGAGGACTTACAGCGTCGTGCGAAAGTGCTTCTCATGGTACACATTCGAAGCCAATAAGACCAAAATATCATCCATAAATACCATCACAAACTAGTATAAGTATGGATGATAGATACGGTTCATAAAGTCCATGAATGGTGTCGAGTACTCATCAAATCGAAGGGGATTACCAAGAACTCATATTTCTCAGACCTCATCTAGAACGTTGTCTTAGGAATGTCTTCCTCGCTGAAAAGCAACTGATGGTACTCGGAACGGAGGTAAATTTAAAAAACCTTCTCGAACCACTCAACTAGTCGAACAAATAATCGATAGGGGTATAGGGTACTTATTCTTCACAATCACCCTGTTCATCTACCTATAGTCGATAAAAATTCGTAGGGAGTTATCCTTCTTCTTAGAAAATAGGATTGGAGCTCTCTAAGGGGATACACTGGGATAAATGAAACCCTTGCTGGTCAATTCTTCCAACTAGATCCTAAACTCCCATAATTCCATCGGAGCCATCCTATGAGGTGGTATAGAGATAGGCGAAACGTCTTGATGCACCTCTATAGCAAATTCCACCTCTCGATGTGGGGGTAAACTCAAAAGATCGTCACGAAACAAGTCGAGAAACTCCCACACCACAGGATAATTCAATAACATCTGATTAGGATCCTTATGAGCCACCATAATTCTCAAAAAACCAAAGTATCGCTTCTTCTCTACAAGGTAGAAAATTTGCAAGGATAATCCATATACTTCTCGCTATTAAAACGATGGCGAGATCCATCTGGGAGAGACACCGAGGAACTATGTCGATCAAATTCGATAGTAATGTCAAAATACGATATCCAATCTATACTGAGGATCAATTCAAATCCATCTATGTCCATTAACCATAATTTTGTAACTATGGCAAATCCTATCAAGAACTATACCGCCACCAACCTAAAGTCCTATAAAGACAGGAGGGTAAAACTGATCTACCTCTAATCCTAAATTGAATGCTAAAGAACTCAAGATAAATGAATGCGATGCTCCTGAATTAAACTATGCCTTTATCAATGTGCTGAACAATACAATCATACCTTCTATGGCCGATGGATCACCGAAAAGAGCTTCAAACTAGGACATGGCATAAGCACATCCAAGGTTGAACCTACTACTCTAACCACTGGGTGCCTGACCCTGCCCAGGACTAGTCTGACCCTGCTTGGATGTGAATCATCCACATTCTATCTTGTAGGCTGATGATAATCGGATGAAAACTGTTGTGTATGGGTGGAGCGTGTGTAACTGGAACTCCCACCTACTACATAATGATAGTTTATTGACTGCCCTCATGATTCCCAAAAGCTCTTTATGGGAAGTCTCTCTTATGGACAGGGGGCACATGTAAAACACATTATCTCGGTACGGGACATCGGGTTCTGATCACTGGTACACTAGGAAGAAGATGAACCAACACTCATAGTGGCCTTAAACTTTGTAAAAACGCCTTGAGCACCGTTTCTAAATTTTTTATGCCCACGGTACTGGGACCCGCTAGTCTCTCTGTTCTTCTCGCAGATGGCCTTTCCATCCTCTACTTCGAGCTCAAGCCTGATGGATTTGTTAATTTCTCCCCTAAAGTTTGGCAGATCCAAACCATCCATGATCCTCTAAATACTAAAGTTAAGGCCTTTGACAAACAACCTTGTCTTTTTATCCTCATCCCTCTGCACTGTGTCCACATACTTGGACAGAATCTTAAACATGACCTGGAACTCATTGACTAACATATTTCCCTAAATAAACTAAATGAATTCAAACTTTTTGGCATCTTTAAATGCCTTAGGGAGGTACCGGTCCAAAAATGTAATCATGATGCCTTCCTAGTCCACTTCTTCCATCACGCTAGCTGAGTATGCGTTCCACCAGCACTAAGCTTGCTCGATGGTTGAAAGTGTATTATCTTAACCTTGTGCTCACTTGGAATGTCTATGACTCTAGTGTCACCATCTAGCCACTCCTCTGCGGCATCGTGGCCAGATGCCCCATTAAAGGTTGGTGGGTTCAGCCTTCTGAACTCTTTCAAAATGGAGGCCGAAGTGGTGCTTTCAATCGTCCCATTGTGGTTGGCTCTCTGCTGCTAAGAACTCTTAAGAATTTTAATTATTAATCCACCAAAGCCTTGACCCATGTTTGATTCGATCCATTATTAGCTTAACAGATCAAGGATTTAAGGGTCCATAAGGTGACAACACACAAAATTCTATAGATTTCTGAATTTCTACAGACTTGTTCGAATACAGTAAGGTCTCGTTCAAATGACATCAAATCTCATTTAAATTGGAGTTCTAATGAGAATCTAATGAGTCTTGAAATGATAACATGTATTTTTCATTCGAAGGTCATCCGAAAATTTGTTCAAACGACCCTGGTTATTTCGTTCAAATGACGAATCCTTTCGTTCGAACGACCCCAATATTTTCTATACAAATCTTAATCCATCAAATTTCCATTCATAATTGCACAAAATCCACAAGAACATTTCTAAATCGGTAACCATCCATAATATTAAGTCGTGTCAAACTTGGCATGCAAATTATAGGAAATAAAATACAACCTCAGGCACGGTCGTCACATCCATCCTCTTAAACCTATAACAACCCTCTCTTTCGGTAGTCTATTTTATATTTATTTACTATGTGTAGTAATTAATTATAAAATGATAGATGTTGAGTAAATATTAATTCAATAGGAAAAAGGTTAATATTTACTGAAATGTTGTATGATTACCTGATGAGTAGGTAAAAATATCCATGTGGTGATTTATGGTGTCATAATATATAAAATGACATTTTGGTTTAATGAGAAACCGGAACTTAGAATGAGTTATAAAATTTCCAAATGATAATTTGGAGGGTGTAGTTAGTCCCGGTAGGTGTGAGACAGTCAAATTTTGTGCCATATTGCATTTTGGCATTTTGGGTACTTTTGACTGGTTATAGCTTAAATGTGTAGTTGCGATTTATTATATCGCATATTAGACATTTAAGTGGGCTCTTTAGACTTAAGCCCCGTTTTATTTTTCCCCAACCCCATTTCTACTCTTCTTTTTCTTTCTAAATTGAGCCCTAGAGAGAGTAGAGAGAAAGAGGAGGAGAACATTGGAGAAAAAGAGAGATTGGAGCTTGGATTGTTGCCTCCACCAAATCAAATCTAAATTTGCAAGATCAAGGCAAGTAACTTACTTGCTATAATATGATTTAAGTGGATTAATTAGCATGATTTGTTGTGGATTGTTATGATTTAGTTTAGTTAGGGTTTTGTTAAATTATTTGGGTATTAACCCTTAGCAATTGATTTGGATGATAAATGTTGTTGATGATGGTACTTAGACGTATTGTGGTGTATTAGTTCCATTAAATGATATGGATTTGGTTGTTGGAAGAAGAAATAGGGAGGCTAGGTCTGTTATGACCGGTCGACCGTGGTTACCAGACCGATCGACCGGGCCTTCGGGAGAAGGCACACTACTTTCTTTCAAAGGCATAAAATTGAGGCGCGGTCGACCGCGGTCCCCCTTACCGGTCGACCGGCCCTACCGAAGTGAGATTTCTATTTTTTTTCTTAGGCAAAAACTTGAGACGCGGTCGACCGCGGTCTTGGGACCGATCGACCGGTCCCCTATTTTCTTGCCAAAATTTTATTTTTGCTTTTAAATCTTTCCTTTTCATAGGGACTTAGGAACCTTCTTGAATGAAGTAAACTTTGGCTTTTAGAGTCCTAGTTGAGTCTGGTTTTCACCCTAGAGTGGAATGGATTTCACTTGGGGTTAAGTCCAAAAGGGGGAAGGGGGTGTTCCAAAGTGATGTTTAGGCATCACTCTTTTTGTTACTTCTTAATAGGAGGTTAGGGGTTGTAGGCCCATGTTTGGAGACTTAGGGGCTTATCAAATTTTATGAACTTTGGGGACTTCTAGGATCATAATGATCGTTTGGAGATTTAGTCGGGACTGGTAATTTGAGGAATATAAATGCCAATATTCGAAGGGAAATTAGGTTTGCATAATGAACCCAAATGCTTAATGAGGATAGGTTCAACTAAAAATGAACCCAGTTGTTTAATGATGATAGGTTCGAATAAAAAAAAGAACCAAACACATGGATATTGAAATGGAATTTGGTAATGGTAATTGAAAATGAAAATGAGATTTAAATGGTAAATGTTAATTTACTTAAACACACCTCTCTAAATGACATCATAAGGGAAGTTCACGCTCTTGGTGATGCCCCCTGGCTAGTGAATGCAGGGTGTATATAGTCCTAGGCCATATGCGGGGTTTTTATATGTTTTCTGCGCTGGTTAGGGGATTCCGGGTGTGGTCCTGACTTTTCCGCAGGCATATGGCCACTTCCCGACGTTGCGTTATGATCCCAGGTTGTCTTGTATAGATAGGCCCTGGAAGATGATGGTCATTTAGGGGCGCGCCCAGTGGGGAAACTCGGAGGGGCGGTCTTAGAATCGTTATATGTATATGAATATAACTTTTCTGCATCAAGTGGGACTTGATGGGTATATGCCATAAAGTGCACGATATGTGCCATAAAGAGCACGGGAATGAGATTAATGAGTTATGTGCCATAAAGAGCACTTGATATTAATGGTATTCCAATTAAGGAATGGAAAGATGAAATGGTAAGATAATTAACTATGGAAGTTAATAAATGGTTTTATTCCTATTAAGGAATACAAAAGGTAATGGAAATTTGATAAATGGGGAAAGGTTTTAAATTTAATTTATTACTTTTCTTTCTCTTATATAAATGGCATTTCATTTCATCATTTAGTTAAATTGTAATGTAAATTTATCATCCTTATCATTCATGCATAACTGTTCATTTCTATCATGCTTTTTATTTCTTCTGGTGATCATATAGAACCCGGCCCTGACCGGTTTACTTTCCTTATTGTGTATATGATTGTATCCGCTCAGGTGCTCCCCCGCAAGGACGCCAGTTTTGATGTTCCCATTCCTTTGCTTCGACAAGCTGTAAGACTTTGCGGGTTGTTACAAGATGTTGAATTAGACGCTTTCACCTTTGTGTTCTAGATATGATCGAGTCTTTTTACTCGGGCGTGTGGCCCAAACTTTTATATTTGATTAATGAATGTATATAATAAGATATTAAATTGTTGTATCTCGGTGTTTGTTGCTGTGGATCGACAGCTTATTCGGTTCTTTTGTATACATTCATTTTAGTTGTATCATATACGCTTTTTTTTTGAATTCCACTCGCTTATCAGATGGGGTTGTTTTAAATTTTAAATTTTTAACTGCATTTTAAATTTCTAAACTTTTTGGCAACCTTTTTTCTGATGTATTGGGCGGTTTTCCCGTATACTCAGTTTATTTTGTTGTGATGCTGAGTATGATATCCATCCATGATTTCTGTTATATTTGGGTATCGGGCTGGCCACCCCTTATCTCGGATCGCGGGTTATCACAAAATCCCTTCCCTAGACCCATATATATATGGGTACATAAAATGGTCTCGGTTCAACTATGGTTTTTAGAGAGTTTTGTGCTTGCTACTTAGTATGTTGACTATACTAAGGGCCGAAAGAAAAATTTTAATTTAATTTTCTTCAAAATAGATGTATAAAAATTTCAAATTAAACCCAATAATTTATTTCCTTTTCTATTTAATTATAATTAATTCAACTAAATATTTTCAACTTCACTCCAATTTAATTAGGGTCGGATATCAAAAAGTCCCTCAAACATTTTTGAATACATATTTAGTCCAAGCCTTTTATTTTGTTCCAAATGGTTCCTTATTCTCTTACTTGTAAAGGTCCGCGCCAACGGCATGGTAAAGGGATTTTAGAAGGCTTTGACTAAATGTGTATTAAAAAATGTTAGAGGGGCTATTTGGTATGTGCCCTATTCAATTATCTCCATAGTACTCAAATAGAGAGACACTTTTGGAAAATTAGAAAGCACGTAATATGATTCCCCGCGTTAAACATTCAATACTATCTTGATGCAATTTAATTTTCGCTAATCGATTTACACCAATATCTTATTTATTTCTTGTTCTTAAATTTTACTTATTTGATATTCTATCGGATTATAAAATTTACAAATCGGGTTTACATCTAGATACAAACATTATAAGTTTGTCAAGGGGTATCACAATCCAAAATATCTCATGGATGTGGATTCCTCCAAAATATAATCTCAGACAAACTCACACATCGATTGCCCAACTTTTAAAGATTATTGACCTAATAAATTGAATTTTACCAATAGAAAATCAAAACAATAATTATGTAAATATTTCAATCCTTATATCCCTCAAAATTAAGAATTTATGCACCCTTTGAAAACTTTGAGATTGTGCAAGTCTAATCTAGTCAGCATCTAAATTCAAACATCACCCTTGTTCTTCTTCAATACATTCTTGATTTATCGGTACTCTTAAACTATTCGACAAGTTCTCGAACCATCAAACAAGTTCCCATCGTCAAGATAAACTATAAATATTGCACATGCAGCTTTACTGATAGGATTTAAACTCCCTACCTGAGTTTTGAATTGTTAATCGTACTACATTCAAAATTCTAATCTTTTGTGATCGGGTCGACGTAACTCACCAAAACTTCTACTAAGTATAATTGACCGACATGTACAATACATTAATAAACTAAGATAGGTCATTACCACAAACATGATTCATATTATTAAATAAGCTTTGACAATCCCTTACTAATAAATAATAAATATTATAAATCATGGTTTTGAGAATAAAAATACCAACATTCAGGTCATTGAGAAGTTGGATATTAATGAATCCCAACCACCATAATTAATGCATTATTCCTGACTGAGATCAATCAAGATTACTTCATTAAATATAAATACCCAACACTTTATTTATGGCAACCAAGTTGGTAGCTGGATTATAATCACTACACTCTTGTGTATTCTCGCTTTCTATTGCTCTTTTGTAATCGTTAGACTCTGTCCAACCTGACACATTTAGCCTCAAAACAATTTAGCCATAGCCTTCGAGAATTTGTCACTTGTCCTTTGGCCCATTAATAATATAAGATAAATAAACCACTTTAGTCCATGGACATAATCGCAAGCACCTTAAACATTTGTGCTAACCTCATTTATTAGTTTTCATTATCCAATCCCAACTCACACACTTCATACTAAGTGAAGTCCAAGATCATACAAATTTTAGCTTCATCACAATTTAAATAAATACTTGCAATTTTATTGATTAGAGTAATTGGATTAACTAAATTAGACTTAGGTTTGTGGACAAATAAATGTGGTTTATAATTTAAATAAATAGACCTAATTAGATTCATTGGGGTAATTGGATTAGTTAAATTGGACTTAGGTTATTATAAAAATGGACTTTGATTTATGTTTGGGCTTGACCAAAGGTTAAGCTAGGGTTTGGGGAGAATCCTAGGGGTCTTGTACGATTTTCTATGTTACTTTGGTAGAAAGAAAACATGTTTAAATGAGTAAAAACAATTGAGTTTTGAGTTGTCTTGATTTGGATTGATTAAATAAAAGGAATTGGGTGTTCTATCATTATTTTTAACTTAAACAAAACCCTAATTCACTCAAAATCTCTCTCTTTCTCTCTCTCTCTCTTACCCCTCACCCCTTGACCATAATTTAATTGAGAGGAATTTGAAGATCAATCCAAGATAAACTCAAGAAATAAAATGGATTAATAAACCTTGAAAATCCATTGTAAAAAAATTATTTTTGGAAATTCATAAATAAGTCAAGTTTTATGATACTTTGCTCAATTAGAGTGATATTTTAAATTAATCACCTAAACTACATTCTAAATTCTAAAATTTAGTCAGAAAGATTTAAGATCATGTCTCGAGTACAAATATTATTATTAGGGAATTACATATTGAATTATCTTGACAAATGTTATTAAATTTATTTGGAAAATTGAATAGTGAATCCCTTTTGTGAAAATATAGAGTATTATTTATGATATAATCAATTAAACACACATGTTTAAATTTTAAAACATTTACATCCCTAGTATGATATTGGAAATCACCTTACGCTAAGATAAAAACTAACATATGCTTAGAATTATCTTAACTTAAATTCCAATTAGAAATAAAAAAAATTATGAATAGGAATTATTGAATATGTTAGAACTAACACTTGGAATTTATGATTATAAACTATTGAATATGAATGCATGAACTTTAAAATTGAGTATTATGAAATCAATATATTATTCTCAAATTATTATCGAACAAATGAAAAATTGGAATTATTAAAGTTAAACTCAACTAGTCCAAGAGTGCTGCTAAAATACAACTCATGAATAGAGAATTATTTTATATTAGAAAATTGATCACATCAATGAGATATATATAGTTAATGAAAGTTAGAAAATATAATTCCACACGTTTTAATTTAGTCTTTATTTATATGACATGTATAGTTCAAGGATTTAATTGGCAGTTCTTAGCTAGAGAACGATTAGATAAATGATGTTGATGAGGATGGCGTTGAGAATTTTTATGGATGTATCTTTAGAATAAAATTAATATAAATTTAAGAAAATAAGTTATGGTTAATATCTAAAATGAATTCTTTAGAATATATTATATACATAATATAAAGAAATATTATTTTTTATGACATGTCACCTACAGATTATGGAACACGTGAGTGTTAAGACAAATAGATGTATATATGTGTACACACACGCGCCCGCACGCACACACACACACACACACACACACACACACACACACACACACACACACACACACACACACACATATATATATATATATATATAATTTGGGCACCATGTCTGATTTTTTCAACACCATGGATTATTAACTCATGTCATTATCTAGAGACAATGGTGGATTATATGGGCACTATATCTTATATGTGCAAAAATGTGGGAATCCTAACTCGTGATGTTGGTTTGGTGACGATGGTAGATTATGTAGGTATATGCATCACCGTGTGGTATCTTGTTAGTAGTCTGGCGACGATATATTATATGGGCACCATGTATGATATGTGCATCACTGTGGATTATTAACTCACGTTGATAGTCCAGAGACCATGGTAATTTATGTGTAAGACACAACTAAATTGTGCAAAATAGGTGGCTACTAACCGTAATGGTGGACTAGTGTTGATGATGGGTTTTATGTGTGCATCGTATTTTTATGTACGTCACAATGGGGTACTAACCCTTAGCCATGGACTTACTCCGACAATGTAATAAAATATTACATATATATAATTATATATGTATATGGGTAGAGATTTAGAGCATCCGTAGTTGTGTATATAGGCGAAAGGTAATTTTAACAGCGTGTGAGGCGTGTGTGTGTGTTTTACCTATCAAGTAGTGGTGGAGTTCTTACGAACTTCTATAGTTCGTAAGAACTTCTTACGGACCAATGAAGTACGTAGGAAGTTCTTACGAACTATATAAGTTCGTAAGAACTTAACGGTCACATTCAAACGGTAACATTCCTCCGTTTATATATTCAGGAACCTTCTTCATTCTTCTTCATTATTCCCAATCCTTTTATTTATTCAGTTCCTCTTCTTCCTTCTTCATTTGTCTTCTGCATCTTTCATCTTCTCCATTTTCATCTTCCTCCATTTTCTTTTCTTATTTACTCAATATTTTTATGTACCAGTCTCATATAATTCAGTCCAAATATTTTATATATTTTTCCTAAATTTATTCATATACTCTCTCAAAAATCATTCCATTTATTCCTAAATATAATTTCAAATCAGTCCCAATCTAGATATAGAAAATCCTCCAAATTAGATCTTGTCAACACGATGGAATTAGGTAGAAAATGGAAGAAATATATTAATATCGGGAAATAAAAAAAAGTGTCGACTTCAACGATAATTCCCGATTCTTCTGCGCCGATTCAATCGTCGAATTCCGTAATTGACAACTATACCTGTATTTACGACGGAGTATCACACGCGTCGGACGGCGAAACTCTGATAATAAACGGAAACAAATTCGAATTTCGGGGGAATTGGGCGGCGCCAATGAAATTGTACAAATTGATTCAAGAGAGAAAGCCCGATATCAAAACAATTATCGACAGTGTCGGTTTTATGTCGAATTTCTTTTCTATGGTGATGCCCAATTCCGATCAATGTATTGTGACGGCGATGATCGAACGTTGGTGGGACACGACGCATACCTTCCAACTACCATATGTCGAGCTTGCGTTCACTCCGCTAGACTTCACAATGCTTTCCGGTAATAATTTATGGCTTATTTCGTTCTACTTATATTCACAATTGGTTCAAAATGTGAAAATAATATGTTGTATTTAAATTCATATTTAAATGTTTGAAATATATTTTTAGGTAATTATGTTCATAATTATTTCAATATACGACAAAAAAATTGTAAAATGTACCCGCATTACGATTGTGTCAATATATGAAAATAATTATTTATATTCACTTAATGTTTCAATATGTGAAAATAAATAGTTGTTCTTAAATTCATAATTGATTGTTTGAAATAAATATTATGGTTTTCATATTCATAGTTATTTTAATGTATGACGAAATTTTAAATATATGTACCGGCATCATAATTGTTTCAAAATATGAAAATAATATGTTGTACTTAAAATCATAATTAAATGTTTGAAATATATTTTTAGGTAATTATATTCATAATTATTTCAATATACGACAAAAAAATTGAAAAATGTACGCGCATTCCGATTGTGTCAATATATGAAAATAATTATTTATATTCACTTAATGTTTCAATATGTGAAAATAAATAGTTGTACTTAAATTCATAATTGATTTTTTGAAATATATATTATAATTTTCGTATTCATACTTATTTAAATATATGACGAAATTTTAAATATATGTACCGGCATCATAAATGTTTCAAAATGTGAAAATAATATGTTGTACTTAAATTCATAATTAAATGTTTGAAATATATTTTTAGGTAATTATATTCATTATTATTTCAATATACGACAAAAAAAATTGAAAAATCTACCCGCGTTCCGATTGTGTCAATATATGAAAATAATTATTTATATTCACTTAATGTTTCAATATGTGAAAATAAATAGTTGTACTTAAATTCATAATTGATTGTTTGAAATATATATTATGGTTTTCATAATCATAGTTATTTAAATATATGACAAACTTTTAAATATATGTACCGACATCATAATTGTTTCAAAATGTGAAAATAATATGTTGTACTTAAATTCATAATTAAATGTTTGAAATATATTTTTAGGTAATTATATTCATAATTATTTCAGTATACGACAAAAAAATTAAAAAATGTACCCGCATTCTGATTGTGTCAATATATGAAAATAATTATTTATATTCATTTAATGTTTCAATATGTGAAAATAAATAGTTGTACTTATATTCATAATTGATTGTTTGAAATATATATTATGGTATTCATATTCATAGTTATTTAAATATATGACAAAATTTTAAATATATGTACCGGCATCATAATTGTTTGAAAATGTGAAAATAAAATGTTGTACTTAAATTCATAATTAAATGTTTTTAATATATTTGTAGGTAATTATATTCATAATTATTTCAATATACGACAAAAAAATTATGAAAATGTACCCGCATTCCGATTGTGTCAATATATGAAAATAATTATTTATATTCACTTAATGTTTCAATATGTGAAAATAAATAGTTGTACTTAAATTCATAAATGATTGTTTGAAATATATATTATGGTTTTCATATTCATAGTTATTTAAATATATGACAAAATTTTAAATATATGTACCGGCATCATAATTGTTTCAAAGTGTGAAAATAATATGTTGTACTTAAATTCATAATTAAATGTTTGAAATATATTTTTAGGTAATTATATTCATAATTATTTCAATATACGACAAAAAAATTATGAAAATGTACCCAAATTCCGATTGTGTCAATATATGAAAATAATTATTTACTTAATGTTTCAATATGTGAAAATAAATAGTTGTACTTAAATTCATAAATGATTTTTTGAAATATATATATTATGGTTTTCATAGTTATTTAAATATATGACAAAATTTTAACCTTCTTGCAGGCATTCCAATTGGACAAGGACGACCGATTGAAAATCTACGAATTGAACAATATACAAATTTTGTTAATACCATAAATGAATTTTTCCCAGAAATTCATATACAGAGATTTACTGGTGCGGGAATTCCAGTTTCTGACCTAAAAAAATACATAGAAAATTTTGTCAAGGTTGAACCGTTACCAGATTATATGTCCCCAATCATAGCTCGGGCATTTTTGGTTTTATGTATTGGGGAGTGTATTTTTTCCAAATGCTCACTCCACTGCCGACCTCGGTTATTTACATTATCTGGAGGATATTCCTTCCATCGGCACATACGACTGGGGTTCGGCTATTTATGCCCGTATTTTATGGTTTTGGACAAAACCAGTCGACGATCGTTGACTAACGTTGAATGCATGTGGCAAATACTCGAGGTATATTATCTTTTCGTCTTAATTATTAAAATTTATGCTTCATTACAATATACGTCAACTTATTCTAATGAATTAAATTTATTGGAAAATTTTACAGTATTTACATCACGAGTACATGGCCACGGCATGTCCTATTCTCGTCGATCCGTCTATCGATGCGTGGCCCCGCATATTTCGTTGGTTGAGGGGGAACAGAAAGAAAGTAAAGGGAGCACAACGGTTTAACATCTCAAGCAGTCAACATCAACTTGAGATGCGGTCACCCGAGTCCATTATATGGCAGCCATACAAGACGTCTGCCTACCGTGACTCTGATGTCATCTTATATGCTCGAGAGATATCGGGGTTACGGATGATTTTTTGGGATCCCCTATTTAAGGGTTTTTGGTACTTGGGTGATCGGTCCATCATGCAATTGACTGGGAGGATATGTATAGCAGACAACCCACTATCAAGTTTGTGTTGTGCCTCACAACATGATTTCCATGCAGCTGCCACCCAAAATTGGCCTATCGCAAATCAATACGTAAGAGATGTGTCACAAGAAGAGTATAACTCATATTGGAAGGCAGTAGCACTCGGGCCGATACTACCGCCGATTGCCA
Source organism: Sambucus nigra (assembly GCA_949130495.1). Lineage (NCBI taxonomy): Eukaryota > Viridiplantae > Streptophyta > Magnoliopsida > Dipsacales > Adoxaceae > Sambucus > Sambucus nigra. The sequence continues at coordinate 203,983,351 of OX422221.1, read as the reverse complement.
GATATGTTAATGTAGATTTGATTGGAGTTGGTTCAGTGGCACCTTCGACGTTGCGAATCCCGTAAGCACCAGCACCGACAAATGATCCGCATGTGTATGAGACACAGTTCTCTGTGGGTGGTTCTACGCATATCCAACCACCGAGGCAGAATTGGACGGTTGACGTAGGCCTACCAGAGGGGGCTTCATATATTATAGATGTGCCGAGACCTGAGTTTTCAACCAACGCACCTCCAGCTCAATCTTTGACGCAGTGAGAATGGCCTCAGTCCTACGTCGAGGCAGCAGATAACATTCGAGGTCTATGTCATTTTATATTACACGAGACACGTCAGCGAGAGGATCAACTCAAAGCATGTGATGATCGCATTGATGAGTTGGAGCGTAGACTAGCACGTTTTACTATGCCTAGTCGAGGGTTTGAGGAGGGTGGTACTAGTTCTAGTCGTCTGAGCGTTTACAGACCACACCTAGCCCCACCCTCTTACCCGCTCCCTACATATGAGGCCTAACAAGGTTGGGATAATTTATTTGGGTATGACCCTTACACGGGTTCACATGCAGATTTAGGTGCTGATTTTGAGTTCGGCCCGGGGCACCAGTGATGTATAATGTACAATTGAAAAATGTTAAGAATAAATTTTCTTATTGTTGTCTCAATGTAATTGTGATGATAAATGTTATGATGTATAATGTCTCATATTTATGAAAAATGTTATGATATAATGTCTCATATTTATTTTCATTTATTACACATAGAATTATTGCGATTGCTCTGAAAAATGTTATGATATGATGACAAACAATTATTGCGATTGCTCTGATATAATATAATGACAAACAATTATTGCGATTGCTCTGATATCATTTTTTATTATTGACTTAAGTAGTAAAAACAATAATACACGGTCAAAATGATTATTAGGAGTATGTGTTCAAACGCGTAGGTCGACCCTAGTAGAAGTACAACAATATGGTTTCCCATTGCGCACTAAACATTTAGGTAAGTAAGATCGTTGCGTATCTGAATCAACATAATCTTCGTTGTAGTTTGATATATTTGGTTCGTACTCTTCCCCATCATTTTCATATATGAATTCCGAAAATTAATCATAACCGGAATTAATGTAGTTTGAAATATCGTTATCTGATGCTAACGTAGAGTCGTTATATATGTTAATTAATTGTTCTTGAATGTGACGATCTGATAGCATCATGCGTTGTGCTTTGTGATAAAGTTGTAGGCGCCTCTCCATCTGCCATATCTCTTCCTCTAATAAATCAAGACAAAACATATCCGCTTCTTCGGGATACGATATTGGCCAAAGTGCGGCAGCCTGATTTTTTGGCACAGATATGTGATGGTAATGGCAAAGCACCTCCAAGTCACACCTTTCATCATATTTATCTGGCCATGTGAGGTGTTCCCAAGGATACACAACTCCATCTTCAGGTTCCGAATTGGGAGAGATTATGAATATATGACCAAAGTCATTGAGAAAACGTCGAGAAGTATCAATTGGATATGTTTGGAAAATTATTTTTTTCCCATACCAATCGTTACCAATAATATCTGTGTAAGAGCCTTGTAAATGGATGAATAGTAGGGAGATGGAGCCATTTTTGAAATATAAGACAATGGTAGATAAAAAATTGTTGCAATCCTCTAATTTATTTATAGGTAATTTTAATCCTTTGAAGATATAATTTTAATTTACAATGATATAAAGGCACACATACCAATTTTAATTTACAATTATATAAAGGAACACATACCAAGGCACACATAAAGGTGAAAAATTATCATGTAGTAATTTTATAAATTTATAAATTATAAAAAGTCACATATAAAGGCACAATAATAACATGCAGACGATTGAAGTTACCACATAGTAACTTTCTAAACTAACTATACAACATATTGATTGCCTGAAGAACCTGAACCCAAAATGAAGCACACTTACCAATAGCACTGATAATATCAGTAGCACACTTACCAAGATCATACAGTATATTTACATACGAAAAGGACACAGATATTATTGACGCTGAACGAGCGCACTAATCTAGATAAATTTGTATTGCACACTTACCAATAGGACACAGAAATTAACATTTTACATATATTATTTGTAGCACACTTATCTGTAGCGCAGTTACATGTAGCACACTTACATATATATAAGATTTACCTATAATTATAAATACATGTGTACCGTAAAACTATACAGGTAGAGTATAGTATTTCATCTACATCAAAATTAATTTATTTATAGGTAATTTTAAACCTTTGAAGATATAATATTTTTTTACAATGATAAAAAATATTTATAATAATACAAAGGCACAGATACCAATGGAAAAGATAAATTATAGAAAGGCACACATACCAAGGCACACATAATACTAAAAAATTATCACGTAATAATTTTATAATTTTATAAATTATAAAAAGGCACATATAAAGGCACAATAATAACATGCAGACAATTGAAGTTACCACATAGTAACTTTCTAAATTAACTATACAACATATTGATTGCCTGAAGAACCTGAACCCAAAATGAAGCATACTTACCAATAGCACTGATAATATCAGTAGCACACTTACCAATATCATATAGTATATTTACATACGGAAGGACACAGATATTATTGACGTTGAACGAGCGCACTGATCGAGATAAATTTGTATTGCACACTTACCAATAGGACACATAAATTATCATTTTACCTATATTATCTGTAGCACACTTATCTGTAGCACAGTTACATGTAGCACACTTACCTATATAAGATTTTACCTAAAATTATAAATACCTGTGTATCGTAAAACTATACAGGTAGAGTACAATATTTCATCTACATCTAAATTAATTTGTAACCATATTATATCATGGACTCCTCTATTCTAGCGATGAGGGACGGAATATTTTGCTCCAATATGCACAATTTAATGAAGGTGGATCATCCGATGATTCAGACGAGGAAATGATTATTATGATGGAGATTACCCGATGGTGTGCTAAAAAAAATATAATTCGCGATGGGAAAGAACTCAAAACGAGACGTCGAGTGAATCGTAGGAGAGAAAGGGGACATGCAACACTATGGGAAGATTAATTTGGGGAAGATAAGGTATACAACGAGTATTTTTTCTGAAGGAGATTCAGGATGCGGTATAGTGTTTTCAATCGCATCCTTGAATCTGTTTGCCTTTATGATAACTACTTTGTTCAGAAGAATGATGCTTGCAGTCGTCAAGGTTTAAGATCTCATCAGAATGTGTTGGGGGCAATTCGACTGTTAGCTAATGGGGGTTCCCATGACGTATGGTCTGAGCAGTACGCTATGAGTGAAACCACTCTATTAGAAACTGCTATTAGATTTACAGAGGCAATTGTACGAATTTTCGGTACCCAGTACGGCAGAAATTCGACACAAGGTGACGTTACAAGGTTACTTGAACAAAATGCAAATAGAGGTTTCCCAGGAATTCTAGGGAGCATATATTGCATGCATTGGCGTTGGAAAAATTGTCCAATAGCATGGCACGCTCAATATAATGGCCGTAAAGAGTCACCAAATATAATCCTTGAAGCGGTTGCCTCCTACGATCTTTGGATTTGGAAATCATTCTTTGGGGTGCCTGGTTCTTGCAATGATTTAAATGTCTTGCACCGATCTAATGTCTTTCAAGAATTACGCAATGGGACGGTAGCTCCTGTTAATTACAATGTTAACGAAAATTCTTACGACATGGGCTACTACCTTGGAGATGGCATTTACCCTCCGTACGCTTCAATAGTAAAAACATTTAGGAACCAAAATGGTATTACACAAAAACAGAAATTATTTTACAAGTACCAAGAAGCGTGCAGAAAAGATGTTGAACGTGCGTTTGGTGCATTACAAGTTCGATTCGCGTTTGTTCGGGAACCTTGTAAATTATGGAATAGGGCGTCACTATCAACCATTATGAAATCGTGCATTATAATGCATAATATGATTATTGACGATGAACGTAGAAATTATCCATGGCAAAATGAGTACGAACAGAATGATGAAACACCTGTAATTATGAGGGTCCAAACTAATTTCTATGACTACCTCATACGGGATGCTAAGATAAGAGACGTAACTAAACATCAATAGTTACGGAATGATTTGGTAGAGTACATTTGGAACACCCACGGTGATGAAATGGTCGGTTGATGAATTTATTGTATTTTTTATTTTAACCGTGGTTAAATGTTATGTTTGTTCCATTTTCAATTTGTATTTGTAGGATTATCGTAGTGATTATATACTTGTTATTCTATATAAAATAATGGTTTAACCGACAATATTATATAAGCGGAAAATTATTAAACAATACTCACATTTCATCTATTTAAGGGTGGGATTTCATTTATTAAGATGGATAGTGAATCACTCTCCATATACCGAAAAAAAATGAAATACAATTATGAGGGTTCAATACATCATTTAAAAACACTACTAATCATTAATTGAACCGCTTGGACCAGACGACCCGGCAGAGTTCGATTCTAACTCAGATATCGCAGCTTCGGTCGCAACAACCATCGTTGTTAGGTCATTGAACCTTTTAAAATGAAACTGCTTTTGTATTTCATTCATATGGGTCATATCCAGCTCCATGATGTACGATTGCTCTCGTCCTAGGCGCACGAGTTGATCCTGCTTTTTAGTGAGTTGATCAGCTCGCTTCATCTGAATGAAGCATCCATTTGAGAGTCAAATTTAAGGGCACGAGTATTCTTCCACTCTTGATTGCTTTTAAACATTGCATTGAAGTCTTCGCAATGTTTGAGTACTGTCGTTTTATAATACAAGCTGTCAGAACGCGCACGTTGACGTGCACGTTGTTTCTCACCTTTCCAGCCTAGGGGTCTATTTGGTACGTCTCGTACCCCCGGAGTATCATCTTCGCGTACAGGTGTAGGGCTGTCGTCGTTCCCCGCTGTATTTTCCAAGTTAAATTTTGGTTAATCTTTTAAAATTTTGATAGCAGTTATCGAACGTAAAATGTTTGTTGGTTTCGGCGCGGTACGCGTCGCGTGCATTAGTAACCGCTTGGAATTCATTCGTTCCGCTTCCCATATTATTCATTTGGTGAGAAAGCTTTGCAATATATAGCATTATTTGATGCGATATATGATTATAACTTGTTGATAGCATGGATCTCGTATGAGTAATTGTAATTCCATGCGTGACGTTATACTCATCTTTCACAGTGTCCCAAAATGTGCCCGATGATATTGAGTTTCCTTCAATACTTCGAGCTGTATATTTTGCATAAATGGTACATAATACTTCATCCTCAAAAGGAGTCATATTAGGTTGTCGAGATGTACCAGAAATAATTGGTTGAGAAGAAGACATATTTTTTTATAGAAATATAATATATTTAGAATGAAAATAAGAAAATGGAAGAGAAGACTCTAAAAATTTATAAAGGGGGACAATAAGAAATTGGAAGAAACTTGGCCCCTATTTATAAATAATTCTCTCAAACGGTGTTAGATTTTACAGTGGGTAAAAAGGGTTTCCTGCGAACTTCTTTTCTTCGTAGGAATTCTTACGAGCTTCTGAAGTTCGTAGGAAGTTCCTACGACCATCAGAAGTTCGTAAGAAGTTTTTACTGAATCAGTAGCCAATCGGTAACTTTACAAATCCCTTACCATTCCTCTCTCCAGTTTTGGCAAGTGCCTATCCCCATTGTACGTCTACAAATTTGTAATTTTCCCATTTTTTTTGTCCAAACCCTCCACCATTGTGGATGCTCTTAGAACTCATTAAAACTAGGTCTAAAAATTTCTTACACGACATGAAAATATGACACAACCAACATTAAATTGGCATGAAATTACTGGGCCAAGATATTTTTACCCGATAGTGGGTCATGTCGTGTTCGTACCATAATTTTGATAGAAAATTGGCCCGTTTCAATCCAATTACAACTAGAATAAGCAACCCGATTACCACCCCTTTAATATATTTCATCAATATAAAGTAAAAAAAAATTATATTTATAAATAAAAAATAAGGAGGTTATCTTGTTGGGTTGGGTTGAATCATGCCCAATTGTCATGCAATTGATTATCATGAGATTCATGTCGTGTCGTGTCCGTGTTAGGAAAAAAATATGACATTGTGTTGTGTGATGTTCGTATCGTGTAAAATGAAGTTGTGTCGTGCTGGGCCAGACCCAAACATGACCCGTTAGTCTGATTTACCATCCTTAATTAAAAGATACTAATAACTATGATATTTTACTCTAGTATCTCTTATTTTGGGATCGTATATATAGTCTTTCCTGTGGGCTTGGCCCACTTTTGCTTACTATTTCAGGTTATAGCGGTGCACCTCCTAATGATAATCCCTACTAAATGTTGGTAGTTTCCAATCCCACTTTTGATACTACTAGATATAGTAATATTTACTATTGTTTTATATTCGTTCTTTATATTTCCTACTCATTTTAGTTTATGGTTAAGGGTCCTAGCCTGATGAGGGATTCTCAAGGTGTGGGAGTTGGCACTTGTTTAATGGTTTATATTATGGTTCAGAATTCCATCCAATTATTCTATCTTTAGATTTCTATTATTATATATTATATATATGTCATGCTTATTATGTTTTTACGTGTTGATAACGGTATCTAATTATTTGAAATCTATACTTTTTATATTTAGGACTAACCACCTTAAATATGGAAAATATGGACTCTTAGATTTATTGATCGACAATAGTTGTGCATTAGCACCATTATGTTTGTTTTCCCATGAGTACGCACACTTCTTTGCTTATTCCAAGAAGTTTGGGATGTCAAATAATGAGTGGAAAAACTTCTTGCATGACTGGTATGGGGTAACGAAAAAAGAGACTTATATTGGGTTATTGAGTGAACAAGTTAATTTCAAAATAAACCACACCACATTACCCAAGGTTGTAGACTACATTGAGATGACGTGGTTACCTATTTGTCAAAAAAATACACTTTTGCAAATGAATCTAGTTAAGGACAGGAGAACAGGCCAACTAATAGGGTTGAGGGTGCACATGCCCATTTAAAAAGGAAACTTGGCTCATTAATCTTATTTTCCTTGAATTATGGAAATAAGGAGATATAATCATGGTCTCTCAAGTTATGAATATAAAGGATAACTTTAGGAACATAAATGTTCACAACCGACATGCTCAAAACCTCCATTAGTTTAAATATCTTAGGAGATTTGTGTCACATTTAGCATTAAAATTGTTGGTGCGCGAGTTCAACCTGAGATGGTTTATAGGAAATGCCCCCATCTCCTCGATAGCATCTTTATAGGAAACATATCATGAGCATATGGCTACATGATGGGAACAAGTATTGTATAATTTTATCCAAGTCATTAATTTCATATGCCCATTAATTGTTACGATACGAGATACACATATCAACATTAATGACAAGGAGGATCGTACGACCCTAAAATGGATTACCATAGTAGGATGAGTCCATTGTTTAGTTTACAATACTTGTATATTTGTCCTAGGGTTGAAAAATGTAAATGCATACACATGATAAGTAATGCAATGATTTTTGTCTACTTATTTTTGTATTAGGGTTGATACTTGTATGAACTTTTGTACTCCAATGCTTAATAAAAGTATTCGGTTCTCAAACATTGAATAGGATTCAACATCTTCGGCAATTAGGAACTGAGTATCGTATGATCGGTTGCTTGGCACCAAACATAAACAATGGTTTTGTTACCTTCAGTTTCCTATCTTTGAGGGTTCCACATTTGGTATCTAATGTCGGGTATGGTTTAAGTCCCTTGATTGTTTGGAATCGAACATAAACATTGGGTTTTTTATCATTCAGTTACCTAACTACGACGAATACATATTTAATATACTAACACCGAGTTTGGTTTGAATATCTCATAATTTATCATCAAGCAGGGCAAAAATGTAGCTCAACCAACCATATCTCAAAAAAGATTCTTTACTAGAAAGGAAAATATAATATGTTTTCAATTATATTCACTACAACAACTATGAATCACCAAATACATTTCACAAACTCGGGAAAATGAATTTTTACTCACAAAAATAAACATATATTATCCTACTTCATTATTTTCTTTTTGTGAGCTCTGGTTATTTAGGGATTCTCTAGGTGAATATCAGTATGATGTGTAGACTAGGTTTCCATGGTTACCAATCGCTCCCCAAACTTGGGCTTACCATTATATTTCGAAGTAGTTATCGTCGTGTATATAATTTTATACACATATTCATCTATATATTCAAAATAATATAATGAGTATATAGAGATTGATGTAACATTACATAACTAAATCAATGTGATGTAACATTGAGAAATAAAACATTACTACCTTATCCAATTATTGAACCTTAATCTTTTTGGACCGTCATCGCTCGGAATGTTGTATAATAGGGTGTGAAATGGAAAAAACCCATTCCATATAGTCTAGAGTGAAAGCCTATGGATAGTGAACAATCAATAAAGAGAGGATCCTCTCGACAAGAATATGGTCAACTCAAATTTCCTGGTACCACTGATTGTTGGCGTACTTCACCCTATGTATTTCCTATATCTTACCTCTTTTTTCCTCTATTGGTTTCCTAGGCCACCGCGGGATACGTTTTATAAGTGTAAATCATTGTAGAATGTCCTTAGGGTAATAGGGCTCGATAACATCATAACATATCAAAATCATGTTATATAACGTAACCTCATGAAGAGGAAAACATCAACATTTACTTTGTACATGTCCCATATCACTTATAAATAAAAGCAATTTATGAAACATGTAAGTGGAAATAGTATTAAATACATTTATTAGAACCTAAGCGGAAATAGTATTTAACACATTTATTATAACCTTAGTCGCTGGTGAAACTCCTTTTATCAGGGCCTTTCCATTCTCCTTCACATTAACTGGGCCATTCCCCTTCCATTTTTTTGCTCTCTCTCCCTACCTTCTCACCATATTTCTCACTCTTATATTCTCCACTCTCACCATCCTCTTCCCATCCTTCTCACTCTCATTCTCACCTTTGGAATCAATCTCCTTCCCACTACTAATATTACACTTATCATTCACTTCACTCGTATCATTATTCCCATCATTAGTCTCTTCATCAATTGATGCATACTGTGGGTACCCGAAAATAGAATGATGGGCCTAGACGAGTAGCCCAATTGTAGCGGCCCAAAGTCCAGACCCCCCATATCTTAACCGGTTTTGATTTAGTCTTCTCCCATGTTCCCATTAAGAGGGGTTCTAGGAGAAGATGGAAAACGTGGGGGAATCCAACACCCCCACTCCCTGAAAATGGACATCTATATAATAAACCCTTGGTCCGGGGCATATGGACACATTGTATTCTCTGTAATCACTCTCCGGAGTATATAGAAATAATATTGACTACACCACCGTGGACGTAGGCATTTTTGTTGAACCACGTACATCTCTTGTTGTGTGATTTATACATTTTGTATTTCTTTTTCTACTTGGTGATTGCGCTTCTCTTATCTCTTTGTGTTGAATATTAATTGTCACCACAATTGGTGTCGTATGTGGGAACGTTTATCTTCCCTGAGAAATCCCACACCCAGAAAAAAGCTCGAAATGTTTGGTCACGGTAGTAATGCTCCCCAAGTAGGAGATATCCAAGAACCACCCGCTCCTCGCAGGATTAGATCTGAAGTTCGACGTTCTGATCAGAGGGCTCGCTTAGAAAGGCCATCCTCATAAGAAAGCCAAGGACCAGCGAGGTCCACGCATATATCCAGGCTGATTGATGCATATGAGGCGAGGCTCCACGAGAAAAGGGAGTCTTCTCGCAAGCACAAGGCTGAGAATGCTCGCCTGAAAAGAAGATTAGAAAGAATGGAGAGAGAGCTCTATCGTGGTACCAAGAGACACCCATACCGTACTCCTAGCCCTCAGGCGAGCAAGTCTCGCAGCCGAGGAAGGAGCCCCAGGCGGGGATCCTAGAAAGATGAAGGAAACGAGTCAGAGGATGACCTGATCGAGCAACTGCGACTAGCTCGCAATCACAGGAGCCCGAGTCACAGTAACGAGAATATACAAAGTCTGTTCCGAAGGGAGATGGACCAACACCCTACACATCATGGTACCAGATCGACCTGAGAACTCGCAAGGCGAGCTCTCAAAACTCAGATGAAATCACCTTTGTCGAGGGAAATAGAAGAAGAGGAAGCCCCTAAGAAGTTTGTTATTCCAAGGTACAAGATCTATGATGGTAAGACCGATCCCATTGATCACGTCAGGCAGTACCGGAAGGACATGACTCTCTGGAATAATCGAGACGCATTAATGTGCCGAATTTTTCCCTCGAGCCTGCATGACGTAGTGAAAAAATGGTTCGAAAGGCTCCCCCACCGGTCCATCAAAAGTTTTAAGTCCCTAGCCGAGATCTTTACGGCCCAATTCATTACTAGTAGCTCTCATCCCAAAAGGATGGATGCTTTGCTGCCAATGAAAAAGATCCCTCAAGAGACCCTCCGAGACTATGCGAAGAGGTACTGGGAATTATTCAACGAGGTCGAGGACTGCTCAGAGCAAGTGGCAGTGGCCTCTTTCAAAATTGGGCTACCTAGCTCTTCCCTTATGTACCTGTCCCTGATGAAGAAGTAAGCCATGACCATCGACCATCTAATGGCCCGCATCAAGAAATATGCCAAGGTGGAAAATGTCACCCGTCTCAGTACAGGGGAAAACGATCGAGCTAAGCTCGCTGCCAAGGGCAGTGACAAAACTGAGAACCAGAAGAAAGGAGGAAAGAACGGGGGGGGGGGGGGGGGAAATGGCTCCAAGAATGGAGGCAACAATGATGTGTTGAAAGCATTTCAGGCGATCAACACAGTCTTCAGGGAACCAATTTATAAAATTCTCGCAAAAATCAAAGACGAACCATTCATCAAGTGGCCCAGGAAAATGGGAGGAGATCTCTCGAAGAGAAACAATGCGCTGAGATGCGATTTTCACAAAGAGGGAGGACATAAGACTGAGCATTACAAAGCTCTTAAGTCCCACCTCGAAAAGCTGGCCCAGTCTGGACATCTGAACGAATTCGTAGAAAAAAGGTGGATAAAGTTACTGCCTATAGAGAGGCAAGGCCCGATAATGTGCTTGACGACGATGCCGGCCACGAATTCGCAGTAATTCATGGGGTATCTGACGTGAAGCAGATTCAGGGAAATTCAGCTCGAATGGAGGTAAAAAATATTACGGTGGTGATGCAAGCTTTTCAGATCAATCCAGCGAAAACACAGTCAGGAAAGCATCGGCGAGCAGATGACGTCGACTATAGTAAGCATATTGTATTTAGGGATGAAGATATGGTGGGAGTGAGAAACCCACATCATGATGCTTTAATCATTACTCTCAAGATAGCGAACTATGATGTCGACAAATTGCTCATCGACCAAGGAAGCTCATCCGAGGTGATGTATCTCGACCTGTACAGAAAATTGAAATTAAGCATCGCCGACCTGAAGGATGCTATTGTCCCTTTGGTTGGTTTCACTGGAAAGATGACTATGCCCTTGGGAAAGATCGTGCTGCCAGTAAGGGTAGGAAATGTTTCTAAAATGATCAAATTTCTAGTGGTCGACATTGACTCGCCATATCAGGCTATCTTTGGCAGAGGGTGGTTACACGCAATGAAGGCAGTCTCCTCGACCTACCATCAGAAACTGAGGTATGTGACCGAGTGAGGAGTAATGGAGATCCATGGCAATCAAGCGATGGAGAAAAGATGCTTCATAGCAGCCATCCGCCCAAAACCAGAGAAGAAGGTCGACAAGCGCAGCGAGAAGGTTGAAGAATAAGGAGGTCTGATACCTTCGAAATAGCAATTGAAATACGGAAGGCCAGGAGTAAAAGAGACCAGTATCCTCCCCTCTGAACGTGTCATCGAGGACCTGGAGGAAATCATAACTGGAGATTGCGATGACAGCAGGATCTTCTTGATTGGAGCTTCTCTCACAGATCACGAGAAGAAGGAATTAACGACCCTGCTAAGGAACAATATAAACGTCTTTGCATGGGAGCCATACGAGCTGCCTGTAATTGATTCTAGTATGGTTTGTCATCAGCTTCACGTCGATACCACCTTAAAACCAATCGCGCAGAAGGCACGGTGAACTACACCCGAGAAGGCAAAAGTTGTGGAAAAAGAAGTGGAAAAACTGCTAGATGCAGGATCCATACGGGAGGTATAATTCCCCAAATGGTTATCCAACCCAGTAGTAGTTCCAAAAAGTAACGGGAAGTGGAGAGTTTGCATCGACTTCACCGACCTCAATAGTGCGTGCCCTAAAGACAGTTTCCCCCTCCCAAATATTGATCAACTGGTAGACGCCACTGCAGCTCACGAGAGAATGAGTTTTCTGGACGCATACTGAGGGTATCATCTGTAAAATGGGTGATCGCTTAAATAAGCTCTGATACCAATTTGTAGAATCTCTACAGCGAAAATATTGCGACTTCTCAAATAAGATCCAATTTTAATTAATCCCAAATTTTAGTTAAACCCTAAAACATGCATCTAGATGATTTATCAAATAAAATATAGCATGCAGGATAAAACAAACAGTTTCAGGAAAAATCCCCCAAAGGGGCAAAACCTTTTATTTTCATTATAATATTGTAACATACAATTTCAGATTACAATAAAAATACAGTGACACAGAATTACCCGCAGGTGTCGGATCTTTAGTCGGCGGCTGGAAGTTTCCCTTTCCAGGAGGGCAGCAATAAAGAAGAGAAACGAATTCTCCACAATTTTGTCGGCTGGAAGTTTCCCTTTCCAGGAGGTCAGCAATGAAGAAGAAAGACGGCTTCTCCACAAGGGTTGAACAAAAGCAGAGTTGTGTTCTTGGGTTACCAAAAAGATTCACAAAGGTTTGGCAATTGTGTGAATCAAAACATGAGTCTTGGGACTCAAAAATATGAAGACTAGAGGTATTTTGACTCTCAAAAACATCTTCCAAAGTCTTATGAAACAGCTCCCCCGAAGTTGGTATTTATAGCGAAATACATGAAGAGTTCCGCCAATTTAAAACACTGAAATTCTATCCAGCGTATAGGGACCCTGAACCGGTTCGGGTACCCTGCGAACCGGTTCACCCCCCCCCCCCCGAACCGGTTCGGTCTGGGTTTGGGGAAACTCGCGGGGAACAGGGGCTAAACACTTAGAAAAATTCCCAGTATTTTCAATATAAATATCTCAATTTTCAACAGGCCATAACTTGTTCACCGTAGCTCGAATTGAGGTTCCGTTTCTTCCAGTATCTTCATTGCGGTAAGCTCTTAAACTTTCCAGTTGACCAATCCTTCGGACGGTGGCTATAAAATTACCAAATTTCCCTTGAACTTCCTTATCAAGCCTTGTTGCACTGTTTTGACTTCTCTTGCGTACCACTTGCATTATGGGACTAAAATCATGGCATGTGATGTCATTGAGGCAGATGAGGGACACATGATAGAGATAATAAATGCTTGATTCTTGGAATTTGGATATAGGCCGTCATGTGAGATCGTGAGGTGACGTGCCAAATGTAGCGGCGTACGACATACATAAATGTAACCTGTTGGACATGAGAAAAATGTCCTTACATCATCAGATCCCTCTGTATACCCCAGACCAGGACAAAACAGTATTCATCACCACAGTTGGGTTATACTGCTACAAGGTCATGCCCTTCGAGCTCAAAAACGCATGGGAAACCTAACAGCGGCTGGTCACCAAGATGTTCAAGGACCAGATGGGAGACGCCATAGAGGTCTACATCGATGACATGCTCGTTAAAAGAAAGAAGAAAGAAGACCACCTCTCGGACCTATCAAGCACCTTCGAAATCCTCAGAAAGTACCGAATGAAACTTAACACGAGCAAGTGTTCTTTCGGTGTCCAGTCAGGAAAATTTCTTGGGTACTAGGTTAGTAAGAGAGGCATCGAGGCTAACCCAGACCAGATCAATGTAATAAACAAGGTACAACCTCCTCAAACAATCTGGGACATACAGAAGCTCACCGGTATGCTCGCTGCCTTAAACCGCTTTATCTGTAAGTCCTTCGAGAAGTGCAAGCCTTTCTTTCAGCTTCTAAAGAGAAATAAAACGGTAGAATGGAGCCAAGATTGCTCGGGGGCATTGGACGAGCTCAAGTGTTACCTCATCTCCCCACCACTACTCGTCATACCACAGGAAAAAAAATTCATTGTACTTATACCTCTCCGTTTCCTACCACACTGTCAATTCTGAATTAATGTGCGAAGTTGCAGGAATCCAGCACCCCATTTACTATGCGAGCAAGACCTTACTAGATGCCGAGAAGAGGTACCTACCACTGGAGAAGCTCGCATTTGCACTAATAGTGGCTTCGAGAAAGATGAAGCACTATTTCGAAGCCCACACTATAATCTTCCTTACATCGCACCCCTTAAAGCAATCCTGAGGAAGGCGGATTTGTCGGGCAGACTGTCTAAATGGTCAGTCGAGCTCGAACGATTTGATATCCAATTTTAACCAAGGAACGTAATCAAGGGGCAGGTCCTTGCTGATTTCATAGCTGAATTCACAGGCGAGCAACCTTACAACCAACCTCAACTAGCAAAACAAAAGGGGAACCACGTGACGAAGGGAACCTGGAAATTGTTCGTTGATGGAGCCTCCAACTCAAAGGGGGAAGGAGTAGGCATTATCCTCATTACTCCAGAGGATACAATCCTTGAACAAGGAATCAGGCTTGGATTTGCAGCCTCCAACAATGAAGCAGAATACGATGCCTTAATAGCCGGCCTCCAGAAGGTGCACACTTTGGGAGAAAAGCATTTACAGGTGTTTGGCAATTCTCAATTAGTCTCCAATCAGATAAGTGGAAACTACAATGCAAAAGATGAAAGAGTGGCAGCTTACCTAGCCTTAGTAAAAAGACTAATGGCTAGCTTCGAAGAAATCAATGTCCAGTAGTTTCCCAGAAGATAAAATAGCCATGCTGACGCCCTAGCAGCCCTGAGTTCAGCAGTCGATTTTGACTTAAAAAGAACAATCCCTATCGATTTCCTCGCTCATCCGAGCATTAACTATAAAAGCAAGCCGTCGGGCGTGGAGCAAATGCTCCAAGTGGAGTCAACACCCAACTGGATGGACCCTTTAAGGAACTATTTGAAGGATGGCACGCTCCCAGATGACAATAAGATTGCTCACCAGATAAGAGTCAAAGCTGCTCGCTTTCACTTATCACCAGAAGGCAAGCTATATAAGAGATCCTTTTTCGGTCCATACCTTCAATGCGTTCACCTAAGGAATGTCGAGCAGGTTCTACATGAGCTTTACGAGGGAATCTATGGAAGACATATTGGAGGAAGGTCTCTAGCTTTCCGAGCAATGAAGGAAGGCTATTGGTGGCCATATATACAAAGGGACTCTGCGATGTATGTTTGCAAGTGCCTGAAATGCCAACTTCACGCTCCTATGGTCCACCAACCTACTAGCGACCTAAAATCACTGTCCATCCCATGGCTATTCACCCAATGGGGAATGGAAATCGTAGGACCACTTCCTACCACCACCGACAATCGTAAATATCTGTTGGTCGCAACTGATTACTTCACCAAATGGATCGAGGCGGAACCCCTAGCGAACATTCGAGATGCAGATATAATAAGGTTCATATGGAAAAATATAATCATCCATTTTGGCATCCCCAGAACCATAATCACTGACAATGGAACGCAGTTTAAGAGCGGCTCTTTTCAGAGTTTTTGCAATGAACATGGAATCAGACACCATTTCAGCTCGGTGACCTATCCTCAAAGAAATAGCCAAGCCGAGGCTTCCAATAAAACGGTGATCGATGGATTAAAAAATGATTAGAGCAAGCTAAAGTCACATGGGTAAATGAGCTACCACATATTCTATAGGCTTACCATACTACTCCACGACGAGCGACAGGGGAAACCCCATTCTCATTGACGTGTGGGAAAGAAGCAGTCATCCCCTTGGAAGCAGGCTTGCCAACAATGAGGACCATCCTTGTCGATCAAGGCAATAATGATGCAGTATTGCTTGCCGAACTCGACCTAGCTGATGAACGCCGCGAGCTGGCCCTAGT
Source organism: Sambucus nigra (assembly GCA_949130495.1). Lineage (NCBI taxonomy): Eukaryota > Viridiplantae > Streptophyta > Magnoliopsida > Dipsacales > Adoxaceae > Sambucus > Sambucus nigra. The sequence continues at coordinate 203,967,164 of OX422221.1, read as the reverse complement.
AAAACTAGCAAGCTATCAGCAGCAGCTCACAAGGCACTAAAATAAGAAGGTCAATCCAAGGACATTATGAATTGGGTACTATGTCCTGAGGAAAGCCCTAGGAAGCGCAGTAAAACCATCGGACGACAAGCTAGGGCCAACTGGGAAGGACCATTCAAGATAACTAGAGACAATCTGCAAGGGGCCTATCACTTGGAAACGATGGAAGGCAGAGAAATACCCCGAGCGTGGAATGCAGCCAACCTTAAGAAATTTTATTTCTAGATTCTTCTTTTTATCTTTGATTATTAAATTTGAAGTTCATTTCCTTATCGTTAATAAAAAGTTGTTTGGCAGTTGCATTCTACGAAGTATCAGTTAACTAATTTGCATTTTACGAGGTGTTAGTGTATAAACTTTATAACCCACACACCTTTTCCAAGTAACAGGCACATTAATCATTACGCTATAGCAGGGAAATGACCTTCCTTAGGCTTTCGTTATGAAATATGAAAGACCTCTTAGCATTGCCCCTGGCAATATATGAAGCCCTACAGGAGATCCTTAGGCAGTATGGCCAAGTTAAAATTGGTCACCAAACGATGTTTGGTTGAATAAAATCCTGATCGGATAGAGCATCCAACACCAGGTGTGCCCTCGCCAATTACCACACTTAGGCCTAAGGGAGTGTGACGACACAACCTAAAAGGTAAAGTGAGGCAGAATGGTATCTCGTTGGCATACTGGACTGGAAGGACACTTACTTGATAATGCGAACATACAAATCTAGTCAGCCAAGATAAGCTCAAGATTTTTTTAGCAAAGATATGGAAAATATAAGACACTTATTTAGTCGAAAAATTTTCCCAAAACATAAATTTTATATTAATTCATCACATTTATAGCAAATACAGTACATGTTTAGTCGGTGAGCTCGCCCAAAACATCAACTTTACATCACTTCAATACAAAATACACAGAGTTACTACTGAGAGAATCTTAGTGAGGGTGAGGCCTCCGATCAAGATAATCAACCACTTGAGCTCTTTGTTCATCATCGGGAGGGGGAACTAACTCTTCCTCGAGTTCGTTAGCATCCGACTCCAATAGCTGCCGAGGGATGGCATCAATGAGTATCCACTGATCATCTCTCCGAAAGGGGTTGGGCATCCGAGTGGAAGGAGATATTTTATGGCGATACCAGAGCATTGAGTTCCTTGGAACTTGCATCTCCCTCAAGGCACTCAACCACCCCTTGATGAAGGCGAGCTCTTCAAACTCTGTTAGCCTCGTTGGAGCATCTAACCAACCCTAGTAATAGCCGTCGGCCCATACTCATCGAGGTCCTTTTTTAAACAAGTGCCGCAGTCGAGTAACATCCCTTTGAAGCCAGGCAGCAATCATATATGCTCGTCGGACATCATCACGAAGCTCTTCCATTTCCCTAGTTGGGCCCCTAGCACTTGTACCAGCTCGTGGAACAGTCGATGGGGTAGAACCTTACAGCACCGGAGGAACATCACTTGATCCTGCTCCAGCTCGTGAAGAGGAAGAACCTCGTAATACTATAGGAATAGTGCTCGGCGCATGTTTCCTGAGTCGTGAGACTTCCCTTCTCAAAGCTTCATTCTCCCGTTGAAGAATCTCTCCGACCGATTGATCTCAGAGGCATCCAGGAGCCTTGTTCTCAATGTATTCACCTCCTCTTGGACTGAAGCACCAACTTCTTCCATCTCTTGGAGCTTGTCCTTCAATTTGGCCACAAGCTCAGACTGCTCCTTATACTTCTAATTCTTTGACCTAAGATATTTTCAAAGCTTAATAAAGGCCTGGAAAACCTGAGGACTTGCATTGGGACCAAGGGTCCTGCCCAATTGAGATATGGAAGGAATATACTCTTCTACGTCAATCAACGACAAGATATAAGAGGGCGACAAAAAAAATCAGTGCACTAGGGAGAAGAAACCTTTTTATTTCATTAACAAGGGTCAAAGTAAATGGAGCAGCAAAAAGTAAAATTACAAGCGAAGATACAAAAGTAACCCTAGAGGTTAATTAACTAGCAACCTCAGGCTGCCCAGAGGTAGCTGGATGCTTCCCCTTGTCAGCGACAGTAGAATCACCCCCCTCAGTAGGGATAACCTCTATCGCCTGAGTAGGGAGAACCTCGGCAAGAATTATTTGGGAGGCAGGATCAACGCCTTTGATGGATGGGGCAGGAGCTTCTTCATCCACAGTTGGCTTTGGGCCCCGGTCATGCTCGTCGAATAGAGGAGAGTCAACATCGACACCAGCAGCTAAGAGGGCCTTGTTCCATCCCTTCTTGAAGTTCAGATGGCTAATGTAGCCTATCTGAACCTCGACGTCTTCATATACAGCAGCCCACCCGGAGTTGTATGAATCCTCCTTGATGGTGGTTATTTGGGATTCTTTCTCCTTCAGTTTCCAGCACCTTGCTCTCCTCTACAATGGCTAAATTGCTCGAGCAGACCAGGTCATAGGCCTGCCTCAGCTCGTTCATCTCTTTAACCACCGCATCCCTCTCTCGATTGGAATTGACGAGGGCCAGGTCGGAAGAAGCTCAGGCAGCGTCAGCAGTCTTTAGATCAACCTCCAGTTGAGTGCCCCTCACGAGAGTGATAGAGCACGATAAAGTCAATCACAAACTGCAAAAACAAAGAAGAAATCAGGAAAAGGAACCAGCTAAAACTTATTAAATCATTAGAGAAAGGAAAAGATCTTACCAAGGCTAGACTCTGGCTAGCTTGTAGGGCCAATTGATCAGACCCCAGCACCCTTTGGCGATCTGTAGGAAGAACTTCCCTCTCGAGCAGCACAGGGGCCAATTGAGGATAAATGGCAACTAAGGCCCCCTCAGGCAATGCGGACACCGGGACTAAGGCCTACCCGACCTTCATCCTTGACTCTATCTTTCTCCTCTCCTCCTCTTTCTCCCTCTCCATTCTCCTCTTCTCCTCCATCCTCTTCTTCTCCTCCATCTTCTTTCTTTCCTCTTCCATTTCTCTCTCTCTCTCTCTCTCATCTGTTCTTCTTTTTTCCTCTTCCTCTCCTACTCCTGAGTAGAAGGCCGAGAGCCAGTAGCTACAGCCCCAGAGCTGGACTTGTGCTTCTTCGACCCCTGAATGAGGAGCACATGATCATCATCATCATCGTCCTGAATCAAATTTTTCCTTGGAGGAACCATCTCCTCGTTTGAACTACTGGACGTGCTCGAAGATTCTCGGGCTTCAGAAACTTCCTTCGAGTCAGAAGAGCTACCACCACTCAATCTCCCCTCACCAAAATTGCCTTCAACACCACCTGCGATATCACTCTCATAACTACTCTCCTCCTCGTCCAACTGAATAGGATCAGTAGCAGTCTCTTAAAAGGTATCAAATTCAGGGATACTATCTACCGGCCTCCCTATAAAGCTAGAACCAATGTTTTTGTATTTGAGTAAGAAAGCAGCAGACCGGGGATGCTCACCGTTAGCTAAAGGTTCCCTGATATTCCAGGCCTTGACCAATTCAGAAAGAAGAACCTTGCTGAGAGCAGGTCCCAAGTTCTTCGACCTCGCTGAAGAAAAAACAGGAAAAGTAAGAAAGATCACAAATCAGTAAAGAAATTAAAGGAACAGAGCAAAGTCTACCTATATATTCTTCCCTATAAAAGGGAATAGAGAACTTATCAGACCTCGACCCCTCAGTTTGGGAGAAAACTGTCAATTTCAAGCAAGGAAGACGTCTTGCCAATAGTCCTTATGGGAATCAGGTAGGTTTACTACCAATACCCTGTCAGGACTCCTGACTTTGAGGTAGAGAACACCAGAACTAGTTCGAGAAAAAGAATAGCAAAAGCAGACCTCGGCGAGCCCTAACTTGGTACCATATAATTGATTTATTCTATGAACTCCATTGATTATCTTCCACACATTGGGCGAACACTGTGCAAGAACAATGTTGAAATAACCAAAGAAGTGCAAGAATACATTGTTGGGAGGAAAAGTAAGTCCCCCTTGGGAAAGCAACAAGACATGGTTCCAATGGGCACCCTCTATCTCTCTAACATTTCTAGGGGAAGAGGCGTACTCAATTTCTACCCACTAAGGAATATTATAAAACTTCCTAAACTCAGAGACCGATCTATTACCAATCCTTGCCATTCGAAAACCCTAAAAAACTACAAAGAGAAGAAAAAATACAAAGAGAAGGCACAGGGGACTTACAAGGTGAAAGTTCGACTTGAACGATGAAGAATCACAAGCCCAACTGATGAGGACGATCAAAGGCAATAAGAACGAAGACCGGGAGAAGAGAACGTGAATCGCTAGAACTCGCAGAAAATGCGAGAGTACTGAGAAGCTTGAAACGACGATTGATAAATGACTGCTCTGGATAGCTTTTGAGTGATACTAATCATAATGCACAGACCCCGAAGCAAGTGCCGCCTAAACTCAGTCCTAGAACTTTGGGAAGAGTTGCACGGTGTACAAAGGAGCCATTATGACAAATCATTTAAATTTATTGAGCCCAAAGTATGGCCCAACAAACTTAGGGGCAATTGTGGGTACCCGAAAATGGAATGATGGGCCTAGACGAGTAGCCCAATTATAGCGGCCCAAAGTCCAGACCCCCCATATCTTAACCGGTTATGATTTAGTCTTCTCCCATGTTCCCATTAAGAGGGGTTCTAGGAGAAGATGGAAAACGTGAGGGAATCCAACACCCCCACTCCCTGAAAATGGACATTTATATAATAAACCCTTGGTCCGGGGCATATGGACACATTGTATTCTCTGTAATCACTCTCCGGAGTGTATAGAAATAATACTGATTGCACCACCGTGGACGTAGGCATTTTTGCTGAACCATGTACATCTCTTGTTTTGTGATTTAGACATTTTGTATTTCGTTTTTTGCTTGGTGATTGTGCTTCTCTTATCTCTTTGTATTGAATATTAATTGTCACCACATATATATATGAACTTATTTATCACTTACTGTTTTCTCCATAACCTAATTTATTTTCCCCTACCACTTTCGTGTTTAAAATTTCTAGAAAATGTATTTGTATCCATTTCTTGTAGATTGGATACTCCTGGGTAAAAAAATTTGAGTATTGCATTAATCGAGCCCATAACTTGATTTCATGTAGTTTTCTTAAGTGGGTGTTTCTTGAATCCTATTTTACCATATTTTTTAATTCAAATGGCATCAATAGTTCAACACATCTATTAGAGATTCTGACTACGTGCTTACTTTGATTCGTATCCTTTTTGTGATTATAAATTTTGAAATATCAGCTTTACTTACAGATGTGCATTTTGATACTTTATGCATGAGTAAATTGCATGAAATATTTTGAAAACATGTAAATTTTTCAAACTTGGCGGGTTTTCATTTGAAACCTTGCATAAGTTAAAATTTGATCAATTTTTCACAAGCGTGTGCATGATGCCAAATTCTAATTGAAAACATGGTTTTAAACGACACAAGAAGATTTGATAGTGGGTTATTTTCGACCAATAAGATTTGCATTATGCACACAGAGAAATTCAATATTGTGCGCAAGACACCCCAAAAATTTTCAACAACCTAAAAATACTAAATTGGCTCGAAAAATTCATAAGTGAGATTGAGAATTATTTTTGTTGTAACTCATTTTAGTGGTTTTTGACAAACTCTCTACAATTACTCTTTAGCTTTCACTTTTGAGTGATTGATCTAAATCCATACTTAATCTAGTTTTGTGAGGTCTTTGAAATTGACTGTTGCTTTTAAATTGCAAGTCCTAGACCAAATTCACTTCTTATATAATATTCAAACTAAATCTATAACTAGATTAGAGAATTGTCCTCTTCATTAGAGGATTGATCTAATGGATTGGATGCTTGGAAGGGAATAGACTTCTTCTTAGTTTGTGATGGATCTTCGAAATCGATTCTCATTCAATGGGGAAAAGTTGAAGGCATGTCTATAAATGACGTCAAGTGAGAATTGTGCACTTGTATCTTGTAAAATCATTTTTTAAGTTTAATGAGAGAGCATGGATCACGTTGTTATTTCCCCTATGTGGTATTTTTCCTCAAAAATCTAGTGTTGTGAGTTGCTTTGTGTGTTTGTTGCTTTGATAAATCAGATCACACACTAACTCACCTTATATCTAGGGTTGTATGGTGAATTCATAGGTACTTGGCTCATTTAATAATGCCAACCTAGATAATTGACCTAAATTGACTAACGTAGTTCATTTCTTGAGTGTGTGTGTGTTTGACATCTTATCAAATTTGTAATGTTAACTAAGGTAGTTCATTGCCTGAGTGTGTGTGTTTGAGATTGAATCAAATCTATATTTTATTGTTAACAACATCACACATTGCATATTAGTTCATATCTAATGGATTGAAATTGGTTTTCAAGGAAAATTCATTAATCTAGTTTGTTTTGCCCAAAATTAGACATAGTTTTCAATTTGTTGATTATAGTCCTATTCAAACCCTATATTCATTAATCTAAAACAACTACATGGTCACTTGAAGTATTAGGAGGCACCTTCTTTTCAGTTGTTACTAACTCACGCTACCTACTCTCTAATATGGTCGATGGATGTTTATGATTAATTTTGACCATATTTTAATCTATAAGACATGAATCATACTTTAAAAATTACTAAACCAAAAATTTAACTGTAAAACATGAAGGATTAAAAGCATTCTCGATTTTTAAATCTGAAACTAATTAACAACACTTACTTCTTAAACATCGAGGCTATTTGTAGACACTCGACATCACAACACCGAAACAACACCCTCTGTACTATAACAGCAATTGTGTCTAAATACCATCGGGTGATAGTCACTGATACATTATGGTGTTATCTTCAAAGGAAAGGAACTAAACTCAATTTTGTAATGATTTTATCTATCGTATTCGGTAATAGATGATCGAATCTTCAATGGTGGAGTTCAAAATTTGAGTTCGTTAAATCCGACACTTTTAGGATTTTCTTACATTCATTTGGTATTTTGAACTGTGATGCATTTTTAATAACAAATCATTATTATCATATATTTTCCCAAGCTTCTTATGTTAACTTATGTAAGATTTGTATGGTCAGTATCAATGAATATAATACAACATACTTTGTAGGAAAAAATGCAAATTTAATCTAAAAGTTTGAGATAATTTGTAATTGGGAAATCCTAGGTATTCTTATAATGATATTGGGGAATCTCATTTCTATTACTCAAATAAGCATGAAACATATGCTTGCATATTCGTCCATAGGTCAAATAGGATATGTAATTAATGGAATAATTATTGGAGACTCGAATGATGGACATGCAAGCATGATAACTTATATGTTAATGTATATCGCCATGAATCTAGGAACTTTCGTTTGCATTGAATTATTTTATCTACCTACCGGAACTGATAATATTTGAGATTATACAGGATTATACACGAAAGATCCTTTTTTTGCTCTCTCTTTATCCCTGTGCCTCTTATCCCTAGGAGGGATTCCTCCACTAGCAAATTTTTTTTCGAAATACCCTATTTATTCTGGTGTGGATGGCAGACAGATCTATATTTCTTGGTTTTAATAGGAATCCTTAAAAGCGTTGTTTCTATCTACTATTATCTAAAAATAATTCAGTTATTAATGACTGGACAAAACTAAGAAATAACTATTGATTCACATGAGATTCCACGTGCCCCATGCTACTCTGGTCAGAGCGTAAGCTAGTGATGCTTTAGGCTATTGGACTTCCACCATCTAGGGTACAGCACTCTACCACTTTGCCTAGCAGCACGCGTTTGTATTTCTCTCTCATAACCCCCCCCCCCCTTTTTTATCGGAAGCTTTAAAATTATCGACCGACCGTAGGGAGGTCTTTCTATACCAGTTGCCCAAAATTCAACTTGTTCGTCCATTTTGAGCTAAACCTTGTTTCTTCTTCTCTCAGACAACCCGGAGACCTCGCCCGCCAAATACACCACCACAAATCTCTCTCCCCTCAAAGAAAATCCCCTCATCCTCTATCCCCTCAACGAACCCCCCATCTCCCTTCTCCTTCTCCTACACACCCGCAGGCCACCCTCACTTGGACCTCGATTTCAATAAAATTGTTTCAACAATTGTAAGTATAATTTGTTCAATGATAGGTTTGATTTATTCCGCAAGTAAATCTTCCACAACAAATTTTCCCCTCAAATATCATTCTAGGGTTTCCTTTTAATTTTTATGCAAATCCATTTCTATTTTTGTTGAAATACTTTGAACCCATTATCATACGTTAATTGATTTACAGTATTTTTAAGGTGAAATACTGTATACGCTCAAATACTTTGAACCCTTTACCATATGTTTATTGGTTTATAGTATTTTTAAGATGAAACACTTTGAAACCATTTTTGTTTTGATGAAATTTTAGGATTTTTTAAATTGGTTTACATTATTTCATTTTACTTTTTATGCTACTGTAACAAATACTTTGAATTCGTATGCTATATTTGAATTCTACTGTAATAGATATTTTTATGCAAACCTATGCTAATGATGAAATACATTGAACCCATTTTTATTCTTATGAAATTCTAGCATTTTTTATATTGGTTTACATTATTTCATTTTACTTTTTATGATAATGTAGCAGATATTTTGAATTCGTCTATTATATTTGAATTCTATTGCAACAGATATTTTTATGCAAATTCATGCTAATGTATGCTATATTTGAATTCTAATGTAACAGGTGCTAATTTCGGTCGATAATGTAGAGTTTCTATTCGTTTGTTTTGACTAAAATTTCTTAATGTGTAGGTAGTTTGTGCATAATGTATCCCACGTAAGTTTTATACTCGTCAAAAATGAAAAAAATACCAGTGTTAACAGTTCAGTGCTCCCGTCCAATGATATGCTACCTATCGACAATCAATGACGTGCAGATCTCAAGGGTTACATGGTCCTTTGTGTATAATGTATCCCACGTATGATAAGTATTATACTCTCCGCAAACAACAAAAAGAAAATACTAGTGCTAACATATTATTTCTCCCGTCAAATCATGTGCTGCCTACCAACAATCAACGACAGACTGGTCTTATTATAATAGGTTTACATGGTCCTCGCACTCGACGCACTATATTCAACACTCTTATTATTCCAGTTGGATATCATAATTATAACCATGTTGGTTCAATGCATGCATTAAATGTAACTACTGGAAGGCATGCAAATCCTCACTTGTTGTGCCAAATGGAGATCAAACTCATGTGTGATTGGGTTCATTGGTTATATTACATGGAAGTACCAGAATACGTTCAAGTCGTTCTTGATGTACAACTTTCTCCTCCCTCATTATATTTAATAACACTTAAAGAAAATTGTAATTTGGTTTGCTATATTCTTTACTTGGGCGTAATAAGGGACTTGCCACTCAAGCTCTTGATACTGCTCGTCGTAAGAAGGCTCGAGCAATGCAAACACATTTCCAACAAGCTATTGAGCGCTAAATAAACACCTCATCACGAAAAAGGGCCCGTACAAGGGAAACAAGTTAAAAATGAGCTATTGATCGCGCTTCAAATACTCTCCGTAGAAGGGATATGTATGAACAACGTAGGAGCAACCAACCCCGTACCAGTGTAACAGTCAACTCTGCTACTACTTCTACTAGTCTTTCAATTTTTAGACTCCCTCTTTGATGGAATCCAATACACAACGTTTCAGAATGTACTATCAAGAAAGTATTTGGGTAAGTTGTCTGCAATGAAATACATCTTTCCCTGACATCAAATTTTTTGCAGACATATGAACACGATGCTCAGTGGAGATACTTCCAGAAAACACCCACAAAAGTTCTTTGCTAAAAAATTTATGGATCCTAGTGCGGTTCCTCTTCAATTGTCGCGCCGAATGAATTTGGAGCGGATTCTTATTGCTCTTGTGCACCCAATGATGTCGGTTTATCGTGTTAAAAGCCAAAAATACAAGTATTGTGGTAATGTGATTAACTTTGTGCAAGATGTGAATTCAATAACTAATATTTTTCTGTTTAAGCCGATTGATTTATCTGCAATACTAATCATAAATAGAAGAGGAGCACATGGAAGCAAGGAATTCCAGGTTCGACGTGAGTTTGTTTGTGAAGCTTTGGTCTGGTAAAAAGTTAATAATTTGTATTATCAAGACATACTCATTGACGAAGGACATTTGGAAGGTCTTCTGGAAGATGGGATAACCGAAGACATTCCACATGCCTATGATAATATCGTTGATCCCCCCATTGTTGCCGCTTTGGAAACTATTGTGGAAAATTAATTGGAGGGACCTCTAGAGCCAATTAACCTAGATGTTTAAATTGATATGTTTCATTCCACTAGGACTATTCATGTTCCTACTCAACCTAATCAGGATGCATGTATACAGAGGGCCTTACATGTAGCAGATACAAATCATACGATTACTCACATGCCATTTACGAATGAAGTCATTGTCGGGGTACATTATGATGGTTTTCCCGACATTATTTCCTCATGGAAATGCAGATTTACAATAGGCCCATCCAAGAAAAATGTCACCATTCAAGTACTTCCCATATTTGATGAAATATTTTGATAGACACTTTGTTACAGATTCTCACTTTCGATATTTATCTTGGAATTGCATTTTTAGATGGCGTGCCCTCGGTTGGGTGACGTTTACATAAGGAAAAACCCCATGGATGGTGATATCTCTATACAAGATATTCAAATCTGGTAACAAACACCTCACCAACGTATATCATATTACGGAAAATCAATTTGAGGGACTCGTGCCTACTAGTATACAAAACTAAAAGAGCGTATTGCTATAGTTAAGCAATTAGGGGCACCCACCATCTTCTTTATGCTAAGTGCAGCTTGACATGCAATGGCCACAATTGTATAAACTTTTAGATAATTCAAATGATATCCAAACATTGTCATATCACGATCGTAGGAGGAGACAGGCAAAATGCTAAACGAAAACACTTGTGTTACGGCATGGTACTTTTAATCAAGAATTGATCTTTTTTTTTTAGAATTTTTGGTTACATAGTCTAAGGTTATTGATTTTTGGTATCGGTATGAGTGGCAAAATCAAGGCAATGGTCATGTCCATGGATTCTTAGGGCTTAAATATGCTCTAGATGTAACTCGCGTTGCAACATACTTTAGTGACAGACGTAGCATAACTGAATATTTTGATTGTCTTGTATGCATTCAAAATCCAAATCCCAACATGTCCAGCATTATGCAATAAGACCCATGTGCAAGTGTCTTATCACTTGATACGAATTTTGATGCAGATGACAATGATTATGCTTTAATGGTTAATTGGGTCATGAGATATTCAAAACATGGAAGTTATTGTTTGCGCTTGCATAAAATAATGAAGCAAATGGTATGTTGGTTTAGGTATCCATTTGATGTTCTTGAACTTTCAGTGATTACAGAAGAACCCCCTAATAGTAATATGTTTCGATTCATGGGTCATTGAAATATTCCATTAGTGTGTTCTCATAATATAAAAGTTCTTCAAACCTGACGCGCGAGTATTGACTGATCCCCCATCCTTTAAGTGCAATCTGTCTTTAATTATATTACCAAATATGCTGCGAAATCTAAACATGCTTAAAAACATTCATGGAAGGGATTGTTGATGACATCCGATGACTTTTCCACACTACCAAATCTGTAATTAAGCGTTTATTTATGAGAAGTGTTTGCGAACGTGACATTTATGTTCAAGAGGTATGCCACTTGCTAATAGGGTACCCTCTTTCACGATCATCTAGAAAGATTGTTCTTTTAAACTCGAGTGAAAACAATATGTTATTGGTACTTCAAAAAAGGCAGAGTGAAACTGATCAAGAGAGTGTTGTCATGGATCCTAACTTTGTTAGTAGATATATGAATCGACCTACCATTCTTGAAGATGTATCACCATTTCATATGGCAAAGAAGCACTATTATAACAGCAATCCTTGGCATAAATCTGGGTCTGAAGCAATCGTTCGCTTAATTCCTAAACTGGAAAGTGACATCCCACACAATGGTTATAAATGGGAAAAATTTTGCCGTCAACAGGTGTTACTTCATTATCAATATCATAGTTTAGAAGAAGCTAAGGGTGATATTGATTTGTGGTCTGACCGATATGTTAGCTTGGGGCTTGGGAAGATTCTTACATCAAATGAGCTCGAACCAGTTGATGAGGAATTTGAAGATGAAGAGGATACAACTTCTGTACTGGATGGGTTACAACAGGAAGAATGGATGATGGTTGCATCAATAGGTCCAATGTTTGATGCAGAAGTGAATGTTGAATTGGGAATGAGAGACTTTTATACCTCGCACAGTTGGGGAGACGCCTTATGTCGATATCCCAACATTGATATTGAAAGAAAATTCATTTGTAACTATTTGTTTATTAGAGATGATTTCGTTACTGAAATTTTGAACACTACTCCTGTTGTCCCATTAATTGAGTCATTGGTCGAACAATGATTAGCTCACGATTTGGTTGTAACTTCACTTAAAAATCAAAAACCCAGTAAACTAATCATATGTTACGGAACATGAACGAGGAAATCCCCTCTCATAAGTACCCTTGTACGCTCAGTTTTAATATTTTTTCAATCATTGAAAGTTGTTCGTGTAATGGCACCAACTAGTGTTGCCACATTTAATATTGGCAATGATACCATTCACTATGAACTTTCAATAAGTGAGGAGCGAAGTATTTCCTAGCGTTACATTCCTATTAGTAGTGATAGTGTCATCGAATGCAAGAGAACTTCAAGGATACCAAACTCTTCATCATTGATGAGTATAGCATTTTAAGCAGAGTAATGCTTGCCAATTGTTGGTGCAAAATACTAGACTAGGCTAATTAGTTGATCATAGATAAATAGAAATAAAATAGACAAGAGATTTTTAAAGTAGTTCGGCTTGATGGAAGAGCCTATGTCCACTGTTGTGTATTGCTTTGGGATTATTCAATTGCCTCTCTTTTCGTGTCCCTTGGATGTAGGGTTTACAATGTATTTATAGCCCCCAGGGGGTGTATAAGTGCTGGAATATCAAAGGATGGAATGTTTTTATATCATACACATTTACATATGTACAATCATTCATGTATACAACTGTTGGTGTTTTCATATCACCGTTGGTTGGTATCCCTAGTTTTGGTCAGTATTTCATCCCTGATGACTAGGATTAATCTTTCAGTGTACAACATGTGTCAGTATCTAAATGGTCCACGTAGATGGATAATTTTTTATATAAACAGAAGCCCCCAATGTTTCATACTTGAAGTTTTCACAAGAGTATGGAGCATTTGGCACTTCAAGTTGATCGGGCAATAATTGTAGGCCTGATCGATTGCTGACCTCCCATACATGTAAAAGATTATGGTTTAATTACGGAAATATAATGCGCGTGGCATTTTTGAAATTATCCACAACTTTAACGAATCATTTTTGGGCAAATCCGTCTTTTCTGCCTTTGGCCGCCACCAGTTCAATCGACGCTGCCTTTTAATCATTATTTTTCCAGTTTTCGAGGTAACCTATAAAGAGCAGGAAAAGCCCCCAAACTTTCATTGCCTCAAATTTTCTAAGTGTTTTTTGCTACAGTGTCGTCAAGCTTTCTTTTTATCTCTTATGAGATCATTTTTTTTCTTCAGCTCTTGCTGAATCCTTGATTCCTGTAATAACTCTTTCTCTTCTTTTCTATTCTTTATTGTGGTTTACTCTATTTATTCTCATGATGAATTTAGAAATGAATTTAAGATTCCCTCTTGGGTTGTTTTGGAACACACTACTTTACCTGTTGATTTTTTCTCACTTGCTGAGGGTCACTGGTTTCCCTTTATTTTTATAGCTGAGTGTGGGTTTAGTTTTCCTCCCAACCTACTGTGCCTTGAATTTTGTCAATACTTTGACCTTATCCTAGCTAGGTTAGCCCTCAATACTTGGAGGGTCGTAAATGAGGTGTATAAGTTGAATCAAATTCATGAAATCCATCTGGAGATTGCAGAAATAATGTTTTGTTACAAAAGGGTGACTAGTGACACCACTTTTTATTCAAAGACTAGGATTGTAAACAAAGAGTTAGTATTTAATCTTCCAGACTCCAATAGAGATTATTTTTAGCATGGAGTTTTTGTAAAAAAATTGGCAATACGCCCCTTTGACTGGAAATGCTAAATACCTGGGGTCTAGATGCCCGCTTTTTGGCAATGTGATAGGTTATTCCTTATTTAATTGTTTTGCCCTGTACATATCTATTTAAATGTAACACTAATTATTGCTCTGTAAATTTTGATTGCAGTTGATCAGAAAAGAAGGTGCCCAAAGGAAAGTGAAGTGAATCTTAGGGAGTTGAAATTTATTTGGGGACTTCATTAAAGGATTGACGAGGAGAACGTCAAGTCTGCATCTTATTTTCTACAGTACAAGAACCCAATTTCCTCATTTGTTGCTCATCCTACTTTTTTTCCTATAATTGACCTTAAATAAGAACCTACTCTATTTCTTCAGCTATTGCATCTGGCAGTGGTGATCTTGCTGCCCTTTCCCATTCTTCCTTAGATTAAAATTGGCCCCTTGTCATATCCATGGGAAAAAAGAAGTCTCCCAACATTTTGGGAGACTTAGCTGCCAATCCCCCTTCCAAGTAAGATGATAAAGGGGTGAAAAATAAAGATGAGATCAGAAAGAAGCCCCCAGCCAAGAAAATTGAAGAGATCCCCTGAAAAGAATAAAGAAACTGCTTCCTTCTGAGTTAGCATAAGGCTCTTCTGCTCTTCTCAACCAGCGTAATTTGGTCGATATATCTTCTTCTGCCTCTCTAGTGGTCCTTAGCCCTAGATTGACAAGAAAACTAATAAAGTCAGGGACTTTGCCAGACCATAAGGGTACTATAGCTGCATTGTCTCGTTCAAAAGTTCTGACAGGGATGTTAAAAGCCTTTCTCTGGAATATTCTTTTGCCTTCTTTAATTTTCTATCTCTTGATTTGTTGATCATAATCCTGAATTTCCTTATTTTTCTTCTGCAATTCCTCGTTGACTTTAGTAATATATTGGAGAAAGATGAGGGTTTGAGAGCTTCTTCTGGTGATGCTGAAGAAGTTTTTAATGAGATGAAAAGGTCAGTGCTTGATTACCAATAAGAATTGGCTAATGAAAAAAGAAATGGGAGGACAAGATGAAAGTTGTTAAAGAAGATGCTAAAATCGTTTGGGGTCTGGCTGACAAGTTACAGAAAGACTTAGATGATGAGAAAGTCGAGTCTGCCCAGCTACAGAAGGACTTGGGTGCTGAGAAGGTGAAGAGGGCTAAGGCTAAGGAAGCTAGCTTCAACAGAGGTAGGGATAGAGCCATTGGAGCAGCTTCTTTGGAAATTGAGTTTGCAAAGAAGAAATGCTTTAAGGATGGTATTCTGTTGCCCTGGTGGAGGTCGGCACTTCAAAAGTGTAAGGACATAAATTTCCAATTCAGTCCTTTGTTATTTTGGCTCAATTCTAGACAAAAATATTTGAGTCATAGGATAGAGTTCTGGACCATTCATCAAGCCTGTGACATGTTAAAGTTGAAGACGTTGTGGCCTACTTATCAAGAGAACATCATTGTCGATTTACATGTGCCTCGTTTCACGTCATCAACTTAGTTCCAATCTCTCCTAAGGTATGAATGCATTACATATATATATAGGATCTTGGAATATTTTTTTATTGGCTGTAATTTTATTTTAAAATAAATTTTATTTTCAGAAGGTAACTTTAGAACTTTGTATAAAAAGTTTTTGGGCTTAATTTTGAAAATGACCATTCTGTCACTTTGTTCGATATTGTCGTTCAAACGAGAATGTCGTTCGAACAAGTTTGCCAACGACTTTTCCCTTTTGGCCTCTGGAACTTCATTAGAAAGGTCATTCGAAACGAGACTTCGTTCGAACGAGATTTCCGATGGGAAAACTTTTTGGCAGTTTTTCTCCACTATTCCACTCTTTTGTAATATGTGCGGGAACCTCTTTCGAAAAACCAACTTTTTCATCTCCTACAATTTCTAGAGAGAGTTTTTGAGAGCCTAATTCCTCTATGAAAAAGTTCATGTTTTGAGTGTGTGTTTTCCAAGAAAATTATTCCTAAACACTTTTGATTGCACCCATATTAGTTTATTCCAAGTACCAATCACACACACACACACACACACACACACACACACACACACACACACACATATATATATATATATATATATATATATATATATATATATATATATATATATATATAAATTCTTGGACTTTGTTTGGCATCGGGTTCACTTTTCTACCTAAGAGGAAAAGAGTTTGGGTTTACTTATACATACCTCAAAGAAGAAAAAGTTTGGTTTTTACTGCGGCGTTCTCATACGGTGAAAGACACCGTGTGTGGTAGACAGATTCCTAAAGCTTAATTGGTGGATTCTAAGGTTCTGGTGGATTTCGGGATTGTCAACTAAGTAAAGGTTGGTACAAGAAGACGCGTCAGGGGCTTGAAAGGAGTTGAGTCGAGTTGAGTAAGTCATTTATCTTGTACTTGTAAAATTCCGTACTTAGTGGACTTAAGGTTTGGGTCGTCCGAGGTTTTTTTCCGTTGTGAGTTTTTCCACATACATCGCGGCGTAGTGGTTGTGAATTTATTTTATCTTTTAAATTACCTAGAACGCATGCTTAGGATTAAAAGATAAAATATGGTTTAATTCACTTCTCTTATTTTTTTGGTGCATGTTTAATATTTGGGTAATGTTTAATTTAATTTAATTCAAGTCTAAATAATGTAATTTGATAAAAAAAAAATTGGCCTAATTTGCAAATTGAATTAATTAATGTTAGGCAAATTTCTAGGACTTGGGTTAAATTAATTTGTTGTAAGTGAATTTCAACTGTGTGTGTGTGTGTGTGTGTGTGTGTGTGTTCATCATAATTCACTTATTTAGGTTTAATTTTAATTTTTCTTTTAGAAATTAAAATTTTTGTTTAATTTAATTTTTCATCTTTTTAAGAAAAAAAATCAAATTAAATTTGAAAAATTAAATTGTTGTGTTGAACCATCTTTATTCCGCATCTAAAAGGAAATTCTATATTTGAAAATGTTAAAATTGGGGGTTCTAAAAGTGGTATCAGAGTCGAACACTAATTTATTGCGTTAAGGTCCTTTCAATTATTTTGGTCAAAAATGGATTTTTCCCCATTTTCAAAATTTTCTATTTTCGATGGTTCTAATTACGCATATTGGAAAGTATGTATGTGTTCGGCACTTAGGTCTCTAGATGAGAGGGTTTGGTTGTCAATTGTTAACGGGTGGTCCCCACCTACATATTTGGTAGGAAATGAGTGTGTTCCCAAACCCACAGATTGATGGAGTGATAATGAATTTAAACTTGCAAATTTTAATTCCCGAGGTTTAAATGCCTTGTTTAGCGCGGTCACATCGAATGAATTTCGACGTATTATGACGTGTGAAATCGCAAAGGAAGCTTGGGATATATTACAACTCATTCATGAGGGAACTAGTGTCGTTAAGGCTTCGAAACTCCAAAACCTCACCACTCAATTGGAAACCATCAAAATGAATAAAAAAGAAACATTCGATGAATTTTATGCTAGACTTTTCGATATAATTAATTCATCTTTTAATTTGGGAGAGAAAATACCTGACGATCGAGTAGTAAAGAAAATTTTAAGGTCCCTACCCGATACATTTATTCCTAAGGTGGTCGTGTTAAATTCTTTACCCACTTTAGCCTCTACGAAATTAGAAGAGCGTGTAGATGATTTACAAACCTATGAACTAGACATATTTCCCTCCAAAACTGAAAAGAAAATTGATAAGGGCATTGCATTGAAATCCCGAAAGAAGGAAAAATAAGTAGTAGAGAGTGAAAGTAATAGTGACTCGTAGGACATGGCTATGTTTGCTAGAAAGTTTCATGAATTTATTAAATTTAAAAGAGATACATTTAAAAATGATTTTAAAAAATTTTGAAATTCTAAGCATGACAAAGCCGAAAAGATCCTTAAAACTTTTAATGAAAATTTAAATAGGGACGAGTCTAATAGGTGTTACGATTGTCAGGGTTATAGACATAGGGGGTGAGTGACCCACTAAACTAAGGAGAGAGGGTAAGCAAACAATTTCCTACAATGCAACCCTTAGTGATAGTGATAAGGAAGAGGGACCCACTTCCCCCATTGAGCCCAACTTTGTCGCGATCATGGCTAGTCATGTGAGCACCGATAATGAATCTTTCTATGAAAATATTCAAATACATTACACTTCCAAGGCCTTTGTTTGGGAAGATATAAAAGATGATGGTAGTGAGAGTGGAGAAGAAAGAGAGAGTGAAAGTGAAAATGAGGTTGATGTGAGTGAACTTCAATTTGGATTTTGAGAATTATATGAAGAATCTATTAAATTAAAAAGAGCAAATTTGAAGTTAGAAGCTAGTTTAAAATAACGTGTCAAGGACGTTGATGAGAGTGCGTTAATTGATGGCCTTAGGACACGAGAGAGAGCTCTTCGAGAGAAGCTTGAATATGTAGAAGGCGAGAGAGATAGCGTTAGAGGGTTAATTAAATCCATGAAAAAAGAGTTTCTTATGTTTGAAGAGAGAAATGGTTTGCTTGAGTCTAGGATTGTAGAGCTCGATAAGAATGTGAGAGACTCAAGTATAGTCAAATTTGATTTGGAGAGTCGTTCAGAGAAATTAGGTAAAATCTTAGTAATAGTCCAAACTAAAAATGACACTTGTGGTTTAGGCTTAGATTCTTATAATGATTCCCCTAATAATGTCAAAACCAATGTTTTAGGAGAATTAACTAGGAAAGACTTTAGAGATCAATCCTTAGGTACCAAATTTCGACGTGTTTTTACTTGTTCACACTGTGGTCGAAAAGGTCATATTAAGAAATTTTGTTTGAATCTTAAAAGATTTTCTAGAAAATCCCAACGTAAGGCAACCGAGGTAGCCAAGATTTCTATATCCCAAGATCGTCATTCATCATTAGTTTGGGTTAGGAGATCCGACTTGGTAGCTTTACAAGATAGGATTTTTTATTCTCATTTACTTTTACACGATACCTCCCTTGATAAATTCAAAGGTTGAATGTGTTAGTTGTTTGCATACCTTAGCTTTTATGCTTTATGCTATATTATCATGCTAATTGTATGCTTGTGTATCATTTTCTAGACATTGATTTATCACATATCTCATGTTAGAATTATGATGTTTGTTTGTCTTTTGTATTATATTTATTTTGTTTGCATTAAATGAAAAATACAAAAAGATTTTTGTTTATCATTTGTGTTTTATAATTTTAGTAATTCAGGCTTAATGAAAAATACAAATGATTTTTGTTTATCTTTTGAGTAAATATTTTTGTTTGGTTAGTTAAAACTTTCAAAAACTCAAAAATATGTTTATTGTGTGTATTTTGGTTTTACACATCTTTTGTGTCATATGTTTGTGTTTGAACCCCTTATTTTTCGCTTCCATGTGGCTAAAACTTTTGGTTAAGATTGTCAATCCTTAAAATGTTCTTTACCATGCTTACATGGAGTAGTTGGATTTTGTATTTCTACAATGGATTCTATTTTTATATGCCTTAATTCACACATGCACGAGTTCACTTGAAATTTTAACTTCACATGTATATTTGAGCTTTGTGAGGTGTTCTCCTACCAATCTAGTCATCTACGTATTCTGTGACCTAGGAGGACTAGTGCATGTTAAAATCCGTTGCACGTGTTATTTGTGTGAGATATAAAAATGATATATATAAATGTGCACGGGGAAGGGCTCTGAAAGGAAATATCATCCTTTGCGAGTAAGCCACCGTTTGCTTGGAACTAAAATAAAACGTGGACCAAAGGCCTAAAAGAATAATGGCATTAAAATAAAATATTTGCCAAGGCCTATTTTTTTAGTTTGATATAGTTATTCAAAAATTAATATGCTTCTTTTGAGGGATTTGGATGGTTTATCAATGGTTTTCACAATGTCTGTTTATCCTAGTTGTTCTTTCAATGTCATGACTCTACTGGTTTGTAGAATCATCAAAATTCTAGGCTTTTATGCATTGTGTATGTTTGTTCATTGAGTTCAATTTATATTGTCACATGAGGCTATATATAAATGTGATAAAATTTTGCAATAAAATGAGAACTCCGTGAACATGTTTTAAGTAATTGTGTCTAAATTTAATTGTTACTAGTTCACACCCCTACACTTCCGTTTACCACATGTAATTGAACACATTTTTTCCATACGAGTTTGAAAATCTTAATGTACTTTGTGTCATGTGTGGTGTTCATACCTATATATATGTGCGTGTGCGTTAGTGATATTCATTATGTCTACATATATATGGTAATTGTTTTTCTTTGCCTTGCTTGCTAGTCCATCCATGCTTCTAATTCATTATTGGTATCTATCTTGTTGCATATTTTGGTTGATATCACATACTTAGTATCGTTTGTATCAAATTGGTATCATTTTTATTGCATTTTAGTTGGTATCCTTTTTGTTGTATGGATTAGTTATGAATTTGTTGCCCGTATGCTTTCATGCTCTTATCACCTTATGCATCATCTTGTTTTATTAATTCTATCACCTTTGTCTATTACTGAACAAAAAAAAAGGGAGAATGATAGGGGGAGAAATGGTATCTAATTCTAATATAATCATATCTTAGTTTAGGAGATTTAACTTAGGGGGAGAGAGCTATCTTCTTAGGTTGATCATAGTTGATAAAGGATAGCTATCTTCTTAGGTTGATCATAGTTGATAAAGGAGAATTAATTTAGGGGGAGTATTTAATTTCATTGCATTTAAATCTTTGATATTCCCTATGAATTTAATGTTTGCTAAGTGTATAGAAATTCTATATAGCGGCAACCTTTCATCGGCAAAGATAGTCATCCTTGGGTTTTGAGTCAAGCATGTATTTTTTATTTTGGGTGGAATGTTTTTGAGTTTAGTAGAGCTTAACGGCCCTTTAGGATTTTTATTTGATTTTTGTCCCGGAATAGCCAAAGGGGGAGATTTGTAAGGACACAAATTTTTAATTGAGTCCTTTGTTGTTTTGGCTCAATTCTGGACAAAAATATTTGAGTCATAGGATAGAGTTCTTGACCATCCATCAAGCCTATGACATGACGTTACGGCCTACTTATCAAGAGAACATCATTGTCGATTTACATGTGCCTCGTTTTACGTCATCAACTTAGTTCCAATCTCTTCTAAGGTATGAATTCTTTACATATATATATATATATATATATATAGGAGCTTGGAACATTTTTTTATTGGGTGTAATTTTATTTTAAAATAAATTTTATTTTCAAAAGGTTACTTTAGAACTTTGTCTAAAAAGTTTTTGGGCTTAATTTTGAAAATGATCATTTTGTCACTTCGTTCGATATTGTCATTCGAACGAGTTTTTCGTTCGAACGAGAATGTCGTTCGAACGAGTTTGCCAACGAATTTTCCCTTTTGTCCTCTAGAACTTCATTAGAAAGGTCGTTCGAATGAGACTTCGTTCGAACGAGATTTTCGACGGGAAAACTTTTTGGCAGTTTTTCTCCACTATTCCACTATTTTGTTCCCACTAACTTTTTTAGAATTAATATGTGCGGGAACCTCTTCTAGAAAACCAACTTTTTCATCTCCTACAATTTCTAGAGAGAGTTTTTGAGAGCCTAATTCCTCTATGAAAAAGCTCATGTTTTGAGTGTGTGTTTTCCAAGAAAATCATTCTTAAACACTTTTTATTACACCCATATTAGTTTATTTCAAGTACCACACACAGACACACACACACACACACACACACACACACACATATATATATATATATATATATATATATATATATATATATATATATATATATATATTTCCTTGGACTTTGTTTGGCACCGGGTTCACTTTTTTACCTAAGAAGAAAAGAGTTTGGGTTTACTTCTGCATCCCTCAGTTTGGTTTTTTCTGCGGCATTCTCATATGGTGAAAGGCACCGTGTGTGGTTGACGGGTTCCTAAAGCTTCATTGGTGGATTACAAGGTTCCGGTGGATTTAAGGATTGTCGACTAAACAGAGGTTGGTACAAGAAGACGCGTTAGAGTCTTGAAAGGAGTTGAGTCGAGTTGATTTAGTCATTTGTCATACTTGTAAAATTTCATACTTAGTGGACTTAAGTCTAGGGTCGTCCGAGATTTTTTCCCGTTGTGGGTTTTTCCTCTTACATCGCGACGGAGTGGTTGTGAATTTATTTTATCTTGTAAAGCACCTAGAACGCATGCTTGGGATTAAAAGATAAAATATTATTTAATTGACTTCTCTTGTTTTTTTGGTGCATGTTTAATATTTGGGTAATGTTTAATTTAATTTAATTGAAGTCTAAATAATGTAATTTGATAAAATTTGTTTTGGCCTAATTTGCAAATTGAATTAGTTAATGTTAGGCAAATTTCTAGGACTTGGGTTAAATTAATTTGGTTTAAGTGAATTTCGAGAGTGTGTGTGTGTGTGTGTGTGTGTGTGTGTGTGTATTCATTATAATTCACTTATTTAGGTTTAATTTTAATTTTACTTTTAGAAATTAAAATTTGTGTTTAATTTAATTTTTCATCTTTTTAAGAAAAGAAAATCAATTAAAATATGAAAAATTAAATTGTTGTGTTGAACCATCTTTATTCCGCATCTAAAAGGAAATTCTATATTTGAAAATGTTAAAATTGGGGGTCTAACAAAAAGATTTCGAGTTTTTCTTGTAACATAATCCTGGGGCCCCTCCAAACCTAGACGAGGAAGTTGATGATGATGAGGTGGAGTCTATCGATCAACACCAGGATGTTGATTCTTCTGCCCTTCCACACTTAATCTTCCTCGTCTTTCTGCTCATTCTTCTACTTCAACTAATCCTGAAGCAGATAAGAAGAAGGTGTAGAGCCGAGCAACTTTTTATTTTCCTTTTTCATCATTTGTACGTTTTCTTGTCTTTTTAAAGATGTATCTGTACTTTCCCTTTTTTATTAATGAAAAGATAAATGTTTTTGTTCCTCTGCTTGTGTTTTTATATGATATGCACCTTATTGATTGATAACTTTCTTCTTCTTAATAGTTTATGGATAAATTGGAATACTTCTCATCTACTGATTCCGAGCTACTCCAGAGGTGTAATGAGTTTTTCAAAGATGGTCACTTATCTCTGAATGATGTCGACCTACTGAAGTTGCTCGGGGAAGGGGTATCCGAACAAGCCAAAGAGGCCTATGTTCATCTGAAGTGTCTTCTTGATCGGACAGTGGCCAATAATGTAGCCTACTATGAAATGATTGGAGAGTTACAGGAGGAGCATAATGAAGCTAGGGAACTTTTTCATGGGGATTATGAGAATAAATTCCAGGCCCTTAGTGAAGGTTTGGGCTCTGAGAAAGAGTTGGATAAATTTGTTTCTCATTTTCGAAGACAAGAATTCCTGCTCAAACGTGAAGTGGATGAAGCAAGGGACACTACCAAGCTTCTAGAGGAAGAGAATAGCAACTTGAGAGATGAACTTAACTCCCTGAAGTCATCCACTGTTATTGTTACTACTACAGATGAGGTATTTCCTTCTTGGAGTCTAAAAACGCAAGGTTGAGCGAGGATTTGGAGGCTCAGAAGAAATTAAAACCTGCTTCTTCATCTTCCCGTGCTAGAGTCAAACCTGACCGAGGTATTACAGAGGAAGTAGGGACCCAACAGACCCTTACCAATCAAGCTCCATAATTAAAGGCCAAAAATCAATCCATTATTGATATGTCGCAGAAACTACATGCCTTATTCGAGAAACTATCCACTCAATCTTCTCAATTACAAGCTAAGGATGGAGTGTTGAAGAAACTGCGTTACCAAGTTGACAGATTGACTTTTTAATTCCATAAATAACCAAGGGAAGTCTGGATGGACGGGTATAATAAAGCTTTATGAGGCATTTTGATGATAAGCTTCAATAAGCTAAGAATGAGAGCTATAAAGAGGGTTGGATGAATGCTTTGACAGTGATGAAGGTGGATCAAAACAGCTCATTGTCGGACTAGTATGATCCAGGCTTGCTTGAGCTTGATAATACCGCCATTAAATTATATGTCAATTGGATTTCAGTCCATCGTATTCCTCACTACTTGATTTCAAAATACTTGGGAGATTATATGCTTCATGATGAATTAGAAATCGTTCGACCTCCTCACCTACTTGATCATCCTAGTAGCAGCAATACCAGAATGCTTAAGGATTTTAACTTCATTAATTCTCCTTATACTTTAGATGATCCTCCTGCTGGAATGGATTATGTTTCCAAAGCTGAAGGGAAACATTCTACAGAATGAATCTTTGTATTTCGTTTTGTTAATACAGTCATGTAATTAATTTGATTGAATGAAATGGACATTTGATCAACTTATCTTATGTTGAATATTAACCCTTTCTTTATCATTATTTCTATTTATACACTTTGATTAATTTGAGTATCAATGACCAATGAGTTCAAATGTTATACTAGCATACTTAGATTGAAATCTAAATTTAGAGCTAGTTAGATGAATACATAGGTTCTACTAGCATACTTAGATTAAAATCTAAATTTAGATCTAGTTACTCATGTGTCTCCAAAGGTTTTATTAATGAACCCAAATATAAGGGTTTTTACATTAGATACCAGTGATGTGACCAGGCGTTTGTGGAATATGTGCTTACATTCCTCTTGAGGTATCTTTGCAACTTTCTTAGTGTACTTTGCCCAGTAGGATAAAAATATTATTTTATCCTTATGTTTGTGGACCAAGTTTCTTAAGGACTTAACATCCTGTTGACTTGGATTTTGTGTATCAACAATCAAGTTTGTGGTTGCTCCGAGTAACTTATGACTTTTGTCGAGCAACGTTTAGGGCAATATATGTTGAGATGAGCAACAATATTTGCTGAGCCGAGCAATAATTTTCTCAGGCGAGCAACAATTGATAACTTTCTGTCAATTAGCTAGAGTAGTGCATAACACTAATACTCCAGAAAAAAAATAACAACAAATATGGAAAGAACTGAAGATTTTATTCATACTGCAAGTTGATTTCAAACTGATTACAATATCATTGATAATATTTTCTTAGATGCTCTACAAGCCATGGGTTTTTGAATTCTTCTCCTTCCAAGGTTTCAATTCAATAGGTTCCAGGTTGGATCACTGCTTAAATACGGTATGGCCTATGCCAATTGGCCTCAAGCTTGATATTTTCTGTAGTACTTTCTTCAGCATATAATCCCCTTCCTTCAAGTTGGTCGGTTTCATCCTTATATTATAAAAATGAGTTATTCTCTGTTGGTAGGTTGCATTTATTAGAGCGACGTCTTCTCTTACTTCTTCCATCATATCTAGATCCAGCCTTATCATTAAGTCACTTACAAAGGAGTGAAAATTTAAAACTCTATGCGATGGCAAGCCTAGCTCGGCAGGAATGACAGTTTCACTCCCAAATGCTAACATATATGGCAATTTTATAGTTGTTGTTCTCGATGTTGTTCGGTGTGACCATAAGACATACTGTAGCTCATTTATCCAATTTTCCTTGGCATCATCAAGCCTTTTTTTCAACCAGTTAAGCAAGGTTTTGTTCGTAACTTCAGTTTATCCATTACTCTGATGATGTCCCGGTGCTGAATGTAATTTTTGAACATTGGACTTAGCATAGTAATTTGCGAATTCATCATTGTCAAACTTTGTTTCATGGTAGGTATTGAAAGCATAGGGCAACCCATACCTACAAATGATGTTTTTCTATATGAACTGATAGACCTTTTCATAAGGCATATTTATCAGAGGATATGCCTCAACCCATTTTGTAAAATAATCCATGGCGATAACCAAGTATTTAAATCTTCCTCGGGTGGTTGGCAGTGGTCCGACTAAGTCTATACCCCTAATGGCAAATGGCCATGGTGAAGTGATTGGAGTGAGAGAAACCTGTGGAGTTTTTCGAATGGTAGAGAATATTTGACGTTTATTACACTTCTTAGCAAAAGTTGCACAGTATGCTCACATTATTTTCCAGTAATACCCTTGAGTACTGATTCTTCCCAGAAGTGTTCTCCCTGCTATGTGAGCTCCATATGATCCTTCATGCACATCCTGAATTAATTCTTGGACCTCTGATGGATGCACACAGCGCTGCAAAATTGATTATTAGTCCTCTCCTGTACAAAACACCTTTATCTAATACATACCAAGTTGCTTTGTATTTCAACTTCTTTACTTACACCATATCTGTTGGTAGAGTTCTTTCTTCAATGTATGCACTGATGGGGTCCATCCATGATGGCCCCATATCTATGGCAATAAAATTGATCATCAAATCTTCATTTATGCTCCTATTGGCCAAAATCTCAATAGGGATAGTTCGTCGGAGTTCAATCCTGGTAGCAGAGTCTAGCCGAGCAAGGGCATCATCTCGAGCATTTTCCTACCTTGGAATTCTTTTCATCTGAACAGATGATAATTTTGCAATGACTTTCATAAAACTTGACGCGACTAAGAATGTGTCTCAGAAGTGCGTACTCTCTAGGCTCAAGTGCAAGCATGTCGCTCAAGTAATAATCCGATAAGTCGGGTATCGATCCTCAGGGAAATAGGAAAACAGAGCTGTAACGACGATGGATAGACGAATGAAACCTAAACTTGACTCTAAGGAAAAGGGAAAGATGATTTGAATGGTGAAATAGCTACAACTATATTCCATTTTGAAAATGATTAACTAGAGAAATCAAGGATGAATGAAATGTAATTACTCTAAATTATATAAAATATTGATGATGATTGAATTATATGATGAGGAAAACAGGACGGTAATACAATCCCTCAGCCCTAGTGTGTTGCTAGCACAAAATTAATCGTAAATCTAAGTGATTAATTAGAACCGGAATTTAGTACTCCCAAGCATAACATATATGAGGTTCAAGGCCGCATCATACATAATAAGAGGACGAGTAAATCGGTATTGCGATAGCTACACTCGAATTGCATTCTGAAGCATCCCGATTACCCTGGAGCAAATGAGATCCAAAGATCTACAATGGTTGTGTCGCTACGCAATACGGTCATAATAAATCCTTAAGTTTAGAGGATTAATTTATACACATGCAACTATCACATCAGGTTGAGTTCATGCATCCCGACCCTAAAGAATCTAGACGGACATGATGTACTTAACTATGCATGAATTAACTATGTTGCATGTGAAAGAAATTATAATGAAACTATTTCAAAACATGCAAAGAAGTGTTATGAACCCGAAAATTGTTTGAATCATGAAAGAAAAATAGCCATGCAAGAACAATAATAAGAAGAATAAAATTTGGATTAAAACTTGAAAACAAACTCGAAATGAATCAATCTTGAAGCAAGAATTCAAACTATGTTCCTAGGTGTTCTTTTATTTTTTCTCTACCAAAAACTGATCAAAACTATGCAAAACTATCTTTTTTAAGTCATTACCATCGTACAAATATGTTTTAGAAGAAGTTGTAACAATATAAGACTCTTTGGACCAATCAGTTGTCAACGAAAAATTCGTGCATCAGGATCCCTGAACCGATTCGTAGGTACCCCGAACCGGTTCACAGTGTGGTTCGGGAATTTCTGCTGGTTTTGGGGTCTCATTTCTTCAATTCAACACTTGGATTTTTTTTCTTCTTTTCTTCTTGGATTTTTCCTCAACTTCAAATGATCATAACTCTTCAACCATAGCTCAGATTTGGGTGTTGTTTCTTACAATATTCTCGTTGTTTCGATATTTTCAACTTTCCAGTTGGCCCCAATTCTAGGATCAGATTTTAGAATTACGAAAAAGCCCTTGAACTTGCCTTCCTAGCCTTTCTTTCATTGTTTCGATTTCTCTTTCGCATCGCTTATATAATTAACCTGTAAAACACAAAAGAGAAGCACAAAACACGAAATACTTTCCAACGTAGGTTACTAGCATAAATGTGAGTTAAATTCAAATCTATTGTGTCACTCGGGTTCACAAAGGTACCGAAATTAAGGGAATAAATATACAATATTTATGCCCAATCAAATCCCCCTAACTTAGAACTTTGTGCGTCCCGAGCAATGTAAAAAAAAAGAATAATGTCACAACTCTTACAAATAATTTATTGGGATAGAATACCTTTGTCGCGGCAAGCGATTGCATTTAGCGTATGCAATAAGCCTTTAAACCCCTAGGTTACCCTAGTAGGACTAGTGGTGTCTCATGAGGGTTTGCAGTGAATATACCTAAAAAATTCGACTTAGACTCAATGAAAAATGAAAATACTTAAAAATTATATAATTTAAACTTTTTGAAAAATAATCACCATAATTTCATATTCAAAAGAGTCTCAAGTTGTTGTTGTGTGTGTGCAAAGCCAAAAATCGAACCGCTAATTTCCACCGATTGATCATTACGTTACTTTCTAAAAATTCGCTTTGATTTCAAAATCTCACCGAATACACTCACAAGAGAATCACTCGGAAGTGTGGCTATTCTCTCAGTATGCGTGATTTATAAGAGTAAATATAATTGAACACAATTTCATGCACACAATTATGAAAAACAGAATTATTTAGTGAAATGATCTCGTCATCGGATTACAATAATTGGAAAACGGGAAACATCGCCTCAAATTCACACCATTTAATCTCTCATATTATAATATGGGAATGGTTGGGAACTTCAGAATTAGAAAATTTTCTTATGATGTCCGTTATTGCTTTTTCGGACTTTTGCTCATTTTTTCTGTTTTTTTCTTTCTATTTTATTATTTATTTTTTTACGATTTTCTTTTCTTGCTATTTTTATTGAGCATAGCTATTCTTTTCTTGCCCCCACTTTCTGGACTTAAATTCTGACTTTTTCTATTTTTTCACAATTTTGGGCTATTTGGGTTTTTCGGGTTGTCAAACGAAAGGAAAAATTATTCGGCTCAATTTTGGGTTACAAAAGGGATGATTTTTCATAACTTTTTATGGCCAATATTTTTGGATAACAAACGATTGCCTACTTCATTGTCCAAACTACTAATTGCATTACCATATGCGTTTCGAGATGAATTTAATTTGGAGATTTCTTTGGCACATTTTTCAAGGCAATATCACACACATTTCTCAAAACCGATCAAAGTGAAAGACTTGAGATCCTCCACGACTTTTTAGGCCGCTGAAAAGAACTTTGAGTTAACAATTAACTCAGATTGATTTATAAATTTCACAAAAATGAAAGTTTCGAATCTCACCGGGGTTTGTTAATCTCCATAATTATTCTTCAAATCGTCAATTTTCGCTCAATTTCCATATTTGGTCAATTTCGGCTTTGAATATTGTGTTTTTACAATTTGAGACTTTAAACCGACTTTTATTGATATTTTTGAAAATTTTGAATTCCAATTTTTATTTATTTTGAAGAAAAATATTTTTGGATTTTTCAAAATTTTATGATTTTTTTTTTGAGATTTTTGGGCATATTTGAAAATTTGTGAAGTTTTAGAAAAACACACTTGGGACCCCCCTAACTTAGAATTTTGCACTGTCCTCAACAAAAATGACTAAAATCTAACTCAAAGTAAATTAAAAGTGCGAAAAAATAAAACAAACAAATTAAAACAAAAATACAGAATATTATTATAGAAACGGAGAATCATGTGTTACAATAGAGAGGTTAGAGCAAGCAACTAAACAATGTAAACAACCACCATTACACACAAACATCAAACAAAGGGCAAGGCCTTCATTGAGGAGGCGGATTTGAGGGCCCGGGTGCGTTGGGATCATATGGATCATAAAAGAAAGTTGGAGGGGGTCCAACCAAGTTGAGCTCGTATTAATGTGCTTGGATACAATGCATCATACTCGTGTCCCTCCGGTAGGCCGCTTGATCTTGATTATATTAGGTGATGAACCCATCAAAACGGGATTTGATCGCCAAAATGCGCCTATTAAAATTCCCATCGGGAGGTTCAAAGTAAGAATCGGCGTCCTCGTCTTCGGCATATTCCTCTTCTTCCCCC
This sequence comes from Sambucus nigra, assembly GCA_949130495.1. NCBI lineage: Eukaryota > Viridiplantae > Streptophyta > Magnoliopsida > Dipsacales > Adoxaceae > Sambucus > Sambucus nigra. The sequence continues at coordinate 203,937,033 of OX422221.1, read as the reverse complement.
ACATCCATCATTGGGGCGTCTTGTTACTCCTCCCACGCACCCTCGTCGAGAATGGGAAGGTCGGGGTGAGCCACCCGCATTTGGAGTTCACTCCGAGTGGTGGAGGTGCTTCCAATTGGGTGGGGAGTCGGACTTGTTGCCCCGGGTCTTCCACCCCGGAATCAATTAGAAGTTACGTTATGAGGTGGGTGTAGGGGAGCGCGGCTTTACCCCACTCGTCATAGGCAGCATTGATGATGTTCGCATATAAGAGTTGGGCCATATTTATCGTGATCTCGGGCTTGAGGAAATGGTAAAGGAAGTTGGTGTGACGTAGCCGGACCACCGAGTCATTGGTGGTTTGGTGGATTTCTCCAAATGCAATTAGGTGCATGAATCGCACCGTATCCGAGAGACTTCCTATTGGAAAAGAATCTCGCACCCATTCTTCCCCAGGTGCCATTCGGGGAATACATTCTTCTTTGGTGCGGAGGGCACCAGTTGTGGGATACATGAATGGCACGAGGAGGACAATCCCTTTGGCTCGCATTTTATGCGCAATGATGGCGGCTCAGAATGGAATTTGAATACCGTCAAGATAGGCCTCATGAAGCGTGGATGATTTGCGAATGAGTGTCGCATAGAATTGGAGAATTACAGCTTCGAAAACATTGTTTCTCATTGTAAATACCCCATTCTGTTACCCCCTAACTCTCCTTAGGTCCCTAGTACCTCCCTTCATCACTGTAAACCCAGGTCATGTCCCGAGTACTGACCTGGTGGCCATCGAGCACTCCCTGACTCAGTTTGACCCAAAAGTCAAACTCTTTGTCTCAATCGAGACTGAATGAATCTTTGAAGGGCACTGAATACCCTTTCTAACGGTCCGCCCCGTGCGCGATTCAGACTTACCATGCGGATGAACGATCCGTTTGCGTCTGAAACCTGACCTAGAGGCCACCGGGCGCTCCCGGGCTCTATTTGACCTAAGTCAACTCTTCAGCTCAACTGAGGCCGAATGAATTTTCGAAGGGAACTGAATATCCTTTCCAACGGTCTGTCCCGTGTGAGATTCTGACTTTCCATGCAGACGAACAATCCGTTTGACTCCGGGAGGTCACCAAATGCTTTTCGAGCCCAGTTGACCAAAGTCAACTCTCCAAACTGGGTCAAACTCTTTGGAATGTCGAAGTACATCTCCTAACCTTTCCAACGGTCCACCCCGTACACGATTCAGACTTACCATGCAGACGAACAATCCGTTTGCGTCCGAACGATTCCCCGTCCAATGGACCGATAAATGCTTCCGAGCAATATTTGACCCAAAGTCAACTCCTGAACCTGGGAGCGATCTAAGGACTTTCAAATGTCTCTGAATTACCTTTCCAACGGTATGCCCCGTGCATGATTCTAATCAACGGTTTGCCCTCGACTGTCGATTTTATGAAAAAGCCTGAAGCGCACTGCCAAATGGCAGGTTCCAGACCCTGCCTATCGGCACCTGCCGATAGGCAGGAACAGATATATGCCGATCGGCACTTACCTGGGCCTATAAAAGGAGGCCTTCACCTCATTTGCAAGAGGAGGCCAGATCTGATAAAAATCTCTCTGAACGAATCCCATAAACCTCTCTCGAAGGCAGCGTGATTTCAACTTCCAAATCCCTTTTTTACTTCCACTTTTCATCATCCTTTTCATCAAACTTGGTGAATTATCCACTCTCTATCATTATCCAAGTGCAAGGGCTTCTCTCCAACATTCAAGATCAAGCTCAAGATCTTCAAGAAGGGCCAACTTTCTCAAACTCTCTCTTAAATTCTCTTAAATTCCCAATAACGTGTTTTCTTATTTAGCACTTTTATTGTCTCATCTCACACATCCTAATATACTTTTTATTTAGTATTATTGTACATATTTTATTTTCATAAAACCCAAAAAATAAGAAAAAGAGGGTTTGCTCATAAATTCCAAGTAGGAATTCTCACACTTTTTCCACACTTTTCTCACAACTAAAACACTTTTTCTACAGACATACACACACTTACAAATAAGAGATTCCCCATTTGGATTTATGGGATAAACCCCACCCCTCGTTTCGTATGCAAACTACGTGGACTTTGATGCCTTTATAGGCTACGTAGGCGTCTCGGGGTAAAACCCGAAACTCGAGTCCTTTTTCTCACTTTTTCTCTCATTTTCTATCTTCTCTAAATCCATTTTCCTTATATTCTATATACTTGCGCTTAGTGACGCATTACTCCATATGCATTATCGTTCCATTATAACGATCAACGTAGGGGTAATTGCGTAAATCTTTTTTTTCTAATATTATTCTTATATCTTCCTACGGATGACTCGCTTTATCTTTTCCATGATACAAGTCGAGGATTCCTACCTCCATTCTATATATACACATGCACACATATCACGGGGGGAAATATAAAGGAAAATAGCAAATATTCATGAGAGACCTAAAGGGCGGAATGGGTGCCTAACACCTTCCCATTTCGTAACCAAGCCTCTGAACCCTTCTCGAATCATTTTGGTTTCGCATGCACCAGTATGTCTTTGGATGCCATCCTTCGGGGTGGCTTCCCCTTTTTCTTTTATCTGTTTTGAGTAAAATAGACTGTCGACTCTGAATCTCTCTACATTTTTGCACCACATCTCAAACGACGCTGACCGAAGCGCTCCCGAGAGGGATGTGCGGGACCCGAAGGATCCTTTCCTCCACGCGCCCGCCCGCATGGCGAGGATCGGGGATGGCCACAGTGGCGACTCTGCTGGGGACATGTGTTTTCGTTTGTGGGCTTGACTCTATTTACTTGAATGCTATATTTGTTTATGTTTTCCCCCATATCTGCATGTTCCCCTTTTCCATGTGTATCCCATGCTTCTGCTTATATTCACACACTTGTAGAAATTTCTCCATGTACACTTCACACCACGTGCACCTAGGATCACATATATCCCCATGTTGCACGCATCACCTATCCATACTTGGTGTACCTTTTGGGGTACTTGTACTTTGCTCCCTATTTGGCATAATCAAGAAAAGGCATTCTCATCATAAGATACTAATAAGATAATCATGCATGATTCACACGACATCACCAAAGAGCATTTCTATTGACCAAATTTTACCCAGTAACTGGAGGGTCACTTCGTGATGGGCGCTGGTCCGGCAGGTCGCAGTTAGCCTAAGAAATATGACTCTCACCTTCCATTGGCCAAGTACCTTCGACGTATATCGAACGGTTCCCCCCATCATATCGCTTGACCGACGGTATATCTCAAGGAATTCGTTCACGTATGCCGAGTATATCGGATTCGCTCTCACACGTACCGTCCCCATGAGGTATATGGTGAGAAAATTCACGTACACTCAGGTATATCAAATGACTTGTCCACACGTACCGATTTCCCGCAAGAGCAAGACGTATATCGTGGAAGTCACGCCAAAGGGGGGAACCCATGTCGATTCACCCAACCAACTGCATACCCGAATATAGGCGTCAAACCTAGGACACGCACTTTAGATTGTCGGTTTCAACCCGAAACTCTGCCAAAATTCTGGGTCGATCTGCCGCCCAATTTTCACGCATTTTTAAAACGGGACCCTATCCGTGAGCCTGGTTATAAGTCCAAACCGTAGCTTTGCATATATTAAAAACCCCACTTTTCCAAGCTCAGGTCCCGTCCGGCATTGCATTTAGGAGAATTAAATACAAATAAAAACATAATAATCATGCTGAGTTCCGTCTGCAAAAACATTTTTTCCCTTCTTTATCAAAAATCCAAAAATAGTTCTTCCTTTTTTCTCAAAAATAAATCTCATCCTACACCTTCTCAGGTCGATCGCAAGCCCTTGGCCTGGATCCCTATTGGCTTCAGTCTTCAATCAAATCACCCCAGAGTTTCATCCGTTCCTCTACTACTTCTTTTGAGTCCGGAATCCATCCATTTTCCATGGAGAATACAGATCAAGCACCAGTCATACAGCCGGATCTGACGACCGTCCTAGCTCAGCTCGTGTCCAAGATTGACAACCTCAAACCGAGGTCCGAGAGATGCAACAAAACCAGGTTCCTATTCCTCAAGACCCTAAGGCCCTGTTCCCTCGTGCTATGGGTCCACCCGAGCCTATTTGGGTTCCATAAGAATATCAGCATGCTCCACGTGCCCCTCCTGCCAATGGGTCGCTGCCTGCCCAGCTTCCCATGCCAAACATTGCCCAGCCTATGGTTAACCTGCCTGTGGTCGTTGATCCAAAGGAGAAGGAGTTGAATAAAGTCAAAGAGGATCTCAAGATGCTCACCAAGAAGTTTGACCAAGTCAGGATCTTTGGGAATTACATGTACTACACCCACATGTCTCCTTATCCTAAAGCGAGGTTACCCGAGAAGTTCAAGATGCCAAATATCGAGAAGTTCGGAGGGAGTGGACCCCCAATTGTTCATCTTCACAGTTATCATCGTTCCATGACTCTACTAGAGGCATCTGAAGAAGTGATGGCCCAATTGATTCAGCAAACTTTGAAGGATAGTGACCTCCGATGGTTTTTATCTCTTGAGGAATCCAGAATCCGTAGCTGGGAGGATGTAGCCCGAGAATTCATGTCGCAGTACAAATACAACGAAGAGCTCGAGGTCACCCGTAGTGATTTAGAGTTGCTCAAACAGAATCCTTGAGAATCAGTCAGTAGCTTCATAACTCGGTGTAGGGAGCAAGCAGCTACCATGACTAATTGGCCATTCGAGGAAGAACAGGTTAACATAGTGAAGAAGAACTTCTTTCCCCATATCCGAGCAACGATGGGAGAACCATATTATCCCCACTTTGAGCTCTCAAAGAGGCTGGAGTGGAAATCGAGGAAAGCCTCATTAAAACAGAGGTTGAACCGAAGAAGGTGTCTGGACAGTTCACCCCTAGAAAGTATGACAAGCCTTCCACTGCTACCGTCTCGACCATCAATAACATCTCTCAACCAATCACATCATGGGCACTAGAAATCCGCCCTGACCCCATCCGAAGGGAATGCACTGAGCTCCATGCTCCCCTCTCCAAATTTTACCAAGCCCTGTTAAGCCGAAACCTCATCAAACCCTTGGATCCACGCCCATTGCCAAACCCACTCCCAAGAAACTTCAAGACCGATGCTCATTGTGCCTTTCACCAAACTGCCAGCCATACCACCGACCAATGCTTTGACCTTCGGAACATAATCCAAGATCTCATTGATCGGGGTACCATCGCCCAACCAGCCAATCCTAAGCCAAACACTACTCACAACCCACTCCCAAATCACACCAATGCCATCTTCTTAGAAGAAAATCCATATTTCGATCCCTAAACTCAAATCACACCCATATACTCTCCTAAACCTCTTCAAATTTGCCTATATTTCCTCCTACACCCTACTAGCCTCGCTGATCAGGCACTGTCACTCCTTACCAGAGCATGCATCGCTGTCCGTACCCGTTCTAAAAATGGAAGTATGGAATTGTCGGAGGTGTTAAACCAACTCCTAGAGATCAGGCTAAAATTTCCCTCACAGATGGTCATCGATTTCCAGAGATTCAGTACACTATTTTTGGAAACACGAAAATGGGCCCGAGATTAAGACAAATGGGTGGTACCAACCGATAAAGTGAGCCTAGATGATGTTGTTCAGACTATGGCATGATTATTCGATCAAACCAATAGCATTTGCAGTATCACCGGGTTACTTGACACTTTGAAACTACAAGGGCGTTTGGTCCCTTCAATCACACATATCCCCACAGAATGGGAGGACCTGTATGAAGAAGTCGTTGAAGTTGTGGAATACATCGACTTCACAGGGAAAGACAGAATTGTTACCACCGGATGGGGGGAAGAATTCGAAGATTCGAGCGAAGAACAAGCTTTAGGAAGAGTTGGCCCAGTCACCGACATATGTGGGATGATCTCATTTGAAGAACTCCTCAGAGAAATAAATAGGGTGGAAGAACAACCTGAGGTTGACAAGGAAACGGGATTCATGTTCTTTCCCTCTTCAGTAAATCACATGACCAGATCAGGGAGACATTACCAGGTTTCAAGCTCACTACCAGCAAATGACAAAGGGAAGGGCGGTGAAAACCTTCCTATGCCAGAGATGACCATCGACGAGAGCAAGATCCTCAATCAACTGAAGAAAAACCAATCTAGCATCACTCTATGGGGACTTTTCATGTCTTCCCAGCTACACAAAAATGCCTTAATCAAGCTGCTCACTGGACCCATAGTTCCTCCATCTACCACACCAGAAGAGGCGGTAAATCTGGTCGGATCCTTGACCTCTACCCGAATGCTATCATTTTCTGAAGAAGAAATCCCCAGAATTGGGCCGAATCACAATCATGCACTCAATATCTCCGTCGAAGTTATGGGAAAGGCCGTGCCACTCTCTCTTGTCGATAACGGATCCGCCTGGAATATTTGCCCATTGAGAACCTTCAAGTGTTTAGGCCTGAAAGAAAGCAACCTCGCTCCAACCTCCGCCGCTATGCGTGTCTACGATAATACCCGTCGTGAGGTGATGGGATCCATAAAACTTATAATAGGTCTTGGCCCTATAAACCCTGTCGTTGAATTCCAAGTCATAGACATCCTAGCTTGTTTCAACATGTTGCTCGGACGCCCCTGGCTCCATAATATCAAGGGTGTGTCTTCCTCACTCCATCAGAAATTGAAGTTTTTTGCCGACGGGGGAGTCATCACCATTTTAGGTGACGACGAAAATGTCGGGGGTGCAAGAACCAACAGTCTAATTCTTGAGATACAGCACGGGTCAAATGATATTCTCCTATTAGGATTTAGAGTCGAGCCACTCCTACTCCTGACAGGGGAAGGTTTCAAAGAAAGGGTTTGTCCACAATATGACCCTCATGGCAATGTCAATGTGATTCAGATGTTCAGACACATGCACTTTATGCCTGGACTGGGGCTAGGGCAAAGGCAGCAGGGGATACTTGAGCCCATAGAATTAAAGAAATCTTTTCCTCCTTGCGGCTTTGGATATCAACCATCAAAACAAGAGCTCAGAATGGTCCGCCAATCTCAACCAAAGAGAAGATTAGACTGTATCCAAACCATCTCAGGAGACTCCTTAAATGGACGATTCATTAAAGAAGGCGAAGACTTCCCCTTTTACGATTTTCTAGAACCATGGTATGACCACACAGACAAGAAGATGAGGCCGGGAATGGAGATCTTTTTCCAAGATAGCTACCCATGGGCCAAAAGCTTCCCACACAGCGTACAATCGCTCATCAAAGATATCAAAGAGACCAGGCACTCTGCATGGTTCATTCAGGCACTACATCAATGGACCCATCCCGTCTAATTAAAGTTGTTGATACACCTCTCCTCAACTGGCATGCTACGCCAGTTCTATCTCTTGAAATCTCCCCTAACCCCAATGTTTACCCTATTTCTTCTTCTGTTGTCTATCCTTGCTCAAATGTAATCGAGACCTCTTTGATGAGGTTCTCAATGCTATTTTTCCTATCAATGAAATAAACAAAGATTTTGAGTATCTTGCGGTGCCTTATATTAACTGCTTGGATTCTAATCAAACTTTTGATGATGATGATTTTGTAAATGAACAATTCTTAACTGATCTAAATAAGGTTAAAAATAAACAACATAATCGCGTTCAAGTTAAAAAAGAAGAGACTGTTATTATTAATCTCGGTTCTAGTAACCAACTGCGTGAGATTAGGATAGGGGCCACCCTTGACGAGCATGAACGTGCACAACTCGAAGAATTGCTGAAGGAGTTTGTATATGTCTTTGCATGGTCGAATGTTGATATGCCCGGCATCAATCCTGAAATAGCTCAGCACGAGATCCCCACTCTCCCAGATTACAATCCGGTTAAATAAAAATTGAGAAAACTCCGCACCGAATGGTCGCTCAAGGTCAAAGAAGAGGTGGTCAAACAGTTAAACGTGGGTTTCATTCGGGTGATCGAATATCCCACATGGCTAGCAAATATTGTACATGTGCCGAAATCAGGAGGGAAGGTTCGAATGTGTATAGATTACCGAGATTTAAACAAAGCTTCTCCGAAGGATGATTATCCGCTACCCAATATCGACATGATCGTGGACAACATAGCCAGTCATGCTCTCAAGTCATTCTTCAACGGGTTTGCCGGATACAACCAAATCAAGATGCACCCCGACCACCAAGAAAAAACCCCATTCATCACCCCATGGGGAACCTTTTTCTACACTGTCATGCCATTTGGTCTCAAGAACGCTGGGGCTACCTACCAAAGGGCTACCACAACCATCCTGCACGATCTGATTCACAAAGAGGTCGAGGTTTATGTGGATGATATGATTATCAAGTCCAAAACTAAAGAAGGTCATGTTCCCTCTCTCCGAAAGTTCTTCGAACGACTGCGACGGTATCAGATGAGACTTAATCCACAAAAGTGTGTCTTCGACGTTACAAAGGGAAAACTGCTAGGATTCTGGTTAGCGAAAAGGGGATAGAAGCAGATCCTGCAAAGTTGAAGGCCATACTTGAGATGACACCACCCCGAACAGAGAAAGAAGTCCGAGGTTTTCTTGGGAAATTATAATATATCAGTCGGTTCATCAGCCAGCTAACCTCCATCTGTGAACCAATCTTTAAACTCCTCCGAAAGGATTCAACTAAGGTTTGGAACGAGGCCTGCCAAGAAGCTTTTGACCGAATCAAATAATACCTGACATAACCTCCATTGCTCATGCCACCACAGTCAGGTCTCCCTTTGCTCCTATACCTAACCATAACCGACACTGCAGCTGGGGCTTTGCTAGCCCAATATCTTGAAGACACCCTTAATGAAAGATCCATATATTATGCCAGTCACAAATTGGTCGGGTACGAGGTCAACTACACTGCCTTAAAAAAAGCATATATCGCACTTGTCTGGGTCACCCAAAAGTTGCGACATTACATGCTCTCCTTCCCCATCAAACTTGTATCCCGAATGGATCCCATCAAATACCTGCTTGAGAAACCCGCCTTATCCAGCCGAATGGTCAGATGGTTGATGCTCTTAATCGAGTTTGATATCGTGTACGTCACACAAAAAGCTATTAAAGGAAGATCCATCTCTGACTACCTCGCCGATTACCCCATAGAAGAAGCGGAGGTTCGGATTTCTGAATTCCCAGATGAAAATATCCTCTGCACCACTCAAGACCGCCTTCGATGGAAAATGTTGTTTGATGGCGTTGCCAATAAAAAGGGATATGGCATTAGGATACTCATGATCTCCCTAGATAACTCCCACACCCCCATCGCCATAAAATTGGATTTCCCTTGCACCAACAACATGATGGAATACGAGGCATGCATAGTGGGCATCTAAGTTTCTCTCAAGAAAGATATTCAATACCTTGATTTCTACGGGGATTCTGCCCTCATCATCGATCAAGTTCTCAGAAAGTGGAAAGTCAAGGACAAAAAGATCCAACCCTTTCATGTCCAATTAGAAGAGTTAGCCTCCCAATTCCAAGATATCACCTTCCATTACCTATCCCGAGCAAAGAATAACCTAGTCTATGCTCTCGCCACCTTGGCCTCCATAGTCGACATGCCCGAAGGAATAACAATGACCCCCTTCCTAGTTCAAAAGTAAGACAAACCGACCCATTGCTACCATATTAAGCTTATCTCCACCGAAGATCCCGAACTAGTCGATTGTTGGTACTATGATATCTGGTGCGTCCTTAGACATAGTAGGTATCCCGAGGGTTCCAATAAGAAAGATTGAATGGCCCTCCGAAGACTGGCCACCCAGTACATTATATGTCATAAAGCCCTACTCAAGAGGAACTTCGACAGAACTCATCTATACTGCATCGCAGGGGATGAGATTGAGAAAATAATGCAGAAAATCCACAGCGGGGAATGAGGACCCCACATGAATGGTCACATGCTCGCCAAGAAGATCATTCGACAGGGCTACTACTGAACCACAATGTCCAGGATTGCACCGCCTATGTCCGGAGGTGCCTCAAATGCCAATAATTCTCCAATCTTCAACACTTGCCTTCGCGAGAATTATATAACATAACCTCTCCCTGGTCGTTCTCCACCTGGGGTACTGACATCATAGGGAAGGTTACACCAAAGGCTTCAAATGGACATGAGTTCATCTTTGTTGTCATCAATTACTTCACCAAATGGGTCGAAGCTGAGTCGTATGCAATATTGAACGCCAAGAAAGTGGTCAAATTCCTCAAGAAAAATATCATCTGCCGATATGGGATCCGGCACGAGATGGTATCAGACAACAGGTTGCATTTTGAAGTAGAAGTCACAGAAGTAGTCAACGAGTACGGGATTCAGAGACACAAATCTTCTCCTTACCGACCTCAGATCAATGGTGCAGTTGAAGCCGCCAATAAGAACCTTAAAGCCATCATCAGCAAGATGATCGAAAGTTATAGGGATTGGGCCGATCGAATCTCATACACCCTTCGGGGCTATCAAACCTCAATCCGAACCTCTACTGGGGCTACCCCTTACTCCCTGGTCTACGGCATGGAAGCGGTTCTACCTGTGGAGCTGGAAATACCCTCGCTACGCGTCATGCTTGAAAGCAAAGTTAGTGAAGAAGACTGGTGCCAAAGCCGTCTTGATGAGCTAGCCCTCCTAGATGAAAGAAGGTTAAGAGAAATCTACCACATACAGGGGTACCATCGCCGAATAACGCGATCATTCAACAAGATAGTCAAAGACCGCGGCGTCTGGGAGGGGGGATTTAGCCCTCAAAGAGATAATAGAACCCATCTGGGACCCAGAGGGAAATTCAAGCCCAACTGGAGCGGCCCCTACATTGTGAATAAAATATTATCCGGCGGTGCCACCATTCTCACTGACCTAGATGGGGAGAAGATGGCTCGTCCAGTCAATCTGGACCGTCTAAAGAAATTCTACCCCTAGTCTGAAATCTCGGCGTGCTACGACTCTTCTCATCCCCCTTCTATTCTAAAAAAAAGCTCTTCATTTCTCTCTACCCAGAACTACGTGGGCATGATCCTCTACAAAAACTATTTTAAAACTTTTCAAAAAACCCAGAGGTACGTAGGCAGCTCATACTCCTCACATGAGTGCGGCCCTTTCTTTTTCACAAAATACTATTCTTTTCTTACCTCTGAGAAAGGCGGTTGATTCTAAAAATACTTGAACAAAAGGATTATGCATGCCTTAGCGATCAGTATAGATAATTCAAAATACAAAACTCATCAAAAGGCACAGCTGGGTGATCAGAAACTTGTTTATTTCATTAATAAGAAATTACAGTACGGATTACATAAGAAAAGGAATGGATAACCCCCTTCCCCCCTACTACCATAAAAAGACAAATAAAATCCCCACATACATTCCCTATTACATAAATAAACTCTCCAAGAGTCCTACCCACAGCTACCAGAGGATCCTGCACCCTCATCATCTACATCCTGAGGTCCCCAAGTTTCCCCTGCCTGAATAGAGTGTCGTAAACATTCCATGGATCGATGAGCCTTAACCATCTTCGAAAAGACCACAACACCCCCTTCCATGGTGTTAGATAAAATAAACCATCCTTATCCATTCTCCACTGTCAACATCTTGCTGACTACTTTCCTCCATAACCACTTCATATAATCTTTGGGGACATGCCAAACGTTCCCAACAAACTGAGAGGGACGGGTCGATGGACGCCAATTTTGCCACAGAGACCCAAGCAAAAAACACAGGCGCTCAGTCAAATCTTCTACCGGAAAGAAATTTGAGGCCCGAGGGGGCACGACCTGTGCCCAGCCAAATTGGCATAAAATCCGCCAATGGAAATAAAAAGAGGTTTGTCTAAGCCAACCAGCCGCACATATGAGTACTCTCCTAGCTCCAGAACGGGCTGCAACGGCCCCCACCAAGGCACTAACCAAAACAGCCCACGAGCCCCATGCTCTATAAGCCAATTCTCCCAGTTCTCAACATATAGGCCAACGTTGATGAAGTAGCGTGAAAAGAAATTGGGTACGGCCGATAAGGGATACTCTGGAGGAGTCGCCAAGCGAAAACTTTCAGACAACCACATAAACAGCATCACAGGGCTACCCCTTAAAAAGTCAGAACGGCCTTCTCTCCAGGAATCCAGGTAATTCAGGGTCTCCGCCAGTATCACCGCCGTAGGATTATGACGATATGACATCCATGAGGTAATGGATGCAAGCTATGGGTGCACTTACACCTCCCCAGTCACCAGTAGTAATTTGAAAACCAGACCCAGAACCACGACTCCAGCATAGCCAGCATCACCTACTTCCCACAAATGCACGGACCGCAGCACCGCCGGAACGGAGATCATTCCTCCAGTAACCAATGATCTGGCCACCGAAGGCAAAATACGAAGAAGTCAGGCCAACAAATCCCTAGGAGAGCGGGAAAATTTGGGCAAAGTCGCAGCAACACTGGGATTTACACCCAGCATGGTAAAAAATTCCTCATAGGTAGGACAAACTTCTTCTAACCCAAAGCGGAATACATGGTCTTCGAGGTACTAGAATTGTACCGCTGCCACCAGCAAGTTTCACTCAAGAGGCCGATTGCGCCACAAGGAGACCCGACGCATGTTGAAAGCATCATAGTCGACATTATAAGAGCACATAACTTCCAAGGCTTCGAGGTAGTTGGTAAACTCGGTGATACCAGGGAGAGCCATCTTGCAAGGCTAAGAAATAGTGGGAAAGTAGATAAGAATGCAAAGGTGTGATGAAAACACTCCACCCTTCCCCCTTTTTATACTTAAAACCCTCACAAGGGACATCATCCCTACAGAAATTGGAACGAATCCTACCCCACAAGGTACCAAAGGCTGAGGAGGGTACCATTCAAAGCTTTCAATTAATGGGACTGGACTGAACTGCCGATAAGCAGGTCAGGGTGCTTGCCGATCGGCAACCCCCCCCCCCCCCCCCCCCATTTTTAGAAATTTCCCTTTTTTCCTCTTTTGTCAAATCAGAAAACTCAATAAAAACAAATTGATATTCTCAACAGAATTTCAAAATCCCTTTAATTTCCCTTTTTAATCAAAAACCTTCCTTCAAAAAAATCCAAAAATATTCCTTTTTACGGTCTCAGCAGCAAAGTAAAAAGCGCATGTGCATGCATTCATTCATCATTAATAAAAGATAATAAAAAAAATCCATTGCATTGCATATATATATGTTTTCTGTGTTACATCATTTTACAGGAAATAGAAAGAAAAAATAAAAACAATGGGACTCAGCCCGAACCCACATTCTCTCTCTCTCTCTCTTAAGAGCTTTCACCTCTGCGGCTTGCTCTCTTCCCCCTACGGCGAGATGACACACCACCACTATCCGAACCAGAGTCTATCCGAACGAGGCAGACGGCACCAAGCAAGAAAGAACGGGAATCGCATCCCGAATATGGGCAGTCGCCGAAGATATCCAGTCTCTAATGTTCCTGAGCCAAGTGGTCGACACCCGGACTTGCTGAAAGAAAAGGTGATATCAGTATCAAAGCAGAAATGACCAAAACATAAAAGAAATAAAGAGAAGAATAGAAAGGTATACCGCAGGTTGAAGGACCTCCTCTGTCAAACCAAACTCCTCCGGATCCATTGCATGAGGACGATACAACATAGGCACCATCCCTCCATCAGCCCGTCGAATGTTGTATGAAGGGGTATGCATCCGTACAAAGGGGACCTCCGAGTTCACCGCCACCGCAGATGCCGACGGACCACCACCGCTGTGGGAAGATCCCACCGCCCGACTCGAACCCGCCGAAGGGAAGGGCAGTGCATCATATATGTTGCGCGCCATTAACCAGCTCATCACAAAATACATATAGTCATACGGCGTAGCCGTATCGGTGTATAGAAAGTAGGACTCGTCAATCATCGTCGCGATCCTCTCATCCTCCAACATCAGTCGATCCTGCCTCAGAGACGTAGGAGGCTGCGCGGGTGGCACCACCACCTCCTCCTCAGCAATCTGACGAACCACCCTCTCCCTGAGATACCAAGAATGGTCGAAATCATGCGCCAGCAAATGCCTCATCCGCGCATTCACCCCGATCACCCCCGCATCCTGAATGGCTGTCCCCCAAGGATAAAAGGTCACCTGAAAATCTCCAAGAGAGCATAAATCAATACAAGATCAGAAGGTGCAACAAACCAAGACTGAAATGGAAAGAATCTTACCCTACCACTGGTCAGGTCATTCAAGACCTGACGCACCACCTCCAGGGAAAGAGATCCCTTCGACTGCTGGTTGGCCTTACGCCATCGATACAATCGGCAGAAGTCCCCAATAGTGTCGTCCTTCAAAGCAATCAGCGGGGTGTTGCACCCAATCACCTCATAGAACCACGTCTGAATTCGCAAACAAAAAGAGACGCATAAGGAAAATGCGAATGCATGAAAGGAAAATGCGAATGCATGAAAAGAAACGCACAAGCTAAAGAATACCTCAAGAAGGTACGTGGCCCAGTAAAAGTCTGCTGGTAGCACCGGCTGAATGTATCCAGAGAAAAGTAAAGGTTTGCCAAGGTCAGACTCCCCCAATCATAGAAGGGGATGTTCGAAAACATCCTCAAGTACGACATAAACCATAAATGGACGACGTCGCCGCTCTACGCCACCATGAAACCTCCCAGCACCAGAAGAATGAATAACCGGGACATCTGCCTCACTTGCAACCCGTCCTCCACATCAATCTCCCTACCCAATAGAACATCCTTCAGCAAGGACAGTCGGATAGAATCCCTAGAGACTATCCTCCCTACATCACCAAGTACCGCATGCACTGCCTCCGGTCTCACCCGTAAAGAGCGATCCACCTCCATCTGTTCTCCATCACAATCCAGCCCCAGCAGCTATTGCACGTCTATGGGAGTCACCGTCATCTCCCCAAATCCAAAATGAAAGGTGTGGGTAGTGTCCCATCACCTCTCTCCCAAAGCGCACAGGACTGCTGTCGAACGAGGCGTCTCATCCATCGCAGATGCCAACTGCCCAAAACCCGTTGATCATACCACCCAGCGCACCACAGGTGGGAGGTGCTCCCAGACATCCTTGAGCCCCGTTGTCCCATGGGCACGCATGTTCTTCAAAGAAATATTAGACTGGAAAAAATAAAGGTCTCATTAAAAGTCAAGAAAGAAAAATCACCAGAAAGAGAAGAATGCCAAAGTTCGGGTTACTTACATAACTGTCGGGGATCACTCTCGAAGAGAGATGACGTGATGGCTCCCGCAGCAAGATCCACTCATCTGCAACAGGCTCAAACGCATCAAAGAAGTTCTCACTCCCCAAAGCAAGAGACGCCCTATCCCTCCACTCTACATTCGCCCAATCATCAACGGTCAACCACTCCCGGTGGACTACAGAGCTCACAAAAGCGGCCATTTCTTGAAGATCGGAATACTAGAACAATTTGCAGAAGAATCACAGAGAGAGAGAAAGCAAAAGAAGCTGTGAAAAAATGGGGGGATTCGCCCCCTTTTATAGGATGCCAAGAGCCATGTCGATCGGCACCTCCCCCTACCATACTGATCGGCAGTGACCCATTGCCTTCCCGAGGTAGCCTAAAAGTTCGTGCCACTGCCGAATGGCACCCTTCATACTATGCCGACCGATACCCCCCCAAATTTTGTATAGAAATTCCCAGAAAATACCATAAAATCTCGAAAAATCCCCAAAAAATTCCCAAAAATCCCAGGAAGGATTTAAAGCCTTTTTACCAAGAAAATTTCGCATTCCCTCAAGCGGAACCCCTCTTCCCCAGTGGAATCCTCAAAAACCAAGTGAAAACTCCTCCCGGCAAAGCTCCGGAGGATCCCTAAGGATCACCTGATCACTTTCCCATCGAAATTCTCCTACATCACCCAAAATAGGTTATTCCCCCTTGCGAGGTCTCCTAAAAGTCTCCCCCGCTATCAGCTCCCTAGCTCAGATCAAAATCATAAAGCTCTTACTCCAGCAGAATCAAAATCTAATACTCTTAGGTCAGAATTGACCCCGGTCTTGGATCGTCACCTGAGTTAGGTCAAAATTGACCTCGATCCTCGATCGTCACCACTCTTGGGCCAGAATTGGCCCCGGTCTTGGATCGCCACCTGAGTTAGGTCAGAATTGACCTCGGTCCTCGATCGTCACCACTCTTGGGTCAGAATTGGCCCCGATCTTGGATCGTCACTTGAGTTAGGTCAGAATTGACCTCGGTCCTCGGTCGTCACCACTCTTGGGTCAGAATTGGCCCCGGTCTTGGATCGTCACCTGAGTTAGGTCAGAATTGGCCCCGGTCTTGGATCGTCACCTGAGTTAGTTCAGAATTGACCTCGGTCCTGGATCGTCACCACTCTTGGATCAGAATTAGCCTCGGTCTTAGATTTTTGAGTTAGGTTAAAATTAACCTCAATCCTCGGTCGTCACCACTCTTGGGTCAGAATTGTCCCTGGTCTTAGATTTCACCTGAGTTAGGTCAGAATTGACTTCGGTCCTCGGTCGTCACCACTCTTGGGTCATAATTGGCCCCGGTCTTGGATTGTCACCTGAGTTGGGTCAGAATTGACCTCGGTCCTCGATCGTCACCACTCTTGGATCATAATTGGCCCCGGTCTTGGATCGTCACCTGAGTTAGGTCAGAATTGACCTCGGTCCTCGGTCATCACCACTCTTAGGTCAGAATTGGCCCCGGTCTTGGATCGTCACCTGAGTTAGCTCAGAATTGAACTCGGTCCTCGATCGTCACCACTCTTTAGGTCAGAATTGACCTCGGTCTTGGATCGTCACCTGAGTTGGATCAGAATTGACCCCGGTCCTCGATCGTCACCACTCTTTAGGTCGGAATTGACCTCGATTATTAGACCTTTACCCTAAGCCCATAGATTCGGCTTTGACCCACAGAATTGATCATCCCTAGCACACTCCTTAGGTCTTCAGAATTGGCCTCGACCCTCTGAATCGGTCATACTCCCTCAAAAGCATCATGTGGTGTCTATTCGACGGTCATCATTTGTTCCAAACTCACCCGTTGAGGGGCTCAGTAGACACCCCATTCTGTTACCCCCTAACTCTCCTTAGGTCCCTAGTACCTCCCTTCATCACTGTAAACCCAAGTCATGTCTCGAGTACTGACCTGGAGGCCATCGGGCACTCCCCGGCTTAGTTTGACCCAAAAGTTAAACTCTTCGTCTTAATCGAGACTGAATGAATCTTTGAAGGTCACTGAATACCCTTTCCAACGATCCACCTTGTGTGCGATTTCGACTTACCATGCGGACGAACGATCCGTTTGCGTCCGAAACCTGGCCTAGAGGCCACCGGGTGCTTCCGGGCTCTATTTGACCTAAGTCAATTCTTCAGCTTAACCGAGGCTAAATTAATCTTTGAAGGGCACTGAATACCCTTTCCAATGATCCATCCCGTGCACGATTTTGACTTTCCATGTGGACGAACGATCTGTTTGACTCCGGGAGGTCACCAAATGCTTCTCGGGCCCGGTTGACCAAAGTTAACTCTCCAAACTGGGTCAAACTCTTTGGAATGTCGAAGTACATATCCTAACCATTCCAACGATCAGCCCCGTGCACGATTCGGACTTACCATGCGAATGAATGATCCGTTTGCGTCCGAACGATCCCCCGTCCAATGGACCGACAAATGCATCCGAGACATATTTAACTCGAAGTCAACTCCCGAACCCGGGAGCGGTCCAAAGGACTTTCAAAGGTCTCTAAATTACCTTTCCAACGGTATGCCCTGTGCGCGATTCTGACCAACGGTTTGCCCTCGGCGGTCGATTTTATGAAAAAGCCTGAAGCGCACTACCAAATGGCAGGTTCCAGACCCTGCCTATCGGCACCTGCCGATAGGCAGGAACAGATATATGTCGATCGGCACTTACCTTGGCCTATAAAATGAGGCCTTCACCTCATTTGCAAGAGGATCCCAGTTCTGATAAAAATCTCTCTGAACGAATCCCAGAAACCTCTCTCGAAGGCAGCGTGATTTCAACTTCCAAATCCCTTTTTTACTTCCACTTTTAATCATCCTTTTCATCAAACTTGGTGAATTATCCACTCTCCATCATCATCCAAGTGCAAGGTCTTCTGTCCAACATTCAAGATCAAGCTCAAGATCTTCAAGAAGGTCCAACTTTCTCAAACTCTCTCTTAAATACTCTTAAATTCCCAATAACTTATTTTCTTATTTAGCACTTTTATTATCTAATCTCACACATCCTAATATACTTTTTATTTAGTATTATTGTACATATTTTATTTTCATAAAACCCAAAAAATAATAAAAAGAGGGTTTGCTAATAAATTCCAAGTAGGGATTCTCCCACTTTTTCCAGACTTTTCTCACAACTAAAACACTTTTTCCACACACACACACACACACACTTACAAATAAGGGATTTCCCATTTGGATTTATGGGATAAACACCACCCCTCGTTTTGTATGCGAACTACGTGGACTTTGATGCCTTTATAGGCTACGTAGGCGTCTTGGGGTAAAACCCAAGACTCGAGTCATTTTTCTCACTTTTTCTCTCATTTTCTATCTTCTCTAAATCCACTTTCCTTATGTTCTATATACTTTCCCTTAGTGACTCATTACTCCATATGCGTTATCGTTCCATTATAACGATCAACGTAGGGGTAATCGCGTAAATATTATTTTTCTAATATTATTCTTATATCTTCCTACGGATGACTCGCTTTATCTTTTCCATGATACAAGTCGAGGATTCCTACCTTCATTTTATATATACACATGCACACATATCACAGGGGGGGAATATAAAGGAAAATATCAAATATTCATGAGAGACCGAAAGGGCGGAATGGGTGCCTAACACCTTCCCATTTCATAACCAAGCCTCCGAACCCTTCTCGAATCATTTTGGTTTCGCACGCACCAGTATGTCTTTGGATGCCATCCTTCGGGGTGGCTTCCCCTTTTTCTTTTGTCTGTTTTGAGTAAAATAGATCGGCGACTCTGAATCTCTCTACATTTTTGCACCACATCTCAAATGACGCCGGCCGAAGCAGTCCCGAAAGGGACGCGCAGGACCCGAAGGATCCTTTCCTCCACGCTCCTTCCCGCATGGTGAGGATCGGGGATGGACACACTCGTAGGAGAGAGGAAGGGGCACCACCCCCAGCGGTTGAAAAGGGCGATGACGCCCTGGGAAGTTGCTCCCAATTGACAAAGCGCTCGATATGGATTGGGCGAGTGGACGAGAAATAGTGCTCTGCCCAATGGCATTCTTAGACCCACCGAAACACCCCCTACCCTCATCATTAAGGACGGTGGTGTTATCATATTTGCGAGGGCGAAAATTTGCTTGGCGGGGACGCGGCATGGTGAGAGAGAGAGAGAGAGAGATGTTATGGTATAGAAGAGAGGAAGAATGAAATGGAGTGTGATAAATGGGAAGGGGTTAGCGTTAATTTATCGGTGTGGGGGGTTGGCTTTTGGTGGGAAATGGTAATAGGAGTGGAGGGAAAGGAAGGGGGAAGGAATTTGGAGTGAGAAACAAATGGAGGGAAGTTTTAGAGGATGAATTTTGGTAGGGGAAATGAATGGAGGGAAGGGTGAAAAAGAGAATGAATTTGGAAAAGGGGGGAGACAAATATACCAGGTACCCCGAACCGGTTCGGCTGGTACCCTGAACCGGTTCACCCTAGGGTTCGGGGGAGGCTGCTGGCCTGGAAGTTGGATTTCTCTCTTCTCTAAAAAATTAAGTGTTCACTCATGCCTCCTCTCATGAGTATGGCCCCAAGAAATATCCTAGACCCTTGGGTACCCTAAAAATGCTTCAACCATGCCCTCGAAATACGTGCAACCTCACTCAAAAAGTGTACTATCTCTCTCCCTCTAGTGAACCGTGCTCCGAACTCCTAAATAATCTAACTCACACACTACTACTGTACACAATAATTCACCCCATACGCGTCGGGGGTGCGACGACCTCTCATTTTCAGCTCAATTGACCCCATAAACGGGGTCCGACAGCTAAATGATGTCGACTTCCTCCACACACGCCTCTAGATATGGCTTTAGGCGTTGTCCATTTACCTTGAATGTATTTATCCCTTTTAAATCGTCTAATTCCACAGCTCCATGAGGGAAGACATTCTTTACAACGAATGGGCCAGACCATCGTGACCGCAACTTACCTGGAAATAGATGAAGCTTAGAGTTATATAGAAGCACTTTTTGTCTGAGAAGAAACTCTTTGCATCGAATAATGTTATCGTGAGCGAGTTTCATCCTTTCCTTTGAAATTTTTGCATTCTCATATGCATCATTGCGTATCTCTTCTAACTCATTTAATTGAAGCTTGCGAGCTTCACCGGCTTTATCCATGTCATAATTTAACTTCTTAATCGCCTAATACGCCTTGTCCTCTAATTCAACGGGAAGATGGCAAGGTTTTCCATACACAAAGCAGAAGGGGGACATCCCGAGTGGATTTTTATATGCGGTACGATAGGCCCATAGTGAATCGTTCAATCGAAATGACCAATCTTTCCGAGTGGGATTGACGGTCTTCTCGAGAATGTTCTTAATTTCCCGATTCGCTAATTCGACCTTCCCATTCGTTTGTGGGTGATAGGTCGTTCCAACCTTATGAACGACGCCGTAATTTCTCATGAGCTTCGCGAATGGCCTGTTGCAAAAGTGCCTGCCATTATCACTAATTATCGCTTTTGGAGCACCGAAACGGGAAAGTATGTGTTCTTGTAGGAACCTAATCACCACTTTGTTGTCATTTGTCTTGGTAGCTGTAGCTTCCACCCATTTAGAAACGTAGTCTACCGCGATAAGGATGTATAGGAAACCAAAGGATGGGGGGAAAAGGGCCCATGAAGTCAATTCCCCAGCAGTCGAAGATCTCAATAATGAGTATAGGGGTTAATGGCATCATGTCTCGTTGGGTAATTGGCCCCATCCTTTGACACCTACCATAAGATTTGCAACAATTGTTCACATCCTAAAAAATTATGGTCCAATAGAGGCCACATTGAAGAATCTTAGTGGTCGTCTTTTTCATAGAAAAGTGACCTCCACAAGTATTCAAATGACAGAATTAGATGACTTTTGGGATCTCGTCATCCGATATGCATCGTCGGATGATTTGGTCGGCGTAATAGTTAAAAAGGAAGGGATCGTCATAGAAAAACATGCGCAACCAAGTGATGAACCTCTTCTTATCTTATGGTGTCCAATCGGGAGGGGCGACTCCCGTGACAAGGTAATTCACTATATCCACAAACCAGGGCAAAGAAGAGGTGGCAAAGAGTTGCTCATCCAGAAAATATTCGTCTATGGGTATTGGATCACTAGGTATGTCGGACGAAAGCGGTGATAAGTGGTCGGCAACGAGGTTTTCTACTCTTTTTTTGTCTTTAATGGAGAGATTAAACTCTTGTAGGAGTAGGATCCACCTTATGAGGAACAGTTTTGCGTCTTTCTTTAAAAGTAGGTATTTCAATGCCGCGTGGTCAGTGAATCAAGTGATGGGAGAACCGATAATATAGGATCGAAATTTATGAAGAGAAAAAACTACCGCAAGCAACTCCTTCTCTGTGGTGGAGTAATTGAGTTGTGGTCCAGTAAGAGTTTGGCTAGCGTAGTAGATGACATGAGCCTGTTTGTCTTTTTTTTTGCCCAAAATAGCCCTTATCGCATAATCGCTATCATCACACATAAGCCCGAATGGTAAGGACCAATCCGGAACTTGCATGATGGGAGCGGACACAAGTATGGTTTTTAATTTTTCAAAAGTGCTATGGCATGCTTCCGTCCACTCAAATGGGGTGTCCTTCATGAGAAGGTTGCTTAAGGGTCTAGCGATGGCACTAAAGTCCTTAATGAACCTTCGATAAAACCTCGTGTGGCCCAAGAAGGAGCGCACGTATTTGAGAGATTTTGGTGGGGGTAGATCGACTATGACATCAATCTTATCTCTATCAACTTCAATTCCATTGGATGAAACTATTTGACCAAGAACTATTCCCTCAGTGACCATAAAATGGCATTTCTCCCAATTTAGCACTAAGTTCTTCTCCACACACCGGGCCAGTACTTTTTCCATCTTTACTAGACAAAGATCGAAAGAGGTGCCAAAAATGCTAAAATCGTCCATGAACACTTCAATTCCTCTCTTAACCATGTCGCTAAATAGACTCAACATGCACCTTTGAAAGGTCGCAGGTGCATTACACAAGCCGAATGGAATACGTTTATAGGAAAACATACCAAAGGGGTAAGTGAAGGTCGTCTTCTCCTGGTCAAGTACATCTACCTCAATTTGGTTATATCTGGAATAACCATCAAGGAAGTAATAGTAAGGGTGGCCCACTACTCTCTCAAGCATTTGATCAATAAATGGCAAGGGGAAATGGTCTTTCCTAGTTCCCACATTGAGTTTTCGGTACGCGCCACCCGGTGGTGGTACATTGGGGAACTATTTCTCCCTTAGCATTTTCGATCACTATCATGCTGGACTTTTTTGGGACAACATGAATATGGCTCACCCACTTTCTATCCAAGATTGGATAGATAATCCCAGCATCCAATAACTTAATGATTTCGGTTATCACCACTTCTTTCATATTGGGGCTTAGCCTTCTTTGCATTTATCTAGAGGGCTTGACATCCTCCTCAAGGTGGATCTTGTGGGTGCAAATAAAAGGACTTATCCCCTTTAAATCAGCAATACACCAACCGAAAGCACTTTGGTGCTTCCTCAGAATCTTTAAGAGTTTACCCCCCTGCTCTTCGTCTAGGCTGGAGGAGACAACAACAGGAAATGTCTCATCCCCTCCTAGGTATGCATATTTAATATGGGAGGGTATTTTCTTCAATTCGAGGGTTAGAAATTTATCGCTGGATGGAACCATGCGTGCCTCCCTTGGCGGTAACTCCTCGAATCGAGAAACCCAACTTACATATGACGACCCGGATATGATTATGATAAACCATGTTTAAATCATTCTTACCTTATGGGATGGGGATAATGTGTTATTAGAATATATAATGTTAAGTTGTTTTTCTTAGTCTAATCCTACCTTCATAACTTATAAATATTGAATTAGTCACAAACACAAATTTGTGAAGTCTTCGGTAGGAATATTCGAGTTCGGGACTAGTTTTGGCCACTATAATATAATAATTGACTTGAGGTGAAAACTATATAGTTGTATATATATGAGTTAAGTTTGTAACACAACAAACGGTGTGTAAAACAAAGGTCCGAGGAAGGAGTTATGCTGAAATTACGAATAGGGGTAAAGTGGTCATTTAGCTTTAAAGGATATTTTGTTTATATGACGACACATGTAATATTTTGATTGGACCAAGGGGAGGTCACTTACGCAGACTTTAAAACCTTGAAATGAAATCCTCCTTCATCCAAAATCAGGCATGAGAGAGTTTGGCTTGAGGAGAGAGAATCGGGAAGCTCGAGGAGAGAGAATCGGGAAGCTCGGGAAGTAGAAAGTGAGGAGAAAAATCCGTAGGAAATTACGAAAAAGTCCCTAAGGTAATTCTATGCATAAATCTTGTTAATATTTTGGTATTATTGATTGAAATGATAGAAATAATTTAATTTTTTTATTGAAATTTCCTTACTTGTTGTATATTTACGGATAGATGCAAGTTTAAGCAAAGTTGAACGTGTAAATCATGTATATTGCTTCGATTGGAAACCTTGTGTATTTAAACTCCTATGAAATTTTGTATATTTATTGTAATTGAATAATTCTAGTTGTATATGAAAATAGACTCATATATGTATAACATATCCGAATATTATGTGAAAATTCCAAGAAATGAATCTTTGGTGATCGTTTGAAGTTCATGTATCAAATCTGCCCCAAAGGTGTAAGCATGCACACCAGGTGTTCGATGTTTTTCTTAACATATCAAATGAACAATATGTTTATGAATGTTGGGTGAAATATCAAAGGAAGTTATGATGCAGAAAAATTATGAAAATTCTTCAAAGTTGACTGAACGATAAAAGAGTCTATAGGGCGGATTTGATTTGTAATAAAGAAATGGACACTTCTTGCTCTAGGAAACTTGAAATGATGTGTTGTCTTTTATATTGGTAACATAATATGATAAGAATTAGATTAAAAAGAATAAATTAAAGTATGTTTGGTCTATGGATTGGATATGTTAAATATTTTAACATGAAATTGGATGAGACTTCATTTATGATACATGACTAGAATAGGATGATATGATGCTTATGAATTCGGTTAAGGTTAAGTTATTCTTTGGATTGTTAATATACTTATGATGATACTAATATTTTAAGACTTTATATGTGAAAGGGAAGAAGAACCAGTTGAACAAGTGCCAGACAAAGGCAAGGGAAAAACACATGAAGTGGCCAAGGTGAGTGTACTCACTGGAAAAAGATGTCTTATACATGGATATGGATATGATCAGAATAATATTGAATATGAATTTGTTCATTTCAGTTTACCAAAATGAGGGGTTACTCCTCGACCAAGAATGGAGGATATTTATCTATTAAAGACAAGGAGTTACTCCTCGACCAGGAATGGGGGAGAATTATCTATTGCAGACAAAATTTGTGAATCATGATTCGGATAAGTTGGTCATTCTTTATGAATGAGCCAGATAAGTATATAATTATTCATTCTTTATGAATGAGCCGGATAAGTATATAATTTATAATTCTTTATGAATGAGTTGGATAAGTATATAATTGGTCATTCTTTATGAATGAGCCGGATAAGGATATAATTTGTAATTCTTTATGAATAAGCTGGATAAGTATATAATTGGTCATTCTTTATGAATGAGCTGGATAAGTATATAATTTGTAATTCTTTATGAATGAGTTGGATAAGTATATAATTGGTCATTCTTTATGAATGAGCCGGATAAGGATATAATTTGTAACTCTTTATGAATGAGCTGGATAAGTATATAATTGGTAATTCTTTATGAATGGGCCGGATAAGTATGCATATATCATCACGAGGATATGATTTATTGCATTTAATTTTATGCAATAGTGTAGTAGTGATGCATTTGCTGAGCTATTTTGCTCATGGTTCCTATGATTATGTTTTTCAGTTATTGTGATATCACTGCCAAATCTAGGAGTTCGGTGGGGTTAGCAAGGGATGCATAAAACCATAATTTGGTCAAACGTAAATGGGGTAATTTAAGCCTACTTATCTTTTCTGTAAGTTTGAATAAGCATAATTACCTTAAAATTTTGAAAGGCTTTTAGTTTTATTGATTCGTGTTAATAATTGAATAAAGATACTTGTGTTTATGGTTTGGTTAAGGTTATTATGATTTGACTCACTTTGACTTTCAAACTTAATTATAATTAACTGGGTAAGGGTGTGTCATTACATCTCTCGCGTCCTCGTCCGATGCTTTCTCCTCAAGCAGCTATCTTAACTCCTCAACTTCCCTCTCGAATTCAGTATACGTCCCCTCACTCTTGTGGCTCGACACTAAGCACAACCCTAGGGCATCTCCACAATAATTTTCCTCAAAGTACTCCTCTACGATCTCGTCGATTAAGCTCACCGCGTGAAGATCATCTTCTTCCCCCGTATGTTGGGCTATATGGAAGATGTTAGTCTCTAAGGTCATGTTCCCAAAGGTGATTTGTATCTGCCCATTTAGAGTATTGATAATTACGTTAGCCGTAGCTAAGAATGGGTGCCCAAGAATAATGGGAACATGATTGCTCGAGGCAAAGGAGGGCTCTGTATCCCAAATTACAAAGTTTATCGGGAAGTAAAAAGTGTCAACTTGGATGATCACGTCCTCAACTATACCTCTTGGGATCTTCACGGTTCGATCCGCTAACTGGAGAGTGATCTTTGTGGGCTTAAGGTAGCCCAGATCAAGTTGCCTATAGATGCCGTAAGGGAGGATATTGATACTTTCTCCCAAGTCAAGTAAGGCTTTTTCAATTTTATTTTCTCCAGTGATGCAGGAAATGGTGGGTGCACCGTGATCTTTGAATTTTGGTGGGAGATCATTAAGTAGAATGGAGCTCACGTTCTGTGCTAAAAATATATTTTTCATTACCTTCATCTTTCTCTTTACTATTAACAAGTCTTTGATGACTTTTGTATAAGCTGGAATCTGCTTAATGGCATCGAGGAAAGGTAAATTTAGCTTTACTTGCTTTCGAACGTCTAGCACTTCATCACGGGGGTTCTCTTTGTGGGAAGGAACCAGCCTTTAAGGAAACGGTGTCGCGGTGGGTGGTTTCACTACTACCTCGGGATCACTAGTGTCTTCTTTATCACTCTCTTTCAAGGGGACATCTTCGGCCTCTTTCATGTCGGGAGAAATCTCCTTGTCTTTGGTTGTGTCATGTAGGGGAGGTGATAAATCAACGACTCTCCCACTACGAAGAGTGGTCATAGCTTGATATTTATCTTGATGTTCTGTCGAGGTGGAGCTAACACTAGTTTGACCTTGGGGCGGTCTTTAGCCCTGGGCAGGAAACTTTCTCTTCTCTTGGATACTCAATGATGATTGCATCTTTAAAATATTTGCATTTATATCGTTGATCATGTGCTCATATCTAGCATTGGTTGCATTCTGGGTATTGATAAATTAGTTCATCGTATCCTCGAGATTTCTCCGCGTTGGAGTGATATATTCCCCTTGAGGTGGTGGTGCTTGCACATGTCCTTGCATATGTGGAGCTTGTTGAAAATGCGATGGTGAAGGAGGGGCAACATGTGAATTAGGATTCATCGCAGCATGTTGTTGCCCATAGCTAAAACCAGGATGGTTTTTCCATGAAGGTTTGTAAGAATTCTCGTGTGGTGCACCAAAATTACCCTTAAATCCGCCTATACCACTTACTTTCTCTTGAAGCATAACTTTGTAGACGGGTATTGTCTGGTATTCCTCTATTGAATAACCCGCCTCAGAAATCGCACACACCTTCTCGATGGGGTTTGGGATGGATCCAGTTGGTCCTCTTGCACACACCTCAAGTATTTCTCGCATTCCTTTCTCAAGTAGATCGAGTCGGTTGTCCATCATAGCATTCTTTTCCATGTGAAATAGGCCGGATGTCGATGGAGTTGTGGTCGCTTGATGCATTCGATTATGAGCATTAGGGTCAGATGTGTCTCATGCTTGGGTAGTCTCAGCATCATACCTAAGGTGAAGCTCAGCATCGTTGGCGTCTAGGTCGACAAAGGTACCTTCACACATAGTTTTAACGAGTTGTTTGGAGTTTATATTCATCCCATTATGGAAGAAGGAAATTATTTGCAGTTTATCAAGTCCATGATGATGGCACGAAGTGACTAACTCATTAAAATGCTCATAGTATCGATCGAACGACTCATTTTCTAGTTGTCGAAAAGTTTGAATTTGAGCCTTGATGGAGTTCGTTCGATGTGTAGGAAAGAATTTCTTGAGAAATTTAGATTGTAACTCGTTCCATGATGAAATCGAGTTTGGAGGTAAAGACCATAGCCAGGTCTTAGCCTTGTCCTTTAGCGAGAATGGGAAGAGTTTGAGGTGGATCACATCTTTTGTGCAAGTTTGATCGCTAAGGGTCTCGCACGCCTCCTCAAACTCCATGATGTGGAGATATGGATTTTTTGAATCCATTCCATGGTAGGTGGGAAGTATCTGGATCATCCCATTCCTAAAGCGAATTTTCCCTGCATTATACGGGAGTAAAATGCATCCCGGAGTGACAGGGCACTCGAGATATAAGATTTCTCTTAACTGGCGGTATGGGGCATCTTCCTCCCCGGCGGATGCACTACCGTGTTGTGACATGTCTCTCTCTCGTAATGACTCTGTGTCCTCACTTGGTATGCTCAGAGCGTGCTCTGAAAAGTGTCCTAAGAGGGAAAACGGAGTGTTATTTGCAATCGAGTGTGACGGTGTAGGAGGTGGAACCCAGAATTATGGAGCGTTAGGAGTGTGAAGGCTATCAGGGTCGTACTCAACTATCGGGTTTTCGTGAATGTGGGTTAGAGTATTATGGGGAGTTAGAGTGAGTTTAGAATTTTTCATTAACAGGCTTATGAGAGATGATGAGGAATATTTTTGTGCTTTTAATTTTTTTTTATGTTTTTTTTCAATTTTTGGAAAATTTTGGTCAACGTTTGAGATTGACTTACTCTAATCCTAAGTCTACCTAAATCCCCGACAACGGCGCCAAAAACTTGACGCGACTAAGAATGTGTCTCAGAAGTGCGTACTCTCTAGGCTCAAGTGAAATCCTGTCGCTCAAGTAATAATCCGATAAGTCGGGTATCGATCCTCAGAAAAATAGGACAACAGAGTTGTAACGATGTTGGACAAACGAAGGAAACGTAACTTTGACTCTAAGGAAAAGGGAAAGATGATTTGAATGGTGAAATAGCTACAACTATATGCCATTTTGAAAATGATTAACTAAATAAATCAAGGATGAATGAAATGCAATTACTCTAAATTATCTAAAATATTAACGATGATTGAACTAGACTTGAACTATATGATGAGAAAAACAGGATGGGAATACAATGCCTCAACCCTAGTGTGTTGCTAGCACAAAATTAATCATAAATCTAAGTGATTAATTAGACCCAAAATTTAGTACTCCCAATCATTACATATATGAGGTTCAAGCTCGCACCATTCATAATCAGAGGACGAGTAAATCGGTATTATGATAGCTACACTCGAATTTCATTCTAAAGCATCCCGATTACCTTGGAGCAAAGGGAGATCCAAAGATCTACAATGGTTGTGTCGCTACGCAATACGGTCATAATAAATCCTTAAGTTTAGAGGATTAATTTTATACACATGCAACTATCACATCAGGTTGAGTTCATGCATCCCGACCCTAAAGAATCTATTCAGACATGTTATACCTAACTATGCATGAATTAACTACATTGCGTGCGGGAGAAATCATAATGAAACTATCTTGAAACATGCAAAGAAGTGTTATGAACCCATAAATTGTTTGAATCATGCAAGAAAAATAACCATCCAAGAACAATAATAAGAAGAATGAAATTTGGATTAAAACTTTAAAACAAACCCGGAATGAATTAATCTTGAAGCAACAATTCAAACTATGTTCCTAGGTGTTCTTATATTTTTTTCTCTACTAAAAACTGATCAAAACTATGCAAAACTATATTTTTTAAGTCATTACCATCATACAAATACATTTTAAAAGAAGTTGTAACAATATAGGACTCTTTGGAACAATCAGCTGTTAAGGAAAAATTCGCACATCAGGACCCCCGAACCGGTTCGCAGGTACCCCGAACCGGTTCATAGTTTGGTTCGGGAATTTCTGCTGGTTTTCGGGTCTCATTTCTTCAATTCAACACTTAGAATTTTTTTCTTCTTTTCTTCTTGGATTTTTCCTCAACTTCAAATGATCATAACTCTTCAACCGTAGCTCGGATTTGGGTGCCGTTTCTTCCATTATTCTCGTTGTTTCGAGATTTGCAACTTTCTAGTTGGCCTCACCTCTTAGATCAAAATATAGAATTACAAAAATTCCCTTGAACTTTCCTTCCTAGCCTTTCTTTCATTATTTCAATTTCTCTTTTGCATCGCTTATATAATTAACCTGTAAAACACATAAGAGAAACACAAAACATGAAATACTTGCTAAAGAAAGTTAGTAGAATAAATGTGAGTTAAATCCAAATCAATTGCGTCACTCGGGTTCACAAGGGTACCGAAATTAAGGGGATAAATATACAATATTTATGCCCAATCACATCGCCTTGGATAAATATCTAGTTGTCAATTATTCTTTAGCTCCATATAAACCCAATGTTTGTTTACTACCAGCTGAGAGTCATTGTGTGCCATAATTTACTCGACATTCAATGATTAGGCTAAACTTAGGCCCACAATAAGAGCTTCGTACTCTGCTTTATTGTTTGAAGCCTGGAATTAAAAATGTAATGCATACTCAATAGCAATACCATCAGGAGTGTTAAGTATTATATTTGCTTCACTGTCGGTTTAACAAGATGATCCATCAAGATATAAGTTCCATATTGGGACGTCATTGTCAAATGCTTGGTTTGTCAAACTCCTATAGTGGAATATTTTTCCCTTTGCTTCTTAATACTTCCTAGTCATCTTCTGTGTTCGGGAAGAGGACTTTGGTAGGTCTGCAATCACTTCTTTTGAAGAACGTTCTTCGGGAGCTTTCTTAATAACATAACTTTCTCTCGATTCTTGTTCTGCTTGCTTACTTTGTTGCTCAGGGACCTCAGAGTAAGTGAACTTCTCTATGAAATCTGTCACTACTTGTCCTTTCAAAGAAGACCTTGGTGCATATATGATATCATACTCCCCTAATTCCACAGCCCAATACATTAATATACCAGATTTCTTTGACTTATGCAAAGCCTACTTTAGAGGCATATCAGTGTAAATTATGATTGTATGGGCTTAGAAATAAGGTTTCATATGTTTGGATGCTTCAGTTAGTGATAAAGACATTTTTTCCAAATGAGGGTACCTGATTTCGGCTCCTCGAAAAGCCTTACTGGTATAGTAAATGGGTTTTCGAACTCCATTCTCTTCTCAGATCAATGCAAAACTTACCGCCGATTCAGAAACAACTAAGTACATGTATAATTTTTCACCTGTGATTGGTGGGAGAGTAATGGAGGTGACCCCAAATACTTTTTTAGTTCCAAAAAAGCTTTTGCACATTCTTTATTCCATTCAAAACTCTTTTTGAGCGCCTTGAAGAATGGCAAGCACCTATTTGTAGATCGAAACATGATTATGTTCAATGCCGCTACTCGTCAAGTCAATCTTTACACGTCCTTCTTGAAAGTTGGGGATTGTATTTCAATTAATGATTTGATCTTATCTGGATTTTCTTCAATTTACCTTTGATTTACTATGTACACAATGAACATTCCCTCTTGCACTCCAAAAATGCATTTTATCGGATTCAGCATTATTTGGTGCTTCTTAAGTTGATCAAAAGTCTGGCTGGGGTTGGCAATGTGATCAGATGCCTTTTTTATTTTTGTTAGCATATCATCCATATAAACATCCATATTCTTTCCTATTAGATCCTCGAACACCTTATTGACCAGTCTTTGATACGTAGCACCTGCATTTTTTAAACCAAAAGGGATAACATTATAACAGTATGTTCCTCAGGGAGTAATGAAATAAGTGATTTCCCTGCCCTCGGGTTTCATTTTTATCTGGTTATAACCAGAATAAGCATCCATAATTTTGAGTAACTCATGTCCTGGTGTTGTATCCACAAGTTGATCTATTCGGGGCAAAGGAAAATGATCATTTGGGCATACTTTATTTAAATCTGTGAAGTCTACACACATTCTCCACTTATTGTTTTTCTTTTTTACCATAACTACATTGGACAATTAGTGTGGGTATTTCACTTCATCAATAAAAGCTTCTTTCTGAAGCTTTTCGACTTCTTCATGTATGGCTTGGTTCTTCTCGGGCCTGAACACTCTTTGTCTTTATTTTATTGGTTTAACTTCTTTGTTTACATTGAGCTCATGACAAAGGAAATTGGGATCTATCCTATGCATATCTTCATGACTCCAGGCAAACACATACTTTCTCTGTTTAAGGAAGCTCACCAGTTTTTATTTAAGAACAGGATCTAATGTCGTCCCCTATTTGAGTGATGCACTCCGATTTGTCATCGTTTAACACAATGCCTTCGGTTGCTTCTATAATATATCCCTTTACCAACTCTGTTTCCTCCATTGGGTCTAAGGTTTCAACCTCAGAATCTTCATCAAGCTCAGGAGTGTCCACTTGTTAGGTAGTGGTTTTCTTCTTTATTTATTCTAAGTCTTCTTACTTGGCAGAAGAGTAGTAGCATTCCCGAGCTACTTTCTGATCACCCTTCATAATTCCCACACCAAAATTAGAAGGGAATTTTAGGCACTGATGAATAGTGGATGGCACTGCTTCGAACTTCTTTAGCCCTTCTCTTCCCATGATTATATTATAAGCTGAATGGACGTTTTTATCCATTACAAAGAAAAGGATCTTCTCTGTTCGGCTAGCTGTCCAGGTGCCTATCATTACCTCCATTTTATTGGTTCCCAAAGGAAATACTTTCTCACCTGCAAAGCCTATTAGTAGTCGATGATAGGGCTCTAATTGGCTGAGTTTAAAATCTAAGTTGCCTGAAATAAGGATAGAATATGATATCCGTTGAGATGCCATTATCTACTAATACTCTAGAGACAATGATTTCTTCCTTTTTGACTTTGATTACTAATGGGTCATCATGAGGATACAGTACTCCTGAAAGGTCATTTTTAGAGAAACCAATTATTAGTTTGTCTTCCTCTGCAAGGTTGATTCTCTGTATATACGAGCAAGCTTGTGCCTCATGGAGGTGATCTTTTTGCTTTATTGTATGATCTCCTCCTCCTGCATCTCCACCTATAATTATTTATCAATCAAAGAAACCAAAATTGATACATAATTTTTAGGGAGATCGAGCTCATAATCCTAATTATCTTCATGAGTTCTTTTCTCCTCCTCGCTGGGCTTGCAAGGAGATTTTGATTTACGCCGAATTCCTTTGTTGTTTGTACTGATTTAGCTTTCCTCTTTGGACGAGAGTTTAAATCTCATTTTGAAGAGCTATGCACTGTTCCGTCGTGTGACCGTGATCCCTGTGGAATTCATGATACTTAGTTTTATCTCTCTTGGTCGGGGAACTTCTCAACTTATCAGGCCAGCGCATATTTTTATTATAATTGATTTCTTACAAAACATGGTGAATTCCCATGGTTAACGGAGTATAGTCGTTGTACTTCTTGAGTCGCTCTAAAACTTCTTTCTGTTTTGATTCCTTATGTTCTCTGGGATCTTTATGATCTTTCTTATCATTTTTTCCATCAACTTTTTTGCTCGAGCTATGCTTGGCTACCATTGCTTCCTCGACATTCATGATCTTTGCTGATTTAGCCATTAATTCTGCCATTATCTTCAGGGGATCCTTGGCAATAGTGTAATACAGTTTTTCGGGGAGCAAGCCACTCATGAGGGCAATTATTGAAGTCCTCTCCTCATAATCTACGACTTCTAGTTTCTCGTTGTTACAACCGAGTGATGTAATCTCTGGTGCTCTCTCTTTCTTTCTATCTCACACTAAGTAAGTGTGTCACCCTTTTCACAGGCTTTGCTCCAAAGAAAAAGTTATTAATGAATATCTCGACCAATTATTTGAAGCTATAAATTTGTCCACGAGGAAGACCATTATACCAGATTTGGGCAGATCCAGTAATGGTTCCAGAAAATGCTCTACATCTCATTTCATTGGGATAAACATAAATATCAGTAGTTGTCTGGTATTGTTCTATATGGAGGACTGAATCAGTTTTTCCATCATATTTAGGTGTTACTACTGGAGCCTTAAACTTTTCTGGAGTAGGGAAATCCACAATTTTGCTTGCACAAATGGAGACCCTTTTATAAAACTTCTTCGTGGTGGGTTTCTTGTATTCGCCATTTCTCCTAATCTGTCTTCCATTCTCTATATGGAGCCTTTACATGCAGCATTGGCAGTATCGGATTTATACGCTATAACTTTATTAGTTGTTGAGCTTTCTTCCTCAAGTCGTTACTCGATTCGAGTAACAGTTTGTCGGGCATTTGATCTAGATTAAGCTGTGCTTTCCCTTTGATCAGGTGGTCGTTGGGTGTTACCTGACCTTGCCCTTAGAATATTTTTGTTCCCCCTGAGTTCCAAATGATTGAAAGGAGAATCATGACTTAATCTCTCTAAGGCACTTGGCCTCTCTGGAGAATAAGACTGCATATGGAAAGATTTCGATGTCTTGAGTAATAAAGTTGACTTTGGATAATAGGATACATCTCTTGTCGATATCGAGTGGCTGCGCCGACCAACTCTTGGTGGGGGTGGTGGCATATTTTTTTGAGCAGATAGAGCAGGTTACCCAGCTTGAAGAGTTTGTGCAAGTTTCCTGATAGTATCTTGCATAGCCTCTTGGCCTCTTGCAAGACTGGCCAGAATTTCGGTTAAATCATTTGCAGATGGAGGAGTAGAAGGGGTAGACGGAATACCTTCATTCCTGATACTTGATTCAGGAATATCAGCTATTTAGATGTTTAATTGAATGAGATCGATTAGAAAAATCTTTCCCACAGATGGCGCCAATCTATTGAAGCAAAAAACTAGACAAGGCTAATTAGTTGATCAAAGATAAATAGAAATAAAAGAGACAAGAGATTTTTAAAGTGGTTCAGATTAATGTAAGAGCCCACGTCCACTGTTGTGTATTGCTTTGGGATTGTTCAATTGTCTTTTTTTTCGTGTCCCTTGGATGTAGGTTTTACAATGTATTTATAGCCCCCAGTGGGTGTACAAGAGATGGAATATCAAAGGACGAAATGTCTTTATATTATAGACATTTACATATGTACAATCATTAATGTATACAACTGTTGATGTTTTCCTATCATTGTTGGTCGGTATCCCTGGTGTTGTTCAGTATTTAATCCTTGATGATTAGGGTTAATCTTCCACTGTACAACACGTGTCAGTATCTGAATGGTCTACGTAGATGGATAATTTTTGGTATCAACACCAATGTTGACCTCCGACATCAAAATATATTTGCAAGTACAAAATCCTTTGGGGGTGTTTCAATTATACTTATTGGTAATATGCGTCAATTGCCTTCGGTATTTGACAGTCCTTTGTATGCTAGTAAAGGAAGTTATATGCAACAATGTGGTGGCATTGCTTATGTTGGCTTTGATAGGTATGTTCGCCTCTCACATATTTTTCGTCTAGAAGGGGAAGAATATGCATCATTTAGCGATGCTTTGCTCAGACTTAGTGATTTCACATCTACTATTAAGGATTGACATTGTTTCATACCCGTAACGCTTTATTTCTCACAATTGAAGAAAGTTATCAATTTTAAATGTGCTTTATGCTTATTCCCAACGAAGCAAGCTGCTAACACTTATAATCTTAAAAGATTAATTTAACTTGGGAGACCAGTTTCCCGTATACCATCTAAAAATAATTGTGAGACCACATCACGTACTATGTCAGATAATGCAAAAGGCTTGGAGAAGGAACTTTGTTTATTTGTTGTTGCCCGAGTGATGCATTATGCTAATTTGGCCACATAATATGGCCTCGTTAATGGCGTAATGGGTACTGTTATAGACATCGTATATGGAACAGATTCTAGATCACCATTCGATTTATCGCTTGTAGTAATGGTGGACTTTGATAATTATAGTGGTCCTAGTTTTTGTCCTGGAACCAAGATAGTTCCAACCCCTCCCCAAACATTGAACTGGAAAACCTAAATGGGTTCCTATTGTCAGCAAAAATAAATTCCTATCGTTTTGTGTTGAGCAATTACAATACACAAAAGTCAGGGGTTAACTCTTGATAGAGCGGTGGTAGATATTAGTGAGAGGAAAAGCCTTGGATTGACTTTTATCTCTTTGTCCCGCACTAGAAAATTGAGAGACTTAGCCTTTTGCCCGATGTTTAGTTATGAGAGGTTGCAAAAGATTTCAAGATGCGATGGTCTTAAAGGGTGGAGGTTATAGGATGAGTGTTGATGTAAAAAATTAGATCACTCTAATAATTCAATCACAGATAAATAAATGAGACAAAAGATTTTAAAGTGGTTCAGCCTTATAAGAATGGCCTACGTCCACTGTTATTTTATTGCTGAGTGTTTGGGAATTCTCGATTACAAGAAATTCCGTTCTGGATTCGGTCCTTTTACAATGAGGATTGTACAATGTATTTATATCCCTGAGGCTGTCATGTGAAAGGGTAATACATTAAATGATATACATATGAAAGGGTAATACATTTAATGCCCTTTTTTGCGTGTGCGTCTGAATGATAAGCATTTAATGAATCAGTTGAACTGTTGGTTATCCAGCTATTAATGCTTTGTTCGAGATGCAGCTCGGACCGCCTGAGTTGCTCGGACCGCCTAAGATTCTTGGTATTCAAGGGTTCCTCGGAGAGGTCTGTTCCTCGGAGCGTATGAGTTCCTCGGAGAGGTCTGTTCCTCGGAGCGTATGAGTTCCTCGGAGTAACATGGTTCCTCGGAGCGTGTGATCATCTTGGAAGTGCTTGTTGTTGCCATGTAGATAGCCACGTGTCTTCATATGATTGGTCCAAGTCAGCAGATTAAATTTGGTATGAACAGAAGCCCCCAATGTTTCATAGTTCGAAATTTGAGGAGTATGGAACATTCTTTCTCGGAATACGGTAGCTTTAAATAGTCTTCCTGATTTTTAGGAGCATTTCCCTTGTATTTATTTCTCCTTCCCAATTCGTAGAATCATGCTTTTTTTTACTCTTCTGCGTGCTTCGATTCCTGC
The DNA here is from genome assembly GCA_949130495.1 of Sambucus nigra. Taxonomy (NCBI): domain Eukaryota; kingdom Viridiplantae; phylum Streptophyta; class Magnoliopsida; order Dipsacales; family Adoxaceae; genus Sambucus; species Sambucus nigra. The sequence goes on along the minus strand of OX422221.1, from coordinate 203,900,567 downwards.
ATCACTTTTCGTCTTTTTAGCCGTTGTTGTTCGCTTTGATTCCCGTGCCAATATTTAATGCCCTTTTAGCCGTCGGTAACGTAATCATCCTTTTTTGTAATCATTATTTCACCATTTCCCAAGGCAAGGTATTTAAACTTCACAGACACTCCCATCGTCTTCTACCTTTTCAAATTTTCGTCTTTTGAGTTTTACGTCGTCTCTTCCTACTCTCTTGTGCGTTCATCTTTTTCGTCGTTCGTTGTCAGCAGATCCATTCTTTTCCTGTAAGATCTTCTTTCTTCATCTTTATTTATTTATTCACCATGGTTTACCCTGTTGAGTCTCTTGAGAAATTTCGTGTTGATTTCTCCATTCCCTCTTGGGTTGTCTTGGAAGAGCTTTCTGAGCCTTCTAATTACTTCCATTTGGCTGAGGGACATTGGTTACCCGGTCTCGTTTTTGTTGAGTGTGGATTTTCTTTTCCACTAAATTCCTTGTGTCTGGAATTCTGTCAGTATTTTGACGTTGTTCCTGCACGAATAGCCCCCAACACATGGAGAATAGTTAATGGGGTGCATAGGTTAAATCAAGTGCATGGAACTCGTATAGGAATTCAAGAAATCATGTACTGCTATAGATGGGAAGTCAATGAAAATATTTATTATTTAAAAACTAGATTTTTAAACAGATCCTTAGTAGTTAATCTCCCTGATGCCAATAGGGATTATTTTGAACATGGGGTTGTCATAAAAAATTGGCAACACCCTCCATTGACTGGAGATGAAGTTTACCAGGGTCCCAGATTCCCTCCTTATGGCAATGGGATAGGTTATTTTTATTTCATTTTATTTTGAAATCATGTTTCTTTTGTGTTTGATAAAATGTGCACTGATTACAATATTTGATTATTTATAGTTGATAACAAAAGAAGCAGATGTCAACATAAGGCATTTGAAACTTATCTGGAGTCTGCATCAAAGTGTTGTAGACGAGCATATTAGGTCGGCTTCATATCTGCTCCAATACAAGAGCTACACCACCTCCTTCACTGCTCGTCCTGTGATCAGTGCGGCAGAGCCAGTACCAGCCTCTGCAAGTTCTGCACCTGAATCTCATATTCCTTTGAGCGAAAGGATGAAGAAGAGAAGACCTCCCACCTTGTTTGAGAAAAATTCCTCTGGTTCTGGGGAGGCAAAAAGGAGTAGAATTGATGTCCCAAAGGAGGGGACGAAGAAGATTGATGCAGCTCCTCCAGCTGCTCCTGCTAAAGTTGCCGAGAAGGTTGCTGAGAAGCTCGCAGTGGCTCCGAGCAGGTCTGCTTCTTCTGGAGAGGTGATTCTGATATCACCGACCAAGGGTTCCTCCTTGGTTGAATCCGTACCTGTTCCCCCGAGGAGGCTGAAGAAAATCTCCTCGATCAATTTGGCTGACACCACTACTCAGCCCCCAGCTGCTGGGACTGTAGTTCCCACTTTTGTTCCTTCGAGCTCTGTCATGAGCTCGGTGAAGTCCTGTACCATTCCCGATGTCCAAGGTAATGAAGATAATCTTACTCGGGACATGGTTACTTCTTTGGCTGCTCGTCATCTTGCTTTAGTAAGTCTCTTTACTTTGAACTTTTCATATTTTCCTTTGTCATTTCTTATTTCTAACTTGCTTTCTTTTTCTGTTCACAGTTGACGAGCTGCTTCAATATAATCCTGAAGAAGGATGAAGCGATTAAGGCTTCTTGCTCCTCGTCCAGTGTGGAGGGAGCTATGGAAGAAGCTACCAAGTCTCTGGCAGATTCTCGCCAGAAATATGCTGATGACAAAGCTGTCTGGGAGAAGAAACTTGCCTCCTCCGAGCAAGAAAAAGCTCGGACTGTTGATGCCTCCAAGGAGTTGGAGAAGAGAATAAATGCCTTGGAGAAGGCAAATAAGGAGGTTTAAGAGAAGCTCAAAACTGCTGGAGAGCTGGAAAATAAACTCAAAGCTGCCGAGGAGGAGTTGGCTAAACTTCAGGAAGTAGGTCGACAGAAGGAGGAGGTAGAAAATAAATTGAAGGCAGCTGAGAACCTGCTGTCCGAGAAGCTTGCCTTGGAGAAGACCAAGAGGAAATCTGCTATGAGGAAGTCCTTCAGCTCTGGCTGGGACAAGGGGTGGAATAAGGGGTTGGCTGCCATGGTATCTCAAGTGGACTATGGAAGTCTAAAGTACTTTAGGGATGGATGGGTTGCTGCCCTTCAAGAAATGAAGGTCGACGAGTCATCCGAGCTCTTCCAGAGACATATCCCTGGTCCCCCTCCAACTCCAGAAGAATTAGAAGAGGACAAAACTACCTCTGAAGAGTCTTCGATGGTGATAGGAGATCATGCCCTAGCCATTCAGCCTACTACCGAGGAAGATCAGCAAATCATTTCTTCCTTCGAGCAACTGCCTGCTCTCCCCGAGCAACTCTCCCTTCCTTCCGAGCAACCTACCTCTTCATCCCAGCCTCCCGAGAAGGTTTCGGGAGATAAGGAAAAGGTGTAGTGTTGTTCGGGTTTCTCTTTCTTTTCTTTCTTTCTTTTTATCAAATGTTAAAATATTAATTATTAATTAAATAAATAATAATACTCAATTAATATATTCTTAATATATTTTTAAAAATATTTTGATTAAATAGATGTACATTTTAAGGATATATATATATATATATATATATATATATATATATATATATATATATATATATATATATATATATATATATATAAACTGTATATTAACTAAGTAAACAATGATACATTTAAAAAAATATATTAACTAAGTAAACAATGATACATTTAAAAAAATATATTATAAGTAAATAAAGAAGCGCTTAAACACAATGATATATATTTAATACATTTTAATAAATAGATATAAATACATTACCACTAATATGGTAAGAATTTAGTTCAACCGGAAATGACATCCTAAATTTGATAGAAGTGATATAAATTTAATGACTTTTAATTATGATGTCATTTACGGTTGAACTAAATTCTTACCATATTAGTGGTAATGTATTTATATCTATTTATTAAAATGTATTAAATATATATCATTGTGTTTAAGCGCTTCTTTATTTATAATGAGTTCTCTGATATTGTCCGAGACGATCGAGATTGTGTCAATATTGTCTGAGTCGGCCGAGATTGTAAAAGTATAATATACTCATGTGCTCCATGACATTATGAATTGTCTTATTCCGTGCTACAATATACATTTTGAGTCTAGTCCAAGAGGTCTCTGGAAAGCTTCATCAAACTCATATCGGATCATGCATGCCGTTTGCCCCGAGTTAATCACTTAGGATAAAGATATATGCTTAGAGGACTTAGACTCACCCTTGGTTAAACTGATTTTCATAATTGGAAAATCTTTTTTATTTAACCTTGTGTTTTTTTTTACTTGAGATTGCCAAATCCAAAGATGCTATACCTATTCAAAAACTTTTGTTTTTAATGCATCTTTGTATTTAGATTTTTGCTTGTCCTTGGTTGAACAATTTAAAATTCTCTGTTTTGTAAAATTAGCAGAACAGGGCATTTTCTGTTACTATCCGCGACCTTTTTCGCTGGAGGTTCGCTGCAGGGAAACAGGACTTCGCGTTAGCAAAGGTCTAGCTCGCTGGTCGCGACCATATGGAAACTAAGTTGGTGTAAAAGGCTGGAACAACTCGCGACCTTCATCGCTGGTGGTTTGCGTTAGCGAAGGTCCTATCTCCTGATCGCGATATGGGGTAACCATAGTTCAAAATATCTCGTTACATCCGTGATGACCCTTCGCGTCAGCAAGAATAGGCTTCGCTGCAACGAAAGTGCCCACGAGCTGTAGCTGCCTTTTTCACTTTTTGAGATCTTTTATTAAGATTTCATTAGAAGTTGTGCCTAGACACAATATTTATTTGCAGCTAACAAAGATTGTTTCTTAGCCAACGGGAGTGCTTCACTTGAGTGTGTACCCATTTGTCTTCATACACAAGTCCTATACATACTCTTGCAAGCCTTCTTCTTCCTTGTTGTTGATTTTATAAAAGAACTTTGAAAGAAGAAAAAAATATTCAATGTATTTCTTTGTTCTTATCTTGTGTGATTTTCAAGCTTTTTAATTCATTCTTGAATCCTTGAAAGTAAGAGTTTTGTACTTAAGTAAGTTTTGACAAATTATTTTCCAAATCTTATTTGTTCTTGAGTATGGCCTTCTTTAAAACTTGAAAAATACACTTGAGTTTCTAAAGAGAAACCAATTTTTTTACTACATCTTGTCAACTATTGAATATCCTAACACATCCTAGTTTTAGTCGGTGATTACTTAGTGGTTCCTTTGAATTAGAACAAAGTGTTCTTCCACTTTAAAGAAGATTTTGGTGGTTTGAGACTTGAAGACATTAGACGAGTTCAAAACCGGTTGCGGTTGTGAAGTGTACTCCAGTTGTTGGCGCTCTCCTCGAAGAATATGGTGAGAAAGAGTTCATAGTCGGTCAGTGTATTGTTGGATTGTAAGCCATTGCCTTTTATTTGTAATACTCTACCTTCGTACATTTGTCATATTAGAATCACTTGTCTTAAATTGAAGATAAAATTCGATTAAGATTCTAATATTGATAAACCTATTTTGTCATAGACCTATGGATGTTTTTAACCCTTCGATTAATTTTTATCACTCAACCGATAATTTAATTTTAATTGGGTAAATGTTACTCTCAATAATGTTTTAAAAATCACAAGAGGCGTATGCCTCGAGGCAAATCACTAAAAAATCGCGTTGAGGCTTAAGCCTCGGGGTCAAATTTGAGGCTTACGCCTCGATGCGCCTCGCCGAGACGTGGAAACCCCCCCTGTTGTTCTTCTTCCATCACGAATTCTTTTGTTTTTTTGGTTATTTTAATATATGTCGACAATTTGTATATATATATATATATATACACACACATACTTTGAAGATGGTGCAACAATTTTGTTATAATTCTACTAAATTAAATTAGTGTTTGGACTTTCCTTTACATTTATTCAATTTTGACTTTGAATATATATAACATATGTATTAGTTTGATTATGAATTGATAAAAAAATTTCATAGTTTTTGGATACAAAACTATTAATCAATATAAACTAAATAAAACTTACTTGATAATAATACATGAATATATATATATATATATATATATATATATATATATATATATATATATATATATATATAAATAAATTGGTTAATATATGTTAATATATATTATACACATACACACACACACATACATATATATACTCTGATTACGTGTATATACAAATCAATTATTTATATTTATAAATAATTACCCAATGACGATACATTAATTACTGATGACGATACACTTTATGTTTTGTTGCTTGCTTGGATTTAATGATTATGGACCTTTTGGAATTATTTAATGTGTTAGATTATTTTTATGTAAATTTATTGGACTTTTTTATATTATTTTTGTATTTTTTTGGTGAGGCGTACTCCTCACTACGCCTCGCCGAGAGTAAAACGCCTCGCCTCGCGCCTTTTTAAGCATTGGCTCTCAGAGATCGTGCTGATATTGTCCAAGTTGACTAAGATTTTGCCTATACAATCCGATTTGAGCCAAGAACGCCTATTACTCAACTCCTGTCACGATATCGGAAAGGTAGACCACAAAATAGAGTCAACTCGGTAGCGGCTGATACTTTGAACCATGATTTTAACATATAAATATTATGGCTTAATTGGTGAGTGTGTGTGTGTGTGTGTGTGAGAGAGAGAGAGAGATATGCTATATATTAAATGATTGGGCATATATATTTAAGTCCTTCACATCAAACACTTTGCTAATATTCCGCTTCATTTAGGCAATCCCATCAACATTAACCCTCGTGAAAACAATATCATCCACATATACCAATAAGATGATGCATTTACCTTTGGGTTGACGACATATAAGGCATCTATGAACAGAATGACATCAAGTAAACTCATGGATAAAACCACCTCACTGATTCTGCTGAACCAAGTCTGGGAAGGTTTCTTAAGGACATAAAAAGACTTTCGGTGATGGAAAACTTTCCCCCTTCGCTCGAAAATCCCGGCAAGGGGGGGGGGGGGGTCATGCAGATAGTCTCACCAAAAAGAAATTGTTTTTTGCACTTTTTTCTATTTTTCGTAAAAAAAAGTAAATTTTCCATCCCAATCTAATATTTAAGGAATGCTAAATTTTCCATCCCAATCTAATATTTAAGGAATGCCTTAACACACCTTTTGCATCTTTTAAAGTAAATATCTAAAAGAATATTGTGTTAGGTCATGAGGACCAGAATTGCGCTGAAGATCAAAACCTGGTCGGGACAGGAGCAAAAAAGGGGTTGTACGCCCTCCGTAGTATCTTACTAATATTAATGAAGGGCTTTGATGCCAACAACCAAGCACCCTTGTAGTTATTAGGGATTAAGGTTAAGAACGGAAGATCCTTACGTAGAGTGATAGTCTTAACGTCTAACTGATGTAGAGGCCAAGAGTGAGAAGCCACAAGAGAATCGATAGGCGCAATGAAGTGAGATTTTCCACCGGGGCAAATGTAACACCGAAATCCTCTGGAAATTCTATAGCCATCAACCTTGCCTTTTAGAAATTAATAAAGCCATCAGCCAAATACTTCACATTGAAGACTCATTCGCTGCCAATTATTTTCTCCGCAGGAGGTAGAGAAACAATTACGCTCCAAAGCATTCATTTTCACTTTCATGGCAGTCACGCACTTTAGGTTCCGAAGAGCTTTATACATAGACTGTGGAATGTAGATATAGTTAAGTTGGACTAAAAAAGGGTTTATATGAACTTGAAAGACTATCATAGGAAATGTTTAAAAAGGCGAGAGGCGAGGCGTAAGCCTCACCGAAAAGAAAAAAAAGAGCAAAATAATATTAAAAAAATACTAATAAAACCATAAAAATAAAATAATAAAGAAATATAAAATAAAACTACAAAAAAAACATCCTTGAGGACTTTCTCACATAATTTGACATTTTTTTGTTCCCCCGAGATAACTTTAAAAAAAAAGTAAGTTGAGAAAATCAATTTTAACATATTGGTTATTTTACCATATGACGATAAATTAATCAATGCAAAATCATATTGGAAAAATCATTTTTTTAGCTTCATTCACATATTGGTTATTTTATAATATGACAGTAAATTAATCAATGCAACTTAACAAGCAAATTTATAAAAAAAACATTGATTTTCAAGCTAAGATTAAAAAAACAAAAATTTTATTAAAAAAATAATAAAACATATCAACCTAAGTTTATTAAAAAAACATCAACCTTTAAAATATATTAGTTTCTTAATATATATTCAGTTTAGTTAAAGATAACATATTAATCTAAGTTGAAAACCAAAAAACAGAAAACTTAAAAAAAGAAGTCATATTGAAGTTAATTTAGTACATTTATTTCAAACAAAATCAAATTGACAAAATCAGTTTTTTAAGTTTCATTAACATATTGGTTATTTTTTCAAAATTTCTATGAAGTTACAATAGTAAATAGTACAAGTTAAGTGCAATTTAAAAAAAAAAAAAAAAGAGCAAGAGTTTTTTTTTTTTCGCGCCTCAGCAAAAAGGCGCGAGGAGCACCGAGGCGAAAGCCTCGAGGCGTATGCCTCAAATTCATCCCTGAGGCTTAAGCCTCGAGGCATTTTTTGCCTGCCTCGCCTCGAAGCGTAAGCCTCAAACGCTTTTTTAAACATTGATCATAGGAAAGGTGCTAGGAAATAAAATAATTAATACCGTTAACAAAACCACATCGGGAAGGTGGGTGCCGAATACGAAAGGGTTCGGTAGAATTAAAATCAGAAGTAGAAGGTGGCAAAGAAAGTGGATAGCTATTTGAGTCCGGAGAAGGAGTTGGTGGAGGCGGTCGAGGGCAATGGCTGTGCACCTGAAAGGTAGCTCCAATGGTGGAGGAGGAACCTTATCGAAGATAGGTCGATCTAGTGATGAAGCCTCATCCTCGATTAATGGGGAAATAAGAGTCTGCAAAGTAGTCACTCCTAAGGGATGTCCTCTCAAAAAGTAACATAAAGAGAGTGATATATGTATTTGTATAGCGGATCATAACACCGATACCACTTAGATGTCGAGGAGTATCATACAAAAATGCACCAAATAACTTTATCAAGTTTGTGCCGAGGGGGGCTATAGTTATGAACACGAGGTATTCCTAGATACACGATGCGTGATGTGGAATACAATGCTATCGGGTAAGAGACATTGAAGGGTTGTCGTATACCCCAAAACCTGACTCGGGGTCGATTTATGATAAAAGTGGTGGTGAGAGGATAACATGGAGCAAATGGAATTTGGGACACCTTCATACCACTCAACGATTAATGAATCGTTTCCAATGACAATTTTTTCATTCCGCAACTTGATTTTATTACGGTGATATGGGCAAGTGAGTTGGTGTAGGATCCCTTTTTAAATAAGTTGAGACCGAAATTCATTAAAAATATACTGATGCCTATTATCAGATTGGATATTAAGAATCAGTATTTTAAATTGAGTTCTAATCATTTAAAGAAATTGAACAAACAAGGAAAGAGCTTAAGATTTTTTTAAGGAGATATACCCAAGTACACCAAATATAACCATAAAAAATGTCACATAATAAAGATGACCAAGCATTAACATGACCCCCACACATTGAAATGAATCCAATCAAATATACTAGAATTACTACTCATATGTGCTATCCTATCAAGTCGTAGTATGCTTGGAAAGCTAACGAATTTCACATAAACATTTCTCGTCTTTACATTCTTTAGAAAGAAAAGGAAATAACAAACAGGTTTAATGAAAATTGATGTGCCTTAAACGGGCATGCCAGAAATGTAAGGTATGAAGAGAAACATCATATGAAATAGAATTAAGAACATAAGCAATAAAGATGGATGTGAGAAATTGTGGCGGAGGATCCCCAAAGTCGTATAACCTATCGCGCTAATATCACCCATCAAAAATCCTTCTTGGAACTCTGGTTTTGCAAGAAACAATAGGTAGGTAAGAATACAATAGTGCAATTAAGGGTTTTGGCAAGTCGTCTAACAAATAGGAGATTAAAGTAAAATTAGGAAAATGCAAACCAGAAGGAGTAAGTCGCGACCTAAGGGCGACAGAAAAAGGCCTGGTCGGCCACCCTCAGGGCTGCCCGAGAGGATTTCGGCGGTCCCTGGGTGTTTTCGGTCCTATTTAGGGCTGTGGGAAGGGTTACCGGGTGGTGCGGCCATGATTGTGGTTGTTCCGGTCAGGGGTAGGGGGCTTGTGCAGTTCCCAGCAGGTACGTATGAGGTCGGGCTGGAGCGATTTAATGTTGGGTGGCTCCGTCCATGGGCGGAGGGGCCTAGGGGTCTCTGGTTGAAATGGGGTTGGTTTTCGGGGGATTTTTGATGGCTACGGGAGGTGGTGATGCCTTTGGGTTGAGGATAGTGGCGGAAGCGTGGATTGACACATTTTGGTGTATGGGGTTAGGGTTAGGGTTTTGGGTGGTGGTGAAAGGGAGGGGAACCTCAAGATCCTCAGGCCGCGCTATGAGGTGGTTCAAGACCCCTTCGAATCGATTGTAACGAGCTTCCACAAAATCGTATCTTCTCGTAAAACCCATTTGTCATTGTTCAGGATTTTTTTTTGTGTTTTTTTTTACTATTACAACGGGTGGAGCCAACGAGGCTCTGATACCAATTGACGTAAATAATGCCAAATGGGAAATAAGATGAAAATATCTCTCGTTTCAACTCTCTCTAATAAATCTCAATGGTAGAATACCCCAAATTGGGCTACAAGTTGAGTATTTATTAGAGGGGGGGGGGGGGGGGGGGGGGGGAGGTAGCTTAGGCTCTAAGCAAAAGATCTAATTACATGTAAACTCCTAAGAGCCTTTACTACTCCCACCTCTAAATACTAAAGCAAAAAGAAAATACGATGAGATAACAAAATAAGAAAAATAACAAAAAGAAAATAAAAATACTATAAAATCCTAAAAATTATGAAAATGCCCTCGAGCTTCTTGATTCACATCAGAAACACCGAGCTCTTGTGTGTCCTGTGACACTGGAGTGGTGGTAAACAATATTCCCGTCATCAGGACGGGATCCCGAGCTCGCAACAAAAGCTGTCTGATCAACCGAGGAAGTACGCACAGGTGTTTCAGCAAGACGGAGGCGACGCTCTTCACCATAACAGTAGCAAGAGCCTCTCTTAGGGGAGGCATATGAGACATGTATAGGATCTGAATCTCGAGGGAATTTAACTCGGACCGTAAACCCATGAGGAACTGGCAGGTCACACTACAGGAAAGTCACTGAGCCAACTCTCATTTGGACTAAAGGTAGACAAAATAAACGGTTCAGGGCCTCATGAGATGTACGGGTGATCTCCTAATACAACTCAAAGATGCATGCGTTATTGTGCGCATGCCTATACATTTGGTTAAGGGTTTTCCAAAGGTTAGGAACTGACTCATAGAAAATAGAGGTGTTATAGACCCGCACCTCCATTGAGTTGAACATCCAACTCAAGACGCACCGATCCATATCCCACTGATAAAATTTCGGATCATTGTCCACCAGCTTCTTTTTATTTCCCAATAGCCAATGAGTTTTGCCTTTACCACCTAAGTAGAGGTGTAAGGAACGGGATCATGAAGCAAATTATGCCCATTCAAGAAGACACTCGTAATACATTGAGCTTGGGGTATATTGTGCCAATGAAAAAAAATCATTTCCATGAGCCGAATTACCCATAATATCAGAAGGAACGACTCAAATTGACTAAAAACAAATCTGAAAATTACTGTCGGCCCATGAAACTGGCTGAAGACGAGTTGAAGCAATAAATCACCAAAAATACCAGCTGAAGATGCGGCAAATCCACAAAAAATGCCACTGAACACACTCATAGCTCCAAATAAAAAGAAATCATCACTGATGAGTGCATAAGTCTCAAGATCGAAACCCTAGAAAGGGTGAAGAATCAGGGCTGAACCATAGAATTGCTCCTGAAGTTGTTACACCTCCAAATCGATGATGAATCACCCTCCAAACAAGTCGGTTCTGTTGCATATCAGATTTCAAACCCTGAGTCCTTCCAATTGAAGTAAAATTGCGGCTCAAACAAGGATGAATGGCTGGAACTGCTTTGCGACCTCCCCTCATTTAGATCGCATTTAGATTAAACCTGAATAATTCGTTCTTCTGTGATGGAGGGTTGTGCTTGCTGGAATAGAGGGTTTAGAGTTTGGCTCTTGGGATGACTGAAAATTGCAAGAAGTAATGCCTCGGGTTTCTCGATGAACAATGGGAGCTCAATAATTGTATTTATACTAAAATGTTACAATTTTAAAAGGTTCAAGAGAATATAAAGATCAAATGTAACTATCCTACGTAACTAAGGCCCAAATAGGAAGGGCCGATATAAAGGAAAAAATACAATAAAATGCTAGAATGACACGGAATCCAACAATATATATACATACATATATACATATATGCATGTATGTGTGTATATATATATATATATATATATATATATATATATAGGAGAAGGCTCACCTACATCATGCTCTATACATCATCCATGCATCACGCTTAATTACAGGCCCTAAATTTTTTTTTTTTTCAAATTTTATATTTTTCCCTTGAAATTAACCTTCTAATCAACCCATATGTAAAAAATTAGGTCAAAATACATTTTGTAACTATTTTTAAAAAATTCACAAAAAACTGCTAAAAATACCTTATTTATAAGGGTCTGCGCCAGCAGTTTTTTATGGATTTTTTAAAAATAGCTACAAAATGTATTTTGATCTAATTTTTTTCATATGTGTTCATTGGAAGGTTAATTTCAAGAGAAAAATATAAAATTTGAAAAAAAAAATTTCTAGGGCCTAGAATTAGGTGTGATGTAGGGTGTGATGTATAGTGTATGATGTAGGTGAGCCTTCCTCTATATATATATATATATATATATATATATATATATATATATAGAGAGAGAGAGAGAGAGAGAGAGAGAGAGAGAGAGCATTAAAATTTTAATTGCAAGACTCCTACATTTGTTGGATATTCATGGCATCATTATCTTCTTCAGTTCTTTTTCTGAATATTTCACTGGTTGTTATGTCAATTGGCAAGCAGAGTTGATCGTTGATGCTTCTGTAGTAAGGAGTGGAAGAAATTTGACAGTAATTGTGGTTGAGTTTAGACTCAAGGAAAGTGGGCGGCTGGCTTACACTTCTCGTGCTACCTTTTACAACACGCCTCTTGCAAGTTTGTGAAAGTCTCTGCAAGTTCAATGTGTTAGTTATGGACATCGCGGTATGTACATTTGTTCCATAATATATTCTTATATTGTACTGGTTTATCGTTTTAATCTACGAAGCGCGAAAATGGATATGATAGAGACTTGGAAACGTTGACACGATAAATATAAAAATTTAGGAAACAAAAATGTGTAGAATGTCATTGAATAAGTATATTTTCTCCATATAAAAAGTGTACTAAAGTATACGCAACAATATTTTATCATGACAATTACATATAATATATATGCCTTGTAATGTGGAGCATACAACTTATGAATCACATTAATTAATAATCACCTATATGTATAAGAAGAAATTAGTTAAGACTACATTAATTAATGTGCGTGTAAATATATAAACATGTATTTACATAAATGCTCATGTAAGGACTTAAACTAAGAACTCTGTTTTTCACCCTTAGATGTATTCTCTGTGCATTATGAGAAGTGCGGTTTGTTTGATTCTTACATGGGCATTTCCGTGTACACACACACACACACACACACGTATATAAAAACTGAAAATGGCTACTCTCATCTTCTACGCTCTCTTTCATTAAAATCTTTTATTGTCGTACTTTCGGCAAAATTTAGTATGATTTTTTAATGATCTCCATCGTTAATATAGGTTTCGAAAAATCGAGATAATGGTATGTCCAGATCATGTCTTTTGATTTGGGATGGATGACTACTAAAAATTCATGGAATATATTCCACTATCTCCCACTAAAATAGAGCACAAGAAATCACATGTAGGCAAATAATTGCGTAATTACAGGAGAGGGAAATCTTTCTTTGAATTGAACTTTCCAATTGTTTTGAAGATTTTTATGACATCAGAGAATAGCCTTAGAAGCTTGCATGTAGGAACCTAAAGGTTGAGAAAACTGAAAAAGTTACTTATGTACTTGTAATTGTTGAATCACAGATGCCTAAAGGTTGTTCCTGACCTTGCAAAGCCGATTGTGACACAAATTTGTTGATTCCGGACGGGAACTGTCTCCTATCATCATCCAAGCAATATATCTTTAAAATTTTGTTTTAAAGTGATTGTTGTGCAGTATAATCCCATTCATCTGTCGCTTCAAACATATGAAGAGAAGGGGAAAGAAGATAAGACCTTGATGAACATTATTGTTACATTTTATATATTTTCATTGCATATTGTCATCTTTCCTGATAATTTATAAAATCCCGTTTTTGTTTTATTTTGATTGCTTGGGATTATTTACTTCAAAAGAACACACACACAAAAAAGTATTCTCATGTATTATTTGTGTACACTAGTTGTCAACCCGCGCGATGCGTGGACGAAAGCATTGTGTACGCATTGTTAAAAATATATATATTTTTTGGGAAAAAATAGTATTTCAATGGCAAGGTAGCATACTCTTAAATTATAATAATTATTTTTAACATACCTACTTAGTTTCATCACCTATGGGTTGTTATTAAGAAATGTCAAAAGACTTTTCATCGAAGTTAACTAAATTAAAAAATGATGAATTGCTTCCATTCCCATTCCTAAAAAAAAATGACAAAATTCAAAGTCCAAATATTTAATTACAAAATGATGAAGTGTGAACATAACCTGTCAAAAGTCGTTGACAAAATGCGTATGCGCATGAATGTAGATGAACAACCGTCGTAATCTAAATTTAAAAAATACTGAAATAGTATATGAATAAAAAAATTTTAATGTTTTTTCACAGTTCAAGCTAATAAAACGGTCTGAAAATTTTCTTTATTTCTTAAAACATTTAAAAGGGTTAGAAGAGGTTTTTCTAAATAGTTTTAAAGTTTTGGTAAAAAAAATCAAAAAATAAAAACTTTTTTATACAAAATAGAGTGATTAGCTTTATTAATTGTTTTAAAATTAAAACAATGTTTAATTTTGTTTTACAAAAATAAAAGGGGCATATACCAAATAGTCTCTCGAACATTTTTTAATACACGTTTAGTCCAAGCCTTCAAAAAGTCATTTACTATGCCGCTGGCGCGGACCTTTACAAGGAAGAGAATAAGGGACTTTTTGGTACAAAATAAAAGGCTCGGACTAAATGTCTATTAAAAATGTTTGAGGGACTTTTTGGTATTTGATAAAAAAAACTATTATTTATAAAAAAATTGTTTTAAAAAATAAGAAAACTCGTTTTTAATATACAAACAATCAAAATGAAAACGTCAACGACCAAAGTTGTTATTTTTAATGTACGAACGATACAAACGATCAAAATAAAAATAATATTTATTGAATTTTTATTTCTTTTATAAAAAAATAAAACTGTCCAATTAAAAAGATACGCAACGTATAACACAAAATCTTTGTATTTTTTCTTAAAACGAAATCTTATCAACAACATGATATTAGCGTAATTTGTATTGGTGAGGGGTGTCAGTTTCGTAATATCACATTACTTAATTATTTCTTCCAAATAGAATTATAGTTGTATCATCACAGCTTTTGACCACCAGGTATTACTTGCCTTTGGTTTATTAGTTTAAACTCACCGGTAGGAATTTTCAGTCAATATAATCTATTAGATTACACCCTTTTGAAGCATTACTTCACATGTGTTTTACAGCATTCCATATTTGTGTTTTACATATTTGTGTTTTACAACATACACATAGCCACAAAATCGAGGCAGCCCCACCAAAACAAAACACGTGAGAGAAAACCCAACCCAAAAAAACCTCCCATCTCATCGTTTTCACCAAGAAAGAGGAAGAAATGGAAGAGTAAAGCCACACAGATGAAGAAAAAACCAGAGCTTAAAACCCCCCAAGAAAAACATTCGGCCCACAAAATCAAACCTTCGTTACACAATAGAAAAACGATGCTCACATAGACTGACCCAAAAACCCCCTTCTACTCATTTGGTTGTCATTGGCCAAAACGATCCGGAAGGCAGGCGGTGCATATCTTGATTAACAGCCTTGGAGTAACAACCTCGTTTGGTTGTCATTGGGCATAGATTGATTAACATCCTTGGAGTATCCATTGGGCATATCTTGAATCAAGCATCCGAAAGGCAGGCGGTGAACTCGACATGGAGAAGCCAATTGGTTTTTGTATTCTACATAATCACATTTTATGGAGATAGAATTTTATACCTGAAACGGTATCCTTTCTGGATTTGGATTCTCTTCCTCTATCCCCACTGTGCAAGACTCTTGGTTTTAACTCGGTAAGTGAGATGGTCCAGTCGGCAAAGTGGAGGTTCAATTTTTAGACTATGGATGAGAAGGTCGACTCTTGGAATTTTAGGGAGGAGAAGAGACAAACTTAATTGCAGATACGAAGAAAGAAAATGAAAAGATAACAGAGAAATATGAATCGTGTCTAACGAATCGTTATCAGAATAATCGTTTACACTGGATATAAATGGTCACCCTACATGGATAGTTGTGCTGCATAGCACTCTAAATTCTATCAATACTGATCCAACGTGGATAGCTTCCCTGCATAGCACTTTAAATGCTTTGTATAGCATTTTAGAGTATTATAGAGATAGAGATTACAAAA